>CM062842.1:3638966-4038676 GCA_031772345.1 Himalopsyche anomala
ATGTGGATCATTTCAACTTCACAATTCAAAATCAAATCGTTGGTCCACTGCATTCCTTTAAATCTATCGACTGTGCCACGTGAATAACATCATTTCAATGTAATTAAAATACTTTTCATTTTGAATTTTGTACATTTATTGAATTTAATTCATTTTAACTAAATTTAATTCAGCCAACACAACATTTATTGATTCTGAGGCGGTACAAAGTTCGTCGGGCCAGCTAGTATAATATAAAAGCGATGCTAATGGCAACTTATGAATGCGGTAAACAGCAAAAGTCTCGTCGTGAAATAATATAATAAATGCCACCGAGATGTGCAAAGCATTGCATAAATTTCTTAAGAAATGTAATTGCTAAACTCTCAAAGTATTATTTAAAATCACCGATAAATTAACGATAATTACAATAAAAAAGTTCCGGGATTTCTAGCTGCAGGAAATCGATTCTTCAAACCAATATGAAAAAATGTATATTATATGTATGAAATAGAAATCACACCCTTTTACAGCAAATAAGCACTCCAACCGAAGCAAGCAATGAATACCAACATTACAAATTGTCAAGATTAGAACAAGGAACATCATTTCACTTCAAAATTTATCAGATAACTTTAAAAACAGTAGAATAGCATTGTTTTTTACAATTAGAAAGGAGACAGCTGTGTTGAGTTCGTCGAAAATTAAACTTTCTGTCTGACAATTTCACCAATATTAGTTTGGTTAAAACAATAAAAATATCTAATTCTGGCATGAGACTACGTGTTGTCTCTGTAACAAAGAGTTTTAATTGTTATTGTGGACCGATAACAGATCTTTAAATTGCACGACAATAGGCGAACTGCTTGAATAAGAACGTGAGAAAATATATTTTGCGCATTGTCTAAGCTTGCATGTTCGTAGATAATATATAGTTTGCATAGAGTCAAATTAAGATGAAGATACTTATTTATTTTTCACTAAAATACAGCAGAAACTATTCGTAACAAAATTCACCAACAAATGATTAATTAAGATTAAATTTAATATTGTTAACTTCAAATCCTTAGTAAAATAACGTACAAAGTTTATGTGCCGGTCGATTTTATCAGTATTAATAATTTTCGAAAACGCTACCCTCACTGTATCAGAAAATGAAAAATTTACGCTTCAAGAAATTTCAATAGCCGCCAGAGACAGGAACAACGAAAGCAACATTTTTATTTTAGTATAAGAAGTAAAACGCTGATCTTAGAAGTGCCATTCTATAAGAAAAGTGAACATTGAAATGGAACGCCACTCTAAGGAATCTTGAAATGTCAAATCAGTATCAACAATATGTCGTTGATATTTAGAAATATGGCGAACCATAATAAAATGAAACATCGGCATCTAATAATTTACTTTTAATGATACATTTAACCTAAATGGCGACATTTATTTATAATGATAGCATTACGACTTCTCAGAGCAAGACAAATAAATAAATTGACGCAATAGTGTGAACAAAATCACGCCATTAAATGTTTTGCTTCAAAGATAAATAGCGAAATAAAACTTGAGCCAAATCGACTAGAATAATGAGACGTGTCGTGCAGCAATGTCGTTTCAATATTAATTTTTATATAATTAGATATAAAACAAATAAAGAAATCATAATTCAGTCAAAAAATTGTGGCGAACAGAACAACTAGGGTTTGTGATACCCGTCTGCATTTTTGATACCGGGATTTCGTATTTTGTCGCTCACTGTGGTATATTTAGAACGAAGCTTTGCATGGATAATATCATATATTTATTTACAATAAATTTAGTCAGAGAATTTAAAAGGAGCTAGATTTCTGAGAAGTTGCATAACATCTACGTTATTACAAAATTCGTTATCAATGCTTTTTTTATAATACAAAAATGCACATTTTTCAAGTACTTTTCTATCAGCTGACGTAATAATACATCTGAAATGAAATCAGGATATAAGATATATCTAAATTCTAGACATATATTGAATCATGTCCACTCCCGATGTGGAGAATATAATGGAGCATTCTACTACAACTGTTTTTACTTCCGTCGCTAAAACCGAGTTAATTCAAGTCTATCCATTAAATTGCAATCATTGTTTAACGGTTATATTTTGACGCTTTTAGAAAAAAATATAGTTTAATTTAAAGTAATCGACAGAGAAAATAGTAAAAAAAAAAAAATCAAAATACCGGGATATTAATACTTAGGAAAATAGACGGGATTCCAAAATTGCATCCCTGCCAAAAACTAAATGCAATTTTCGACACAAACATTGCATCAAGTTAGACAAGTAGATAATTAAATAACATTTGTATTTCAACCATCCCTCACAAAATCCGTTGCTATGCTATTGCAATTATTGGAATTTTAGAAAGTAAGAAGTGTTGAAACTACTGTAATTGCTGTTATTAAAATCCAATTATTATTAATATTCACTTATTTCGATTATTGTGTAATTGATACACTTCTTAATTTCCCTGGCATGTGTTAGCGCTACGATTTCAATCAGGGACGAAGCGAAAGTTTTGGGAGTGCGCAGCAACCGGGCGGTAGATTTGGGGGCGGCTGAATATCCGAAAAATATTTTTAACGATGGATTAGTGTCGAGTGATTCTTAATGCGGATTTCGGAGGCAGTGGTCGAGTGATCGATGTCAACGTACCGAGAAAAGCGTGGGGATGCCTTAGTCACGCAGTGGGTAGGTGACATTATAATCTTACAGCATTGATACGACCAAAAAAGAATAACGGTCTCGAGGACTCGTTAGTTGACCATGATTGAATAAATTTATTCAAGTCAATATAACATTGTATAATAGTTTCACATTTTTTTTATACGGTTGATAGCTATTTTAGCTTCACTTTAAAATAGACAAAGGCTCGGTATGGATCGAACTTAAGATAATTTTACATCAAATTCTATTTATAATTGACAATAAAAAATCCAAATTTGATGTTAATTTTGTCTGTTAAAACCGCTCTCCTGCAATGTTCCGATTTTGAAATTATAATACCTATGAGGTTTCGATATATTGTATAAGAAGAGATACACATTACATTTTCTCATCTACTCTGACATCCTAACTTATATTGAAAAATGAGGCATTAAATATAACAAAATGACTGTATTGTTCTAGCAAATGTGACATAGACAGCATTATTAAATAATTGTCAAAGCAATTTGTTAAAATTTCAATGATTATGCCTAATTACGTTTACTTCTTGTAATGGTTTAATTAATGGTGATGGAGTAATATTTGTTTGGTCATTCAGAATGTCAGAAGCTTGATTATGATCTATGTCTAGTTTTTCTAGCCGCGTATTGCAAAGTTGTAAACATATAAATACAATAATATTAAGTAAATAATTAGTAGTGTCGAGTGGAGAGTTCCCAATTATTACGCTGCATAATATGTTAATTAGTTTTTAATAAAATATAATAGTATCTTCTTAAAATCTATCTTTTTATATAGATTTGCTTCCTTCAGGTCTTTAACTCACCTTCCAGTAGCTCTGTCATCGTAACCATAATTCGATTGACATGTTCCTTGATGTTGGAACGATGTTAAATTTAACAAAAAGCACGTAAAATCAAACCGACTCACTAAAAAATACTTACTTGATCTAAATGAAGCTTTATTATTTATGAAGTTTAATCTTTACAATTTTCAGATTTCATTTATAATCGTAAAACCAATCAGGCTGTAATAGTAATCACAATTTAAAATCGCCCGCAATTGTTTTTATTTGAAATTGTTCTAAATTAAAACAGACCGTGCATTGTTCTCATTTTAAAATAACGAGTTTACGAACAGACGTTGGGAAAATTTAGCTTATAGAGGCCATTAGAAGTATCCATAATATATCACACAATAAATACAATACGATATGTGGAAAAAAAAAGACGCATTGATTTTATCTTTCAACCATGACCTACCCGAAAACAAATGAATAATGCATGAGTCGTTATTTAAATAAATATATTATTGTTAATAAACATACAATAAATTTACGCTAGGAATTTATTGGTGTCCAGTTCTTCATAGTTAACTAATGACAGTAAAATTATGTAGCAAAAATTATTGTCTTATTGACGTTTATATATAATAAAAACAGGTTTTAACCAGTTATAATCTATAAAACTTGATTTCCGGTGTAAATAAGAATAGGTTTAACGTGAAACGTATAACTTGTGATCAATAATTTATTAATTTATGTGGAAACGTGAACTATACTTTCGTATGTCGTAACAATTGTTTATTTGTTTGTCAGTTCGATTCCAGAAAATTAATTGTTTTATTTAAAATTGATATTTTTTTTACCGTGTCCCGTTCTCAATGTGGAAAATGAAGTTCTCGGAATCCAAATGGTGTTCATCTCAACAGAAGAGTTTCTACGAGAACAGTTGCTTAACCTCTCTTAGATTGTAGAGATGGGAGGATAGGACTAGTGGTAAGCTTATCGCTCACGCTAGAATGGGTTGGAGAGGGTTATTCAAGACAAAAATCTATAAATCGATTGAAAAATCAATCTATAAAAACTGTCCGTACTGGGATTCGAGCCCGTGACATCCGTGTTATAGACACTCCACCACGCAGCCGGCAAAAAATAATATAGGACATGTAAAGATTAATCACATAGATGCGTTAATGATGCCTTTAAATTTACAGTGTCCTTCAATTTTATTCGATTTATTTTTCTATTTAATAGGCCGCTTACAAAGTGGCGCTTTCACGCGCGATTGGTTGTATGCACGTGACATTTGCTTGCGTATAAAATCAACTATTTTTCTGTTCTTTAGAGAAATTTCTTGAATGAGGTTATTATAACAAGTTTACCTCGGTACCATATATGTATCCGCTTTACGCCTTTGTTTTCACCAATTGAAAGAGACAACATATAGAGCCAAATAAAAAAATCTTTTAGAGTAGTGTTTCTTAACCAGGGGCGGGAAGGTATTCCTGGTATTCGGGATTGAGAAATGAATATTTTGTTTTTTGGCAAATCCGTAATTCTTGGTATTTCGGATTCGAAAATCTTGGAAGAGCTAAAAAAACAAAAAACCAGCCATGCTGATTATTTGGGGAATTCCGCAAATTTTTGGGTTTTTGAAATTTGCATTACATCGCCGACCAAAAATTTGTCAATCCCTATTTATACACGATTTAATGTCGAGTGTTCAATCCCCAAATCCCGGGGTCACAAAAAGGGTCCGGGATTGGATAATCTGGTGCGGAGACCTATTTTGAGATTGAAACGGTTGCGGCTCACTTAAAAGGCTAAGAAACACCGTTTTAGAGACGCATCTTAGTGTCTAAATACCAATCAATTTGAGAATAGCCTCGCAGATATGCCATAGTATGAAAAAATACATTTTAAAAGTACAGGGGTTGAAATGTTTTTTTTAATGAGCTCCGATAACCTACCAATATACATTTCAAGCACTGACGAAAAACCATTCATATATAGTTAGTAGGATTGGTGGCCTGAATTCATAGGTCGTATGGTCGATATCGAAACGCTGCGATCCTTTGGGAATCGCAGGATTAAGGCGTTCCCGTTTCCCAAAAAGGGTGGAATACAAATAAAAAAACTTTTGTGGCATTGATGTATTCGTACATCTTATCGATATTGATACGAGCCGTCGACATACAATTTTTTCTGTTTGATATACTAGATAAGTTTCAACAAAAGCCTTACTTTTTGCGTAATTTCATCTATCTGATAACATAACGCCCATATCACATATCGTTATCTATTATACATAAATATGAACCAATCTATTTTAAATAACGCGGAAAAGATGTGTGTTTTAATTTCAGACATACACAAACATTTTTGGTTCTAAAGAAAAATTATCCATGTCAAGGGCCGAACCGAATTATTTAATTGAATTCTAGTTAGCTTCATTTTGTTTCATTAATTCGTTTAAAATGAACGAAGTAACATAAATTAAAATGTCAATATATATTATAATAATCGGATCCGTAGCGCAGTGGTCAGCGTCGTTGACATCCGTGGCGGATGTCACGGGTTTGAATCTCAGAACGAACGGCATTTTTTTAAATCGATTTCTGTTCGAAGACATGGATGTTTGCTATGTCTAAAATTCCATCCCATCTTTCCAATCTTAAAATAACGGGGCGTTGCGAGAGTGATTAGTGACCACTAGCCCTGTCCTAGCCCTATCAATACTACTCTCTTCGAAAAAGAATGGTTGAGCAAGTTAGTAAAAACTATTCTAGTAGAAAAAAGCTTATGTTGAAATAACTCCATTCGGAGGCCATATCCATGAGGAGAGGAGCGCTCATAGATAAAATTATAAATATTATTTAGTGTTGTATACCAATCCCATCTTAAAGTTGGTCGTAGCGAGAGCGGTTAGCTAATCACTAGTCCTGCCTTAGTCCTATTTTTCAATATTTAGTCTCTTTGAAAAAGAAAGGTAAAACCAGGGGTGGGGAACCTTTTCATTTCTAAAGGCTACATTCGTTTATCTGATCCAACACAAGGCCGCAGTAAAGAGAACATTTACACCCCCTCCCCTTTTTTTTCGACTGTCGAACATATAATGGGTTGATAACGCTCTTATTCCAAACGCTTGCGTATATTTTGTGAATATTTTGATCAAAATGCCGCATCAGAGGAGCCAAGAGGCAGCAGGTTCCCCTCCGCTGGGTTAAACAATTGAGTAACAAAAAGTTTTCATGGTTAAAAAAATTAATCAACTTCAATGTAGAACTAAGTAATCAAAATCAACATATTAATTCAAGTTCTATAAATAAGAAACGTCCGACGATGATTAGGCAATATTCGTTATTGTCGGGTGACAGAAGTGTAGACGTGAGAAAGTGCAGCGTAGAGGTAGAGCGTGCATCGTAGTTCGTAGACCTACTGACATATTTACACGCATACTGGCACGCGGTGTCTACGCCTGCGCTGTGCTATTCGTAGCCCTTGTTATTACTACCGCAGACTTGTAAATTGGGATCGAGTTGCAGGGTCCAAAATACCAAATTATAGCCGGTGTGTGTACCTTAATTCGTCCAAATTAACATACAGCATAACTCGAGCAGTACAACGAAATAAGGGATGCTGATTTATGCTATTATATAGCTTTTGAAACAGAAAGTAGTTCATTAAATAGAGAATGGAGAAGCTTTCGTATGTCAAACTCTTTAGAAAAAAAAATACAGTGAAACCCCCAATTACACTACCCGAATTACGCGCTGGCTTGAAATATTTGACGCTAATCCCCCAATTGCACAGTCGCATTCCATTGTCGTTACTAAGAGACGGTCGTCTGTGCCGCGCATACAAATGTTGGCTAGCGTATGCGTATTCAACACGTGCCAGGCAATACACGCATAGCTGGGCGTCTGTCTGTTTGCGTGATATTTACTACTTTACAAAAACTAAATATTTCGTCTATATTTATTTTTTTGCATAACTAAGGGAAATCTTAGATTTGCGTTTTCCGCGGAAAAAACCAAATCCCCAATTTTGTATGAGATTCACACCCCCAATCACACGGTCCCGACTATAGTGTAAATGGGGGTTTTACTGTACAATAAAACCCCCATTTACGCGAAAGTTGGGAGTCGCGTAATTAGGGGATTGAATCTCATACAAAAATTAGGGGTTAGGTTTTTTTTCGCGAAAAATGCAAAACTGCCAAAACTAAGTTGAAATAATATGTATTGAACAAATACAGAGACAGCTGCCCGGATGTGTGTGTATGGCCCGGCAAGTGCCCAATACACAGACGCTCGCCAACATTTGACTGTATACACCACACAGCAGCAACGACAATGGAATGCCACCGCGCAATTGGGGGATTTGCGGCGAATATTTCTATTCGGCGCATAATTCGAGGTAGCGTAATTAGGGGTATAATGATTTTCCAATAAGAATTGACAGATAAGACTTTAAAACTTATCACTGAAGAAGCTTACGTCTTAAAAGATGAGATCGTGTTTCGTTAAGTGATTCATCAATTGTTAGTGATTTGTAGGGTTGATTTAGAACGGATTTGAAAACAAGATCTACACACCACAATACTTTCAGTTTACTATAACATAGCAAATTATTGTATACAAAATATTATTTTTCTTATTCACCCTATAGCGAGTGACCTTGAATAAATTTAAATATCGAAACATTTCAAAAGATAATCAGTCAATCCTCTGCGTGGCTTTTGTCGTGTCCTTTCAGATAAAAATTATACAGATAACAATCCAAAGAAGGCGTGGAAAATTATATGTTCAGTTATTATTAAAAATACGTTAAAATATTTTTTTAACAAAATTGAGACATGGCGATGGAATGTTTGTTTTTTTTTCAATTTCAGTAACTTCACGAGTTGACCCACCCATACATCAATCATTACGAATTGGAATATCTGATATAAAACATAATACCATCACTGTTCTGGCAGAACTTGGTAAGTAGTAGATTGAAAGTTCTGAGTAAACAGCAAATGATTTTTTTTAGCTTTTAGGGTAAAACCTATAACATCGATATTTTGTTTTACATAGATAAGTATAATATCAAAATATATGTAGATGTGTTGAGGTCGATCTGACAGAAATAAGTGTTTAAAATTAATAGGCAGGGAAATTTGCTGGTATAACAAATCCAACAACTGAGTTATTCCAGGCAAAGAATCTCTTTGTATACTTAATTCATCTTTGTCAGTTTTATAATTCGACAACTTTTGCCATAACGGTGACAATATTTGCTGCCAGTTGACGAAAGAAATGAAAAAAGGATTGATTTAAAATATTTTTACAGAACAATCCTAACCTAACTGTACATACTGTTTTAATTTATTATTTGTCATGCGCATTTGTCTCATGTGGTCATTTAATTTATTAAGTGACAAAAGAGATTAATATTCAATTGGCAAACTGCACCCACGTATGCCTTTGTTAGGGAGAAGTAGTGAATGTAAGAGAATACGGAGGACGTCAGAACAAACTTCTGGTTTGAATGCTAATCTAATGTAGGACAGTTTATCAGTATGTACATTTGCCCAGTCTGACTGAACGCTGGTCTAGGGTTTGCAGTCAGTCCCGACCTTAACATCTTCCTTAATTCTTCATATATTTCTGTAAGTTTTAACTTTTCCGGTTCTAAGCTCAAGAAATGCGACCCCAATACCCACATTTTCTTGAATATCTATTTTAATATGGGTGATACAATGTTTATAATTAAGGTATTCTTATATCATAATTTTTTGGACCTTTTGTAGTTTATATAAATACGCGATAATGCGATAACGAGATAAGTGCCCGCTTATCAGCGATCGTTCGTAAGATAACTGGGCCGAACGCGACAGTTGCAAATTCATATTTTTAGTGGAATGACGTCTTTTTTACGCGCAACTTGAAATACGATTATTTATTAAAAAACCACGAATTTTTATAAAAAAAATGTATGAGGAATGATGCAGAGAGATATTTTAAAGCCCTTATAGACTATTTTTTTTAAAATTCATAAGAATAAGGCCAATAATGAGGAAACCACTGGGGTCCCTAAACGACCCCCATCGGCAGAGAAATATTTTTCTAGTCTCCAAGCCGCGAGTTAAACTGATATTTTGTGATATCAAAAAAAATACTTACATTTAAAAAAAAAACAAACACATTTTAACCCAAAAATAGATTGTAAGTATGTTTGTCTATCCTGTAAAATTTTATTTGGATGTGATGACTAGTTTATGAAAAGATCCTTCAATTTTTGTAACGAAATAAATTGTAAGCTTACTTACTTCCAGGGTCACCAAACTTTTCGAGAAACGTGCCGGATTGCATTTTCAAAAACGTTTGGGGGGGGGGGGGGGGAGAAAAATGGAATCGTACTGATGTATTATAAATTACGTTGTAATGTTTTCTCTTGAAAATAATTGCTTTTTCTGTGATAAAATTTCATCCAAGCGAGATTCGATGTTTGTACTTCCTATCATTAAAATGATTTGTGACTCAATTAACGCGTCGATTGACCGGATTCGGGCCGGACCGCAAATATTCATCGGGCCGTTGTTTGACGACTTGACTGATTTATATGATTAAGCCGCATCGCATATCAAAAATATATTAAATTGAATATGTACTTTTCAAAATTCATAGAATGAAAAAAAAAGTCCAATAACATAATTTGAAATTACAACTTGCAACGAAATAGTGTTGCAAGCATGATAAGGTGAAAAAAATAAGTTATTTATACTTATCTATTTCAAAATATAATATCATGTAAAATCAATATGTACATAAATCTAAATATAGTAATAATTTCAGCGATTCAAGGTTGCGCCAGCACTATTTCGAGAATAAATTTATTTTTACATGAATGCGGTAGTAGAGCCTAAAGCTGCCAATCCCGGACCTTTTTTGTTATCCCGGGATTACGGGATTGACAATTTTTCAACCCGGAATTGAACATTAAACATAAAATCGTGCAGAAATTCGGGATTGAGAATTTTTTACTCGGCGATTTTGAAATTCTGGGAATTTACCGAATTCCCAAAATGAAAAGACGGGAGACCTTTTCTCAAGCTCTTCCCAGAATTTCCAAAATCCAAAAAACACAAGAATTTGCGAAATTGACAAAATTAAAAAAAGGGAACTTTGTTTTTTACCTCTTGCGCGAATTTAGAAAATTTCCTCTGGTTGCCTATTTTCAAGAATTTTGCAGTTCTTGTCCTCAATCCCGGGATTAGTACTATCACAATCCCGGGATTAGATGCCCTAATGAATAATCGTTTTTGTAATGGTTCCGCAATCACTTTATGGTACCACATGTCACTAATAAGCATAACGAATACAGAAAACATCTGATGGGTTGATTCAAAATGTATTCTGACAACAAAATGTGTTCGCGCGGCAAATGAATGAAGAAGAATCTTCTACAGAAGCAGGTTTTGTTGGTCTCCATATAATTGTAAAAAAGAAACAAAACTTTCGAGACTTTATTAAAGAACGTATGCCCGAAGCTTACGGAATTGAAATACGTTTAGACATTTAACACGCATTTCAAAGGCTAAGTTAATGAAAACTGTACAAAAAATGAAAATTTAATTGAGCAATCGATGACATGGTAGTACTCGACGGCTTCCGAGGAAATAATACACCAAAAGAGTATTGTATCAGTGACACCTGAATTAAAATTAAAATTTGAAAGCTTTAAAACATTTATTTTGATTAGCCTCATTAAACTGTGTTTTTTTGTGAATGTTATTTTTATTAATAATAAATAGTATTTTACTTCTGGCCCGTCGTTCGTTTTGAACTACTAAATTTAGACATTATCTTCAATCCAAAAACAATACTCCTGGTCTAACTGTACGTCTTACGTGGACGAAATCAAAGCGAACGCAAAGCGACTTGGTGCGGCACGAAAATATCAAATGGTCTCCGCTGCTATAGTTCGCAGTGACTTCACCCAGACGTGGCGTAAGCCGTTTGCATAAGACATACAAAATATGTCCGTCACGTCACGAGATATATAATTAAATAATAAAAATACATTATTTGGCCATCTAAAAAAAGGATATTGTGTATGATTTGCGTGGGATAATATACCTGTAATGTTAGTGCCACGGTATTTGTCCGCCCGCCCATCCAGGTAATAATTACGTAATAGAACAGTCGAAAGAATGCGGTATGTACATTAATTATTTTTAGTAAACAGTAAATGAAAAAAAAAATACGGTAGTGTAATATCAAATTTTTTTTGTTTTCCAGCTGTGTGTTTCGTGGAAAATTAAATATAGAAAACGTACATATTCCATGCTCACGCACTATCTACAAAAACCCAACCCTGATGAATAATTTATGACTAATTCGTATGTTGGAAAAACCACCAGACGCACCGTCACATTCCCTTTCGTATCAAACAATAAAGAAAACGAAAATATCTTAGGATACTGCTAAAAATTGTGGATGTTGTAAGTAATAATAAAATTATTCTAAGACTTACACTAGGGCAGTGGCGGCGAACTTTTTTTGAGCCTGAGTGCCAAATTTATTTATTTTTAAATATAATAATATGTCGCGTGCCGCATGTAATGGAAATAAAAAGTGCATCAAATGTTTGTGTAACTTCAAATTTTTAATTTAAGCAAAGGATTAATACATCGAAAACTTTAAGCAAGTACTTATTAGTGGCAAAATAAAAGAAATAAATAAAAAAGACACTAAATTTAAAAAAAAATGTAGAACCCTCAAAACTTCATTATTAGTGAGATTTCTGATGTTGGATGCTAGATGCCAAATGTTTTATATCGTGTTCATAGTTGGTAGCTTTTAACACATTCGCATCGGGGCATTTTTGCGAAATTTTGCAAAAAATTAGGTGCTTTCGAAAAAAGGGTATAACTATAAAACTTTTTGACATTTTAAAAAATTAGTTGGACACCAGTTGGACAACAGTATGTTGCATAATACTTTATATATTTTAGCCTGCTTTTACTAGTGATACTACACTTTTGTATTTTTTTTATATAGAAAATCGAGTATTTGACATAGAATTATAAATTTCATCGAAAACGTAATAAATAACAAGCCAAATATACATTTTCTCCTGTTTGTTTTTTTTTAAAACAAAATTAGAAAACATAAAAGATTATTTTTAACCTAAAATTGCTTATATTTTGGTGGCCTAGTTATATTTTAACTATCTGCTGATTTTTCATCGCCAAAATCACCGAATAAAAAAAATATTTGTGCATATTTTTGAATATTTTATTTTTTAAATGATGCATCAAACATTTGTTACGCTAGCTCTGTAGAGAATCTAAAACATTTGTTGCATTGGATGTATATATTTCGACGCGTCAAACAGACCGGCGAAAAGACTCGTATACGAGTCATCCGTAGTACTACTTTCGTCTGTTAGTCTACTTCATATGTTTTTAGATTAGATTCATTAGATTTAATAATGATTGAATTGAAGAAAATAATTAAATTTCTGATCATTATATCACGTTTAAATATTTGTAACTTAGCTTCGAATGCTGATATTATCAAACATAACAGTATTTGTTTTGCTACAGCCTTGTTATTTTATATTTAGCTCATTCAAATGGGAGCAAAAATCAGTAAAGAACATAAATCTCGAAATCCACTCAACATCTGATAATTCTTTATACAGAATTCTTCGCTCGCTACCTAAAAACACATAAATTTCATCAAAACTTCATTCGCTCACATTTATTTTTTCTCTTCGTAATAAAACATTCGCGTGCCATAGGTTCGCCATCCCTACACTAGGGCCTGTATGTTTTCAAAAACTGGTTTTCAAGAACGATTCGCGACATTCAAAGGCCGTTTTTTTCAACTTGATAACTCGGTTTCAAATATTACAATTAATCTGAGTGTAGAAACCGGCAAATAAAAGGCTATAGGAAACGTCACAGCACGATATCGCAAGCGACGCGACGTCACGTAGAGAAAATGTCTATAGAGCCAATATCGAAATGTCGTTCAAATATCAAACAATAAATTATAAAGCCAGACACACTGGAGCGACACGTGGCAACAATAATGTTGCGGGACGTTGCTATAATGATTTAATTTTAGATTTTAACTCCTTTTATCCCAGATACCGGTTGCTCGAAATAATTCAAGATTTGACATCGTTGAAAAACCGCGAGAAGGATTGAAACAACGAAGAAACACATGCCTTGGATGACAATTGATTCATTACGAGGTGGTATAGCACAATCGCATTAAAACAAATATGTGCACTCAACTCTTTTTTTTTTACACGAATAAAACCGTGCATAATAGCAAAAAGTGATGGAATTCGTGTAAAAATTAAAAATTGGTTCCCTAAATTTAAAAAAAACCGTGTCGTTTGAAAAGGAGCAGCATTCTGTTAAGCAAAACGTGTAAAAAAGGGTAATAATGCAGACAACACACAATAAGTAAATCACACTAAATATTATTAATAATATGTATTTTAATTAAGAAAAAATAATATTATTCATCGCCACTTGATTATATACGGAGACTTTTATGAGGGACTGGGCATAAATCGCTTTCATCGTTAGAAATGTCTGACACGCCTGTGTTAGTATCTAATGAAGCCTTTTGGTCGTTACTACTGTTTTGTGTTGTTGATTTTTTATTATTATTAGGAAATCCGTTATTCGTTTCGAATCGTGTTAGAATAAATAAATCGTGTAAAAATATTTTTAGTTGACTGTGTTGCTAAAAAATCGTGTGAAAAAGATTTGTGTAAAATGAAAGGATGACCCGAATTAGGCGGTTCAGTTTGAAAGTTGAATCGTATATAAATTATTATTTGTGTTGAATGTTGAAACAATGCATTCCGATGCTTACTTGGTTTCGCATCCTCTCCAGACTTCCGTTGTCGTGATGTGACTTAACTACCTGGCGACGTTAATTTCACCGAGCACCGCTTATACTTGGGCGACAGAAACATTTTGCCACACACTGAGACACATCGACCCATCATCGACAGAAAAAAAAAACTTAGCGACACAGTTGGGTAAATTGCAGTGGCCGTTCGTGAACTAAAATCTTGGGTGGGCTAAAGAAAAGTTTAGCATTGTATACTATTTACGAAATTATGTATGTTTCCACTTCACCTTATACATTAATCTACAAGCAAATTAACAAATACTACGACACTAATGCAAAGCATAAATTATTGTATAATTAAATCAAAGCTAATGTAAGTAAGAAATAATAGAATAGTAAAAACTGGACCTCAAATTCGTCTCCTTCAAAGTGAACTAACATGTACAAAAAGCCGTACGAGTAACTGTCATCAACTGTCATACAACACAATAAGATTGGTATTTGTGTTTGTATGTATGGGCTTATCTAATTTAGCCCCTGACGTCTGACAGAACTCTGAAACTTTTAAGCGCAGTCGTGTACGTTTAGATGGCGTTTCCGTTGGCCAATGTAAATAAAATACAAAAAAATCTAATCGTGCTTGATTGCGCCCCAGTGTAAACAAAGTACTTGGGCTATATTATAGTTAGCCCGAGCCATTGTTATTATTATTAATACGTAGGTATCGCCAGACTGACGTCACGTTGCTTGTTCTGTATGAAGGATGTATAGGGTTATTGCTTTTTTTATGCCGGCTCGGTTTAAAATTGTAATACAAAACACAATCGAGAGTATTATTGTAGGTAGACATAGCATTGTCTTATATTGATAGAGGAAAATCAAAACAAAGATATTGTATTAATTTGGGAAAGGTTAGTTACGTTTATAAATGTATTTATTTTTTTCAGCGACCGAATTGCTGTTCATTTTTATTCAGCCATCTAAAGTTTTTTTTTATACACATTTTAGGTGAAAAATGCAGATCGGGCTAAGCCCATCTAGCCCAGTACCTAGAACCACCACTGGTAAATTGTCCGCAAAGTATTGATGTTAACTAGATTTCCAAAAAGACAACACATTCGCAGATAACTCTATTTAACTGCAACACCGTTTAAGCCGAGTTCACTACCAAGTGTCTCGGTAGAAATACATACAATATGTATATTTATTCTACTATATATCGATCCTGCACAGCTTGGTGATCATTTTGTCTTCGTCCACTTAATTGCGTCATGTGCTTTAATCCTCGCATGGAAAAATGTGTACACACGTTAAATTAATAATTATTAAAATTTAAAAAAAATGTATTCTATTTTTAAATATTTTTCAAAAAAAACAAAACATCAATTATCAATTATCTCGAAAATAAAAACTAGCTCTATCCGGAAATAAAGATAATTCGTTACACAATTAAATATACACATAATATTATCAATTAAAATACAAAGCTGTATAAAAGATAAAATAAATTCAGGAAAATCCACTATCACACCATTTTATAATAATATACCACTATCGTACCATTTACCAGTAACGTGAAGTATTGATGGAAAAAAACAACATCGTCTTATCTGCGTCATTGCAGATGTAAAATAAATACTTGAATTCGTAATTAAATAGCAGGTCTAATAGTATATTTTTTTAAATAAACTACCAATACATCACAATCTTTCAGTTTAAAACGAGAAAGCATAACATTTTAAGCAAAACCAGCGGGAGAGGACTATTCTCAAATGTATAATATTAAGATATACAGACTAATTAAGGTTTCTAATATTCAACACGTCTTAATTAGTATCTAGGTCGTAATAAATTTAAGAATAATCCTGCAGCTATGATTATATTTTAATAAAGTGTAAATTTGTTTGAAGCGTTTGCATAAAATTGCGTTTTTTAGTTATGAAATACCTTTGATGGCTATTTCGACTGCCAATTATCGTCAGAACTATGATTTTAAGTTTCCTATTACAGTTTTACTACCAGGCATCGCGTTTGTCAATCATTTATTTCGATTACGTCAATTTAAAATGTGGATCATTTAAGGTTCTGATAGTTGTTCTGCACATATAAGTCGTCAAACGAGTTATTCGGTAGCTCTTGAAGACAGTATGCGATTGAAGGTTGGGTTTAGAACTTTTAGTTCAGTAGTAACTAGTAAAATAAACCCTCTGGCCTAATCCCGTCTTGAGGATTCGGTGAATAAGAGGGAATGCGGACGGCGCAGATTCGCATGCATTTAGATAATTACATATAAATCGATTGACAAATAATGAACACGTTAAAAACGCAACTCGACTACATATCATTTCCACTCCTATATGAAGCATATTTACCCCTAATTTAGTTTATAATAACAGAAGATTTTCTAAGAGAACTGCTCGTTAATAAATTGCCCAACCTTAAAAAAATACGATATCTATTTTCACATAACTTGCATGGTTTAGACCAGCGATACTCAACCTGCGACCTATTTAGATTTATTGTGAAGCCTAAAACAATCATAGGCTATTTCAAACACCTGATATTATTTACAGTAACGCAGCGATTTCCAACCTGGGAGGCGTGGATTATTGCAAAGGGAGGCGCGAACAGTCCAAAATATTTATTTACCCTTTATAAGTGTCTTTATTACTATATGAAATAAAGGATGGGGAGGCGCGAAGATATTTGTTTTTTCAAAGGGAAGCGCAGTAACATAAAGGTTGGAAACCACTGCAGTAACGAGTATTTTTGATATATTTACGCTTTAATATTAATATGCTGCGGCCCACGTTATGTATCAAAAACCGGCCTGCTGCCCAGACGAAAAAAAGTTAAAGTATCGCTGATTTAGACTGTTGATATTTTAACAATCATTATTGTCGAGGTCTGATGATTGCGCGAAACATAATAATTATTGCAATCACCGTCAATTTTCTCGCACAGAAAACATCGTTGTAATTAGCATAGTTTAGAATCCGATGTGCTTTTGCAACGGTACCTAGGCAATTTCTATGCTACATCATGTTTGAATAATTATAACAATATGTCAGATGTGTGTCTATAAAAGTGGCTCACATATGCAGTTGTACGACTATAACAAGCGGAACACAATAGAAGATTGTACATTGTTCCATAAAACAAAACTGGACCATGGCCAATTACCGTCAATATTAACACACCGTGCGACGTTTCATAAAGAAGAGATCATAGAGATTACTACAGTAAAACGAAACACAAATTCCGAACATTCTTTTCTCTACTTTACGGTAATGGATTTCGAATATGGAACAAATTAATATTCAAATACATTTCGAGTAATTTGATTTTGAATTGCGAACAAGATTCGTTTCCTTTCGTCGACGAGAGATCTACTTCTTACAGACAGTTTGCGCAAAAGAAACAAACATAACGTTGATTAAAAGGTGATATTGTAATCGAATTTCGCGTAAATTATTGGTTTCCCATGCATGATAATTTTGCACTTTCCGATTCGTAATTAAATTTACTACACAACTGCATTGTTATGAACGGCATTTCATAAATTTACAAGTATAAAAAGAGTAGCATGTTGTGCATATCGTTCAAGTATCCCAAAACAGCACCTATTTTGATACGTTTAGTTTAAGAAGAAGTATCAGTTAAAACGATTTTTCTTTGCGATATAACGGTACTTATATCAACAAATATATAAGAATAATTTAATAATATTATATAATAAGTTTTGTCAAATAAAGATGAAGTTTTAGCCATAGACAAAACAGTGGTACTGGTTTGTTACAGGGTATACGTTTGAATGTACCTAATAATCAGACTTTGTGTTATTATTATCATTATTTCTTGGTATTTGTATACTTAAATGAGTTAGATTAAGTAAATGAGACAGATTCATATCTTTTTAGTGGCTCTGAATGTGTATTTTACCTGAGTGAAATACTCAACGATTGCCATTAACAAATAGTTAGAATAGAAAGATAATAAATAGTTGCTAGCAACCTTGTAACATTAACACAAAATCACAACTAGGCATGGCCTAACAATTTAAAAGCTTGTGGTCAGTCAAATGTTTTCTTACAACAGACTAATAACAGTTCACTTATATCTACAAGGATTTTGAACTACAATCGCTATATGTATAGGCATTTCAGGATAGCGAAAAGAATTTACTTGTGAGTAATAAAAGCATCGTTATATTGCCTATTACTCATAGTTTAATTGAAACGTAAATTATCTGTATTCCAACTTAAGTTAAACATTTATTTAACGTAGGTACAATCAAATAAAATTTAATTGTGATTAAACAAAATGTGATTAACTTAAGTTCGCTTGTTGTAGCCATATTTTAGTAAAAACTAGTCTCTTTTTTCTCAACGGAACAATAGGTTAAACTTACAAAACGATGAAATAAATTCGATTCCCCAAAATTCAAAATTAGATTTGTAGATTAAGAAATGAGTAAGACGTTCTAAAAATTTATGTGATCATACCTAAATGCCGAGGGGGCGTGATTCTTTGTTGTTTTTAACCATTACATCAACAGAACGATCGGTCAGTCTAGTCCGTTTCCATCGTCTTATCAGACTCTCCTTATACAAAATTCTCACAACAAATCGTCGTCCAAGATACTGCAGTTATAGAATGAAATAAACCAAAAAAATTTGACCTACTAATAGTAATGTCAGTACTAAGCATTGAGTAAAGGCCAGTGCGCAATGTATGCAAGTTGTTTTCGGTGTCTAAATTTCTAAACTTTATGAAAATAGACTCAAAGCGAATTTAGCTATATAGGTATAAGATTAAAAAACACATCGTTAAAATATTCACTATCCTCTACTAGTGGACTGTCAAAAAGAAGAAATGTATTATAATATTTACATTATGTGGCAGCTGCTGTGTTGTGACAAGTTTGGCAGCATCGAAGCTGTATCTGCTCTTTGCCAGTCCATTTTGAAGGGAAGCAATTTTGCGATTGCCATTCATAAGGACATCTTCAACATGTCCATTGTGACCGTTGGTCGCCGAATGACCATTATGACCGTTGGTGGCAAAAACTGCATTGCTCGTGTACCCGTTGCTAGGGTAGGGACGTCTGATGGCCACGGGACCGTTCCCGTTGCCATGATAACCGTTTCCATCGAAGGGCAGACTGCCGCCTTTCGGCTGGCACACCGCCGAGTTCAATTCACTCTGAATGCAGTTCATCATTTTTCACCGGAAGTTGTTGTCTTTTCAAAATATGTATCACCAAAACAAACACTATGATATTCCGAATTCAAATCTCGCCAAACGAACACTTTCGTGTGAACGAAATTTAACTAGAACGATTTCGCGTGTTTGAAATTTGAACGAAAACAATTTCGCGTGATTGAATTCGAATTTTAAAAAAATAACAAAATTCAATAAAAAAAATAAAAGAAAAGCGACTAGGGCGCGAAATAATAAAGCAACGGCATACGAGTTAGAAATTCATTATGTTCTGACTTGTTAAATTTAATGTGAAATTTGAGGCTTCGACGCGATGCAGAAAGAGCGGCGCGTTCACCCGGCAACGACCTAAACTCGACTGACGTGGTAAAGTAGTAGATTACAATTCGAAGCGAACAGCCAGCCGCCTGCTGACTTGTAGTTTTTCGTCATCGCCGTCATCATCATCGAAACATCGGCTGATTCGAATGCCGGTCGCCGAGTGCAACAGACAATAAAAAAAAGTGTTGTCAATGGCCGGTCGGCATTCTTTCGCCAGAGACAACTTTCGATAAAAATAAAAATGGGCGCATTCTGAACACGAGACTAATTATAATATAACTATACCACTATATTGATATAGCCTATTCTTAATAGAATACTTGAAATATTGAAAGTAATCTAAGAGGGCTTGGTGCTAGCCTGTCGTTCGAATTCAACACAGTTGATATAATACATCTACCTAAATTGGCTGGATGTTAAAAAAAGAAAAACTACCTATACATATTATGAATGAAAAACAATGAAAATAATGAATAATGCTGCCATTTGACATTTTCCATGAGTCAACTAAGCCGAGTAGAATTTAATTGAAAATAAGAAAAAAGTTTAGCATGTACTTAAATCGCACGGGTAGTCAGATGGCAGAAAGGCCTATCAGTCGATTTCAAAAATGTTGAGGAAAGCGAAAATAAGATTTCAATTTAGTCTAGCAAACAGAATGTTTGAGTGATATACAACAATATTTAAGACGCATACCAGCAAAAACCCATATATAACAGTATATATTTGGTATGGTAAAAACTCATGTTCGCTAATCGAAACAGCATTTTTGGCAATACTGTATCAGATCGATATATCATGTAGATATCGCTAACAATCAGTTTTATCATTATATTTGAAAAAAAAAGAAATTGTATCACATGAACAACATTCGCTTTATGTTTGACATTTATTTTAACAAAACAAAAGCAAATTTTAAAATCAATGCATTAATAAATTGAAAATAAAATTCTACCAATTCAAAATAAAAGCAATATGCTCTTATAGACTTTAAAGTATTTGTGTGCAGTCGAATTGTCCACCCAAAATCACAAAAACAATGGCCATAGATAATGTTGTTTGTTTAAGAATTATAAATTTGGAACGAGAACAAATACGTACCTATTAAAAAAAAAAACATTTCCGTTCCAAGTTTAAATGTTTAAAATGCCTGGTGTACCGAGAAGAAGAACGCGCCACCGCCGTTGGCCAATAAGAGAACGCGACAGCGCCGGTTATCAGCAGCGCAAGCGCACGGCTGTTGAATCCGCGACCGAATAAATAATTTCTCATACATACACAGACGGATCGAAATGAATATTTACGAGGATCAGATTATAGAAATGTAGAAAAAAAAATTAATGCCGTTATATTAGCAATGGATTCTGTATTATTAATTTGTGGAAATTATGTTTGTTTTTGCAATTATGTCTAGTCCAAACGAGCATATGGACTCCTAATGGATCTAATATGAACACAAATTGTTATTAAAACACTTGTTACTATTGTATAACTCATTGCAAATATGGCTAGGGAAAGAATAGTGGTAAGCTAATCGTCATCACTACCGCAACTGAGGCCATGGGCGTCAACTTATTTCGCTTTATTCAAATGAAATATTTCGTAAAATGATATTATTTTACTTATGACCTAAGGGGGCGTCCAGATATGACCAGATATATAGATATATGATCAGATATATAGGACGAATTTGCCTATTTTAATACCCCCCCCCCGCCATCGTCAATCTCTTCGTATAACCATGTTAAATGTTGTCACAAATTGTCACTTTATATCACTCCCCCCTCTAGAACGTAACGTTATATAAATAGATGGCCTACAAGACCTAGGCAACAATAATTTCTGGTTCTCTGATAATTCACGGAATTCGACTGCGAATTGACTAAATAAACAATAACAATTCCTTCCGTGTATGTTTGCAGTGGTGACTAATGAATAAACGGCCTGAATTCGTTTGATAAGAACTTCTTATTGGTATGTAATTATTTTTAAGTGATTCGGCTGATCTATTTTGTAGATGTTATGATTGTGTGGGTTGGATTCGGTTGGATTAGTGAAAAAAAGAATGCGATGACAGAACAGTAGATTTCGCCACGTGAGCGCCACTAGACACAATTTCGCGCATGCGCGTTCGCATTGATAACAAACACCGAAATGAACACAGCGCCAATTTTGACAGATAGAATTATGCGATTCTTTTTTCGAATGCATCAAAAATATTGACATTGTCAATAAAATGTAACGTTAAATTTTACGCCAAATAAGCTGAAAATTGTGTTAATTATTGCTCCAACAAATAAAAAAAAATGTTAATCAATTTAGATTGTTTATTAAACATATTTTCATTATGAAAAGCAAATAGAGTATTCATACGAACAGAAGAATAGGCCAGTCAAAATAGGATAAAGTGCGGTTAAGAAGTTCTCAATTATTTTCTATATTAGGAATACGAGTTTCCTTTTTACTGAAAGTAGGTGTATGAAGCCTGTGAATTGGGCTCTCAGTTTCCTGCTCACTTTAGTACTGATTTCTTTACCAAGTTTTTGTGTACATTCTTTTGCTGCTGTAAATATTGTCAGCTTTAAGTTTTTGAATGCGACCGACAATTAAAAAAAACCCCTAGCGAATACTGATTGTAAATGTTCATTAAAGAAAAGTAGTCAATTTTAATCAGCTATAGATGTTGTAATCTAAGCAAGTACACATTGTTTTGTTAAAACTTGACATTAACGGGGTATTGAAAATATGTATAAATTACTTTATCAATAAGAGGGATCATTGGCGGATCCAAGGGGGGGGGCTATGGGGGCCATGCCCCCCCCCTGAGAAGATTTTTTTTACCATTTTTATATTTTATCAAAACTTTATTGTGAAATGGGCTCTTTAATTGTTTAGTTTACTATGTTTTATAGAATACATACTTAATTATGTATTGTCTATATTTATGTAGATATATTATTTTAAAATCATCTACTTTTTAATGTATTATTTATGTCTCATGTTTATTTTCAACTTGAATGGCCCCCTCCTGGGACAATTTCTGGATCCGCCAATGAGAGGGACTGAGGACATTTGAACGCTACAGCAATTCTTAAACAATAAAGAGGTTCCTTTACGAATAATGAACGTTAAATGAAAAAAAAAATGTTCAATTATTAATAACGAGATTGATAATTTGAACAGTTAGCCGTGGCTTCTCTGCTCTTCAAGCGATTGATAAAAAAAGACTCGAAGGCGAGCAGATAACCTTTCATTCACAATGCTACAAACACAATCTATTCTTATTGTTTTTGTCTTAGGAAAATTCTTGAATCAATGACATAAAACGTATATACCACATCGCTTGCAGTGTGCATCATCATGCTCACGAGGGAGGAGAAAGGGAAGCTCTGCCAAGTGTTGGAAACTTCCAACTAAGCTATGCGATACGGCAAATACCAGTGGCGGTTCCTGACCTAAAATCTCGGGTGGGCTAGAGAAAAGCATATTTCCATTTCACCTTATACATTAATCTACAAGCAAATTAACAAATACTACGACACTAATGCAAAGCATGAATTATTATATAATACAATCAATGCTAATGTATGTAACTAAGAAATAATAGAATACGGAACCCTTAAATTCGTCTCTTTCAAAGTGAAATAACAAATACAAAGAGCAATACAGAACTTTCAGTGAGAGTCAATACCTGTCACTTTCATACAATACAACGATATTGGTATTTGTGTTTCAATGCATAAGTATGCGTAATGGGCAGATTTAGTTTAGCCCCCAACGATCGACAGAAGCTTGACAGATTGAAACACAATCGTTGGTGTTTGATGACGTTTCCGTACATACAAATACAAAAAAAAACTAATCGTGCTTGATTGCTCCCCAGTGTAAAGAAATATTGCATGATATTGTCTGAGGTTACGGGCTTGAACGATTTAGCACTTGAGTCTTTGGTGTTGCCAAACTGACGTGACGTGGCCTGTTCTCTATGAAGTATTTATAGTGTTATTGTTTTTTTTATGCCGGCTCAGTTTAAAATTGTAATACAAAACACAATCGAGAATATGATTGTAGGTAGACGTAACATTGTCTTATATTGACAGAGGAAAATTAAAACCAAGATATTATATTCATTTGGGAAAAGTTAGTTACGCTTATAAATGTATTTATTTTGTTCAGCGGCCGAATTGCTGTTCATTTTTATTCAGCCATCTAAAGTTTTGGGTGAAAAATGCAAGTCGGGCTTAGCCCACCTAGCCCAGTACCTAGAACCGCCACTGGCAAATACAATAAAAGTAACCAGCTCTAGTCTGAAACGTGTACCGTGTAACAGCATAGTACCATATTTCTTCAACAGGCCCTTTAGAATAGACTTTTTGAAATTTAATTGTATCCATATTCGCTCCCTATTCAAGGCATACGACAACCACAAAGTGCCAATCTTTTTGCTTCCTTCCAAGTCACCCAGCGTCCTTTAGCTCCGTCGAGTACACCCTATGGACGGTCATCAATGGCCATCCAAGGCTTCGGGATCCACCCAATTGGTAGAAAAGACAAGCCGGGTTCAATCTCTCATGGAGCGCCCGCAGCACATATCCAAGTCCTTCGACGCCTTTGTTTATTTTGGACGTAACAAAAAGTCAGACCAATGTACATCACTATTTTTTGCCGCATGGAATACACAGTAGCTTATTTTAACCTTTAAACGCCCGGCGGTCCCGTACGGGACCAGTGATTGTGGTACGTTTCTCTATCGGATTACACTGATTTATGATAATAGTATTCAAAATATGAATATTCGCTTACATAAATGATGACTTTGAGATACTGTTCCATAATTTTATTTTCAGTTTCGATGTATATTTTTGTCATATTGAGTAATATAAACATCCATGTTACAAGGTCGACTCTTGGAATATGCATTGTGTAAGACGGACCGTAATAAATCAGCTTTATCCACACCATACAACATATTTCAATGGGGATACAGATTTCTTTTCATAGCTCTAAATTCTCTATTTTTTTTAATTTTATGGTTTAAATTTTTTAAGTTATGTCTAATTTTTATCGTTTTAATTCTTTAACTTTAATGTATAATATATATTTATTTATTTATATAAAAATGTGAAAAATTGTAAATAAACATTTCGTTAATTATAAACAATCTTTTATTTTGCTAATGCTTTTACTTTTACCCACATAGGCTGACTAGTTTTAGAGATATAATTATATTTATAAAAGCTACGGGTCATGCAAATATTTCGCAAAAAGTCCACGGGCGTTTAAAGGTTAATAAAATAAAAATGTCAGATAACATTACAGACGAATCTAATATAAGAAATACTAATTCGTTAATTTTTTAGATAAAGTAACTGTGATTAATTCCTGGTTAGTCTACGACGTTTGCGGTCTACAACATCTACGTGCATAATCGAATAAAACCGTAGAGATGCTAGCGGCTACGAGGGCGTAGACACCGACGCTAATTTACTTATGACGTCGTGGCGTGTTGATCGCTATGATCGCTGCTTTTCATGATTTTTGCGACATAGTCATGTAATTTTTGACCGTGCATGAAGTGAGCGCGTGCAGGTGTTCATTGCGGTTAGGGACTGCAATACCAGACTCCTAATGGAGTTTATCTCAATATAAGTATTTCTACAAGAACTGTTTGTTACTCAGTTGTTCAACCTCTCATTTTTTCCAAATAGAGTAGTAATTATGGTGTCCAATAGGGCATCCAATCCCGGGATCCGGGATCCCGTTCAATTTTCTGATCCCGAAATCCCGGGATTGACATGGTCGCGATCCCGGGATTTCGGGATTGAGAAATTTGTAGTAAATCTCGAAAAGAGAGATGAAATTGTCGATTGAAATTTCTCGGTGAGCTAAAAAAAAAAAAAAAAAACGAGGTTTTGTGAGAATTCGGGGAAAAAGTATACCAAATTGAGGATTTCGAATTCCTCGGTGAGCTAAAAAAAAAAAAAAAAAAACGAGGTTTTGTGAGAATTCGGGGAAAAAGTATACCAAATTGAGGATTTCAAATTCCTCGGTGAGCTAAAAAAAAAAAAAAAACGAGGTTTCGTGAGAATACGGGGAAAAAGTATACCAAATCGGAGATTTCAAATTCCTCGGTAGATTTATCTCAATCCCGGGATCCCGGGATCCCGGGATTGAAAATTTATCAATCCCGAAATCCCGGGATTGGAAAAAGGCTCCGGGATTGGATACCCTAGTGTCCAATCCCGGAATCCCGACCAATTTTGTGATCCCGAAACACGTGATTTCGGAATTGATAAAATTAGAGAAAATTGTGCGAGATCTTTTCATTTTGGGAATTCCGCAAAATTCTGGGTTTTTGAAATCGACAAAAAAATGTTAAAACAATACCAGGATTCTTGTCCTGTGTCTTGAGCAAATGCTCCTAAGACACTCCCGGCCAAGAAAAAAACCGTTGATACGCTTAATGTTAAGTTTGTTACTGCCGTATTAAATTAACGGGTGGAGGATGACAAGTAAGTCAGAAAGCGGCAAGTTGAAAAATAATATGTTGTAACATTTATATATCTCCGATTGAACATCACTGATATGGATGATGCAAAATGCAGGAAATATTAACAATGGGTAAAAGAAAAACGATTTGTATCTTATTGTGTTTATAATATTTATAGAATATAAACATACGATGTCGATGGCACGAGATAACGTCAATTTATGCGACTTATTTTTCAGTATTGTATTGTTTATTAGATAATAATATACATGTGTGATGTTTATTATAAATATAACACCAATTGATATGTGTGTTGGGTGCATTACAATAAAAAATAAATAATCATAGACAACATAAAATTTAATGTAAAATAAATAGCATACAATAAACCAGTGGCGGCCGTAAGAATTTGTTACGGTAAGTCTGCAGTAATAATAAATAAAAATAGCCGCCATGTTATAAATAAAAAATAGATTGATCAAAACAGCGATGGAAGTGTATTTATTATGTAAATTTCGACCATTCAAATCGTTAGGTAGACACCTCCAAATAAACGAGATAATGGTGGAATCAATATTCAAATGGTCAATCGAGTATTTTTCATAAAATGTGGCCGAGATTTACGCTTAATAATTAGGCAAGTCGAGTTCAATAGTAGGACATTAAGATTTATTCGTGTAACTCCTCAGCTCATTTGAACCCTAACCGGAAGCCACGGATTTGCTCAAAAAATAGAATATTATCATATATGAAAGTATTCATATTTTTATAATTAATGCTATTGAAAGAAATATTTTACACAAAAGAATTTATAAAACAACATACATCCCTTTAATAAGTACATTCAGCATTAAATTTTATTTTTAGTGAATTAATACTAATGTTATACAGGCTATGATAAAAAGTACAGTAAAACCCCCATTTACACTCTTGTCGGGATCATGTAATTGGGGGTGTGAATCTCATATTGGGGATTTGGTTTTTTTTCCGCGGAAAACGCAAAACTAAGATTTCCCTTAGTTTTGCAAAAAAAATAATATGGATGAAATATTTAGTTTTTGTAGTAGTAAATATCCCGCACACAGACAGACGCCCAGCTATGCGTGTATAGCCTGGCACGTGTTGAATACACAGACGCTAGCCAACATTTGACTGTATGCGCGGCACAGGCGACCGTCTCTTAGTAACGACAATGGAATGCGACCGTGCAATTGGGGGATTTGCGGCGAATATTTCAAGCCAGCGCGTAATTCGGGGTAGTGTAATTGGGGGTTCCACTGTACATCACAAATATGCTGTGCGATAAAAAAAAAAACTCAGATGCTGAGCGATCAACTTTTGTGTTATAATAAACACACAAAACGTAGAAGTAACCAAATTCGAGCAACTTAAAATCGAGCAATTGCATGTTGATGAACTTGTATTTTGGGATACGAACATTCGAGCAATTGCATTTAGCGTATACCGACCAACTCATAACATGCACTTGATAAGGCACTTAGCTTTTATGACGGGCAATTGAATATTGTAAAATAACTGTTCAAAACGAAATCACGTGTGATATACCCAGTGCCGGTGCGATGTCATTTGGCGCCCTAGGCAACGGTTATTGGCGCGCGCTCTTTTTCACAAATAGTTTTAATAAGTCCATGACCGCTCCCAGTGTGGATCATATAGCCTTCTAATAGAAGTATACCAACATAAGTTTTTTTACATGAACTGTTTGTTACTCAGTCGCCCAATCTCTTTTTTTGAATCATATAAAAATAGATGCATAATTACAACGAACAAATACAAACAAAAAAAATGTACTACACATTATTTATTATTGTTCCGAGTATGTAAAAAAAATACTCCACTTGTGCGCTCCCTAATTGATTGCGCCCTAGGCGGTTGCCTATTTCGCCTGTATGGTGGCGCCGGCCCTGGATATACCCCACCCAAACTTCGATAAGACATATTAGCCACAACCAGTTAGCTAATGATAATCGATAGTCATTAAATTTACAGATTAACATTTTTTTTTATCTGCGTAATCGACAAGATCTGCCACGTATTCATTGAAAATTATTTGGACGAAAAGAATGTCGCGTGACATGGATAATAAGCGGAACAGAATAATCAAGCGAGATACGTAATACGGGACCTTCAAAATCGTCTCATCTTTGATAGCAAACCTGCGGCACGGATGCCGACGGTGACTCATGAAGTGTATTTCGACTATATCGACTGTGGAAAGGAAAAAGGACGTAGCTCACAGTTTTTTCACAACAGGTTTTTTTCGATAAACACAATGTATCAAATATGATTAACGTTCTAGCTGCGTTCAAGCTGCAAATGCCGAATTTTTATTTACATATTTCATAAATTTTACAGGAGGCGCAAAAAACGTGCTTTGATGATTTTGGGCCGTATGCAAATTATGAATTATACACAACCTTGAAGTGCACAGACACTTCTAAACCGGTGTATAATCTAATATTAATTAAAGAAATTGTCTCGGAAAAACCTTTATTTCAGTCTTTTCTCCTGGTTTTAATTTTTTACAAGGTCATCTTTTTCAAACTTGAAAGCTAAATTTAGATACTAATTCGGCATTTGCAGCTTGCATCCTTTTGATAGAACGTGTATCATGTTTGATACATTGTGATTATCGAAAAAAACCTGTTTTGAAATAACTGTGGGTTATGTCCTTTTTCCTTTCCAAAGTCAATATTATGTATGTACCTTCACGTAACGAGCACGTGTGAAACTAAAAAATACTTAAAAATTTACCGGGCCTCTTTTTCTATGACACGGGTATATCGCAAAAAATTCGCAACTATTTTCGCTCTTGTAACGCAGTGGTCGCCAACTGGGGGTTTGCGAGAAGTTTTGGTGCTCCGCGGAGTTGTTTGAGTCGAACAATAACTAATTCCAAATTCAGAGATTTATTACCATTTAATAATAGTATGTAGCTTATTTAATAATTATTTTATGGTATGTTTTAGTCAGGGCCGAAGAAGGACATTGCCAGAGGGGCATTTGCCAAGGGCGCGAAGCTCTGAGGGGCGCCGACTGACGCTCATACATAAATAATATGACATGAATGGGCGGCACATTTGACATTTGCCGATACCACAAAAACAATGCGTTTCTCTAGGAAATCTAATTGTTAATAAGAAAATATTTAAAAAAAAAAAAACAAACATTTGCGTCAGTAAAATACACTCGTCGACTATTTAAAATTTGCTCTACGAATTGTTATGATTGACAGAAGTACAGAAAAATCTCAATTATCCGGATTTAATCTGTTTTTTTTTTACGATCGATCGGATTTTTCGTTATCCAGACGACCTTCATCCCCAATTAGTCCGGATAATCGCGGTTATGACTGACTGACTGACGTCTGTAATTTTTTTACAATTAAAAGAACTCTTGCTCCAATTTCTCTTTCTTCTCATCTATTTTGATGTTTTTTTGGATTGTTATCTGTTTTTATTATTTTCTTCTTCTTTTCCTTTTTTTCGCTTCTTTAGTGCCTGTATGGTCCTTATTTATCAATTGTGGGCAGTGTCATGTTCGTCTGCCGTGGTCCCACCATTTCTACAGCACTAAAAGCTTGTAATGTGTCTATGTGTACACTCAAAATACTATGAAAAGATAAGCGATTGAATGTTGAGTCAGTTGTCATGCAATTAATTATAATTATTAATCAATTGGTCATAATAAGCCATCACGTCATGTCAGAAATATACTCTGCGGTGATAAAAAACATCCTCACAATATGACCAATATATCATCTGACCGACCTACTGCAATAAGGACATCGTATCACGCCACCCGAATCAAAAAAAGATCGATTGCGACATGTTATTTGTAATCAGGGTGTCCGATCCCGGAAACAATTAAATCTCGAAAATCCGTTTATTCAAGAAGATGCCTTGTGACCTAAGTTTAAGATCGTTTACTATAAATATACTATGAATGCAAAGCATTTGGATCCAGACGGTCCAAATGATATGTATGGCCTTCGATACTAATGTCTCATTTAGACCAACTGAGTGCGCGGCCGAGGGAGTGAGCTCGGCCGAATACAAAACAATTTGAACGCGGCGCACGGTATTTGGTCGAGCGATCCGACGAGTGATTCGACTGAGCGAGAGAATAGAAACCGTTTATATTTTCTCGACCGAGAGGATACTTCCACCACCTGAAGCAAGCCTTGGCTCACGTTTTCAGAGTGTTTGAACATATTTTGACGTGTTATTGAATCGAACGAAACACACGTAAAAATGAACTGTATCATTAAAAAAACTTATATGCTCGTAGACGTAAATATTGTTCCTCGGAGGCCTACTCCGTTGGGCTAAATGAGGCTTAAAGTTCAACGATGTGATTTAATATTTGTAAATTCAATAATTAAAATGGTGGCAGCTGTGATCCGGCAGTAAGAACTTTACACGAACGATAAGATGGTTGATTCAACCCCAGCAAGATCTATATTAAATTTAGATTTCAATTTTCCATTTGAGATCTTGAGTATTAGTGTATATGATGACTTAAAATTATTCTCATCGAATTTTTCTCATGTGATTTTAAAATATTTAGCGCAGTGGTTGGGAAAATTTTCATTTCTAAAGGCCACATTCATTTATCTGATTCAACATAAGGCAGCAGTAAAGAAAACGTTGACACCCTCTCCTTTTTTCCGACTGTCGAGCATATAGTGGGTTGATTACGCTCTTTTCCTAAACGCTTGCGTATATTTTTTTGATAAAAGTGAATATTTTGGCAAGTCAAAAGGCCGCATCAGAGTAGCCAAGAGGCAGCAGGTTCCCCTCCACTGTTGTAGTGCATTAACATATTATATAACATGATTTTTAAAATCTGTCGAGACATTCAATGGGGGGTACAATAATATATCTTTTGTAAACATTACTTGATTGAAAATGCAATTTAAGAAAGTTTCCGAACGGTCATTTGAGCCCGTGTACATCACAATGGAGTAGTTTGAACGTACATGTACGTCGACCATTCAGCCCTGTAAGACCAGCCTACAATAAATTCGTCTACAAATCGTCATCTTCTTTTTCGAAATATCAATATAAATTTCCCGTGTATCGCATCCGGGAATGTGGGGCCCTAGTTACAATTAATGACTGAAGCAATTCACAGAAAATAATTATCTCAACTAAAAGTAAGACATAATAAATATTATAACAAATATATTTATTCGCGAAGAATATTCCAATGATAATAACATGTAGTAATATTTATTGAAGTTTTGATAATGTTAATAAAAGAAAAACAAGTCGAAGCAGATCACACCATACTATGCCAAAGTGCATTAAATGCGTGACGTCGCGGCGCTGTATCTTCGTGTGCGGTGCACTAAAACAATTTAATAATTTATATATATTTTAAAATTAATTCTGATGTAGTAACCCACGTCATCCATATCACACATCGCCCCCTTGGGGTCAAAGAAACGTATCTCATTTTTCTCTACTTGTCAGGTGAGCCAAAAAACAGGTTTCCCCAATAATCTGTTACTTATCTTTAAACAGGTGCAAATTATTCAATTTATTTTTCCATTACCTTAAATTTAAATGGTGATTGGTGATGGTCAAAAAAATGGCTACCTGATTTATCAGCTAATTTTGTAAACTTTTTTTATAAATTTTTAAATTTGTTTTCAGAAGATGAGTATTTATTGCATCCAATTTTTTCTTCGTCGAAAGTCGAAAATGACGTGTAGTTTATATATTAACACATGATAATTTAATACAAAATAAGAGCACACTAAAGATAATAGACGATACGATAATACCTAGGTTGTACACGTAAGCCCCATCGCTCAAAGTGTTAAGTTTCCAGAATGATAAAAAAAATACTATATGTGATAAACAATTATTTACTGCAGCCTCACCCTAGTTTAATTTGTTTAATATTAAATTTAATATATATATTATTAGTCAGCAGATGAGTGCAACAAACTTCACGTGTAACCTACGGCTAGGTGGTCTGATTTATTAAAAGAGTAAACAACACATCGCATCTCCGATAAAAAAGAGTCATAAGTCAGAAAACAGGATTTTGAGTTAATTAAGAATATAGGAATATTTACAAAAATTCTCCATCTGCCAAAAAAATAATACAGGTTTTTCGCTTTACTTTTTTGTATGGGGGTAACTGTCAATTCTTGGTGGAAAAGCGTTAAGGTTTAACCGTTTGAATACCGCGCAAATAAATCATTAATATGTCCCAGAGATACTGCGTGTTTTTGAGAAAAATAATTTTGCCTAATATACACTCGAATTCGATATTTTAAAAACCTATATTGACTCAGTATAGATGGAACTACACATATTCATCAACGTATTGCTTATATTCTATTAGAATTCCAAGTATTTGATTTTTAAATGTCTTTGACATCCGTGTCCGCTTGGCATTCAAGTGGTTAAAAAATAAAAAACTTTTTTTTTGTACATCTACATATATTTAATAAAGTTAATTTAATAATATATTACAAAATAACAGAATTAAATTGTTACATATGATTCCGCATGAATTAAGTTATTAAGACTTCAGACCACTCGTCTACAAAAAATAATGTGTTTTCAACTGTAGAGCATGGCTTGACAACTATAAGAGGCTTTGGATGCAGACAAAATTGTCCTGTATGAAAATAAAGTCAGGTCCGTGGCACAGCGGTTAACGTCGTTGGCTTCCCACAGGTTCGACTTGGCCCAGTACGAACAGCATTTTTCAATAAATTTACCAAATTTCTGTTCGAAGGCATGGGTGTCTGTGATGTTTAAAAATTCTCATCCACCATTTCGAACGGTGCTATCCTTTTATCCCTTCTACTCTCTTCGAAAAAAGAGAGCTTGAGCGACTGAGAAACAAACGGTTCTCGTAGAAAAACTTCTAGTTAGATACCTCAATTCAGTGGCGTAGCGTGGAGGGGGGGGGGGGCGGCACATTTATGTGGGCGGCATTTTCGAAAATGAAAAGAAAATTTTGAAAGTAGTATGAAAATAAAGATTGATATGTATACATAACCAATGTAAGCAATATCACTTTCACTAGATTTTCTTCCGCCCACTGACAATATATACTTTTTTGGAGGCGGCATTTTAAAAAATTTCAAAGATAAAAAAACAAATACAAATTGTTTTGGATATAGAATCAATGCGAGCTTTATTTCAATATTATGCCTTCTTTCGTCTAAGTTGTGCTTTGTAACTTACTGATTAAACACAAGTTTTTGGGGGTCGCTTTTTTAAGAAATAGAAAAAACTTCAGAGGTAATAAACAAAAATTATTTCGTATAAAGAATCAATGCAAGCGATAATTAATTCACCATTTTTTCCTGGCATGATTATGCTTTGTAAAACACTAAAAACAAGATCATGGTAGCATTGCTTAGGAAGAATTAAAATTTTTGTTGCTGTTCCTGCTAAGCAAACAGAGATATGAAGACAAATTGAAATACCTTATACTTTTGCAATTTATATAAAAAATCTCTTTCTTATTTAATTTGCATTCATACCACATCGACCAGTGGTGACTTTTGACTCATCGATTTGTACACTCAAAAAAAAACATTCGGGGTCGTTAGTTTTTTTCCGACTACGGTAACGACTCCAACTCTACAACCATGTTTTTAATAAAACAGATAAAATAGATGTTGATAACGTTACTTACGATTTTGTGAAGAGAAAAGCCAGAAAATTAAATTTTAAATATGTTTTTTTCCCTAATGTTATGTTTACAAAATAAATCTGGTACCTTTGGTTATGAATTAACGTACAACTTTATATTCGTTTACTTATTTGTAAAACGAATACTTATAATAATAGGAATAATTTGTCACTTTTCCTCCAAACATAATAAAAAGACAATTGACTAATATGTTTTATGACACATTAAAAAAAGTTCATGCTCTGAAAAAAAATACAAAAGAAAAAAAAATAACAAAACACAATATTTTTAGAGAAATTGTATTTATAAATAAAAAAAATTGATTCACCTGGAGTATCAGCAAAAAAAATATAAGTGATTTAAAAAAAAAGACCAATTATTGAGGGGGGGGCGGCAAATTCAAGAAACGCCCTGGGCGGCGGGACCCCTTCCTACGCCACTGCCTCAATTAAAAGACCATATGCTCTACGTTGACATAGAACATTTAAAAAAAATGAAAGTTATAATTTTTCATGACTAATCTAAACGTAGCAAATTTACGAACATGGTTGTTACTCTATGGAGAAATTTTTGCGAGATTTCTTCGCTCTATCCAAAACTGTAGTTTTTGAGTTATGGCTCCATTTAAACGGAGGCGCGAATTATTATTTTGTTTTTATTTCACAGTAATAATTATTGACTCATCGTTGTTTTTCAATAGTACAACAAGTACAAGTTCCTACTCAAATGATAGACATTGCGCACAACGGCGCATGTTATTCATTTGGAGCAAAAAAATTCATGAAAAAAATTGCCCACACTTGCAGTGTTGCAATGTTGAGCTAATTAAAAAAAAAAAAACTTTTGCGACGTAAATCTCGCGTCTCACGCATGACTACGATGAATGGACCTTCAGCTTTTTATTAGAAATTCATAGCTGATGAAATGTTGAAATAGCTGTTAAATAAAGAATATATATTAAAAAAAAGTTAATATTGTTATCAGTGTATTTGATTTTGTTAACGTTTAACAATTCCTCTACGGTGCTAAAAAATACTTCCGATATAAAGCTGGCCCTTTATGAACCAAGTGAAAAACAAGTTTTTTTTTAAATATACGTGCTGGGTTTTTAACATTCATCGAAGGGCGGTAAGTGTTAAAACATGTTTTTTCACTTGGTTCTTTAAGGGCCAGCAGTATATCGGAAGTATTTTTTATTATCATAGTTTTATCAGTGTTAATGATTTTTTAAAAAAGAAATAGTGCGTTTAGTTCAAAATGCGATTATTTATTGAAAAAATATAGGAGGTCAATGTTTATGCTCGCCACTGGCTCCCTGTTAATTTATTACAGATAAATTTTATTAGAATATATTTTTTTTTTTTTTTTTTAAATTTAAAAACATATTTGACATTACAGCTTACGCCAATGCGTCAAATATTAAGAAATGCTTAACTCAACTGGGATGTTTTGAAAATCCTATTAAGATAGATTCTATCACTAACACGACAGTTTGTAATTAAGCCATTTAATATTTTTTCTTAATTATAGGTGTCGCTGTGGACCACTACAATCACCCTAAGGATCAGAAAACGGGATGCTATTTAAGGCAACACAGATATCCATGCCTTCGAACGGAAATTCTTAAATCAATTTATGAAACTTTTTCCACTGGGATTTGAGCGCGTGGGCACCACATCAAAAACCAACGAAGCTTACCACTTGACCACAGACCCATCTATCATACCTGTCAAACTAATTTAGATGCCAAGAAAAACTGTAGGCGAAAATTTGAGGGATTTCTGTACATTTCAATGTTGTTTCGTCACTCACAAAACTGATAAAATCAAGGTGTAATTATTTACACACGTTACCGTTATCAAAAGTAAGCCAAAAGATAATCACTGCCAATTTTTGTTTTCTTTTGGCTATCAATTTACAATCAATTGCGATTCGGCTGACTGACACGTTGCACATACATTAATGCAATTCTTACATGATGGTAATGTAGTTTGGTAAAGTTAGACCTTCGGTATTACCGGTAATTTGGGATCAAATACCAGTAATATCTTAGTTATGTAAGTTGAACAGATTGGTATGTAAATTCAAGTGTAGAGAAATAGTAAAAATTGTCACGTTGTATATGATGATGATAACAATGTTGTATTGACATTTTAAATAGACTATTAAGCCAAAAATATAAATGTATTTTAGTTCTACATTTGTTTTTATAATGTTGATAGCTATTTCGACTTAACGCATTCGTTATAACTATATTCTAACTTAAATTAACTTAGCTATAAATCCTGACTTATAAGAGATACACAATATATTTTCTCATCTATAATAATTGCATGGAAATTACATTGAAAAGTATTGTTTAAAATGTAATGAATTAACATTATGTTTTTTGTAAGAAGTGTCACATATCATGGGTAGTCCAACTTTTAACATAAAAGCGTTCATAATATCAGTGGTAGCAGTCCACTATCACCTGCTAAGTTGTCGTAAAAAATAAAGTAATTCAAAATTTGTATGAAAGAGAAACAAAATAAATATCACACAGTCAACTCTTGTTTTAAAGCATCAAGTGGTCAACGTCTTGGCCACCGCTGGCCTATATTAAATATGGCAAAATAGCCATCAGCATTATTATAATGGCGATCTACCAATACAAACAAATTTCAAATAACCCATTACCACTATACAGAAGAAAAAACTTTACCTCGCAACAAAAAGTAAACTCTCAACTTTTTACTATTCATCCTTAAAAATTTACTTGTTGGAGTATTTCTGTATTATTATGTTCATAAATTATTATTTTTTTTACCATGTCCGTTCTCAATGTGGAGCATATGGACTCCTAATGGAGTTTATCTCAACAGAAGTGTTTCTACGAGAACTGCTTGTTACTCAGTTGCTCAACCTCTCTTTTTCCAAAGAGAGTAGGAATAAAAGGAAAGAGCTAGGACAGGATTAGTGGTAAGTTAATCGCTCTCGATACGCCTCATTCATAGGATAGGATGGGTGGGAGGGGGGAATTCAAGACATCACATACATCCATGCCTTTGAACAGAAATTCATAAATCAATTGAAAAATCAATTTATAAAACTGCCCGTACTGGGATTCGAACCCGTGACCTCCGTAGCGGTAGCCAACGACGTTGACCACTCAACCACACAGGCGGCATGATTGGAAAAACTGAAAAATTATCGCTATTGAGACATCTGATCTTTGTTCTTTGATTCAACCATTCAACTTTATTACCACATTTTAATATAATTGCTACAAAGTTACAGCCAAATCAATCAAAAATATCAATATTGACTAGTTCACTTTCCTAAGCGAACGATTCAACTAGCTATACATGTAAAAAAGAAAATATATGTATCCATTCAATGGTGAATCTCAGAGAGAATGAAGATTAAGCAGCTAATGGTTTGAACAGTTAAAAAAATAGGTAATATGAATGAATGATGTTAAAGACCACAATTCCAGGTGAATGTAAATATACACTAGCCGTGTTTGTATTATCGTAACTGCTGCGTAGATGGTTGACTTTCTGATAGCATTGTTTGTACGCTGCCTTTGCGTTATCTTTCAGTATTTTTGCAAAAACATCTTAGGCACTGTAATAATAAATGAGATTTATAATCTCTGCAGCGGACAAAATGCCAGTGCAAATGGATATAAATGCAATGTTACTTTGTTTACAAATGTAAGATATGGGTTGACGATTTCTTAAAAGAAGGAAATATCTCCCAATCAATGGGATTGAACTAAAATTCAAGAGTATAGAAAGAACAGGTAAACTGTATGTTTACAATATGAGGAAAATTGTGTAATTTTATAATAATATTAAGGAAATAAAATACAAAGTGAGGTAGTAAATAAAAATTAACATTTTTGAGTCATAGACATGTTGTGAATTTTAACTTTGGTTTTAAAAATGTAGATGTCTCTAGCATTTAATTAACTACAAATTAATGATGAAATAAATTGATTAATTTTGTAATTTATGTCAATGCTTGTGCAAAATGAAAATATATACTTTGTATTCTTTATTCAAAATGAAACCGTTTTTTCTGATACATTCATCCAAAAACAAATTGACCATGGGTAGAATAGTAAAATTACAAAAACATTGCTTCAATAACAATGTAATGCATATTTAGCATAACAAGGCTAGCAGACAGTTCATGAGATAATTCTGACGGATGGCTTGGTATGAGAAAAATTTGGAAGTATGCCAAAATAAAAAAATATTTGCTCTAAAGATCTGTTCGCCCACTAATTCACAAAATTCTTCTAATTTTTCCCAAGGCTATGGGGTTTTTCTTTGCATTATTATAATTATAAACAATTTGTATTTAAATAAACCAGTCGAGAGAAAAATCACGTGTTGCAGCACTAAAATTAAACACGTTGAGAGTCCAAGGATCATTCTTTAACAAACGTTTTCTTTAAAAATGAATTAGTATATGGAATAAACAGAATTGAAAAAAAGAAACAATATTTATTGAATACTGGCCCAAGCATATTGAAGTGTAAATGTCAACTGCAGCTTTTTATAAATGTTGTATCAATAAATTCCATCACAAATATGTTAAATAAAAAGATACCACGCACTTGCCATAAGGCTTTCATTATTATTGTAGGAAAATATATGTTCAACATGTACAGTACTTTGAAACTGAAAGTAAATTGATGCTGCACCGAAATGAGCGAAGAAACCAACCAATTTTGACAAATAGTTCTGTGTTGAGGGCTAAAGGAATGGAGCTGTTTTGCGGAGCAGCAATAGCAAGAAGTGAGATAACGCACCTAACGTAATATGTCCACACAACTTGTGAAGTAAAAATACGTTACACAAATTTTTAGCAATTAACGTGTTGACAATATTATTAACCAGTTAACCGCCAACGTCAAAGTATTCAATACGAATGCGACTCACGGGTGAGACGATGGCGTACAAAGGGTTAAAGCAACATATTTTATAGAGTTTAAAAGACTGTATTTTATGATACATCTGTATTAGGCACAGTTATCGGCAAATATAATACTCTGGGATATTAAACAAACTATAGTTTCAATCGTAGCAATTTTTTTGATAAAAATGTTGTTGATTTTTCCCATTAAAGACAATATCGTAAATCAAATCAATCAATAATATATTACAATTCTTTTTTAAAATCACAGATTATGCTGTTTGACGATAACATATGAAAGCAAATGCATCTAAGCAGTCAGCAATATCACCGATTACTAATTCCTTCATCAATCAAACAACCATTTGGTATTTCAGTTAATTATCGATTGAAGAAAATACTACAATAGCTAAGTGAAGATCTCCTATCAAAGGTAAAAAGAAAATAACACTCACCACAGAGCCGTTCTCCTCCTCATTATGAGGTTCAACAGAGACTGATGGGGACGGCGGTTTAGTCTTCGAAGATCCATTCCGGATGGATTCTTGTAACACTTGTAACGTATCCACCTTTTCTTCCACTGAGTTTGTCTCAACTTTTAAATCACTATTAATTTCATCCATGCTCGGACGCTTGCGTGACATGCTTGTTTAATCAATAATAAAACAGTCTACTTGAATCAAAAAATATTTAATCAGTTTTAAATTTAATGTCAAATCTTACACTGTTCACGAGAGGTTTTTCACTAATTTATAATTGATCAATCACGCAGATGATTCGAGTTGTTCAATTTTTTTTAATTTACTTGAAAATGATTACGCAGTTTTCTTCCTGAAAAAAATATTGATTCGTATTTAGAATATTGGCACAAATGAAACAATGTTGATTTCAACAGAACTTGTTTAATGAGTGCTTGTTTGTCACTCGCTTAACTACTCATTTCACCGTAAGAAAGAGGTAATTTTTTATGATACGATATTGAGTTTCCACAATTATTTTTTCTCATTCTCAATATTATTTTCCAACTGTTAAAAATGACAATTTGAAGTGTCAGTTGCACCCCCCTTGAACAGTCACAATCTAATTTGATTTTTCTTTATTCGGTCATTAAATACCCCATATAAATTCAAAAACGGACATGTCCACTATTCAATTGTCAGATAAAGTAAATGAACTCTTCTGCAATTCTACAGAATGATAAAAAAAATAAAGATTTCACAAAATCTAATCGACAATTATTGATAGCTTAAAATATGTAGATATATAGAATGATATTTCGCTTAAAACTTAATTTATGTATATATGGGATAAATCCAATATTGATTGATCATTACTAACAAATATATAATCAAAAAGAGTATGGGGAACGATTGACCTTCTAGATTTAAAAACAACCATTGTTTTCATTCATTTAGAAAATAGTGTATCCAATTGAAATTTATTGACTGTGGCTTTATTATTATGAGTTAAATAAATAATACTTTCCATTATGAAAGGTTCCACATCCCTGGTCTAAAATAATCAATCGAGATTCTAACGAGGAATTGAAAAAAAGATTATATTTTTTTAGATAATAAAATCGGAATGTGTCACAACATTCCATACATGATTACATTCTTGATAATTTATTACACACTGTTAAACTATGTCGGTTTAGCAAGTAACCGTATTTCTAATTATAGCAACACAGTTAAGTATGTCATCAAACAACTTTTTGATATGTCATAATAAGACATCATATTATTAAAAATATGTGAGAAAAAATGGGAGAAAATGTGAATAAAAAATCGAATGACAGAATTTTTTTGAAAATTTAGGAAGTTAAACACGTTGAATAACAATCGTAATAAAATGTGGTTGCACGTTGCAGAATATAATTTAATTTTAAATATTTGTGTATAATACCTTATTTTTTAAATTTATTGACACTGATTGACCGAACGATTCTGAAACACTGCTACTATCGCGTTTAAGTTCGACGTAGAGAAGACTATTTATTTTTGAGCACTGACATTTGAAACGTAAAAAAATAATTACTCAAGGCCGTAATGAGCAAATGACGAAACACAAATAAAAACATGAATTTAGAATTACAGCTGTGGAGTGTTTAGAAGATATTTGACCGACTAAAATATAAGATTATTTATTATAAACAACACTTACCTGGTAGACTGTGATTCAAATGGTAAATAACGATATCAATTCGTTTACTACGTAACCAACAAAATAACTCTGATTCATTATTTCGCTATAATATTAGCGTAGTTTGATACCAAAGGGCAACGACGTATTTATACAAATATTATAACCATTTAGTATGTTGATCGGAAATGATAAAGGGGTTTATAAAGAAATGATGACCGCATATTGATCTCAACCGGCAAAATACCATAGTTCTTTGAATTTATAAATGAACATAGCTTAGATCAATGCGTGGAAAGACCAACTGGATTTTTTTAAATGTATTTCAACAGTATTCAGACAGGAAGGTTAACGTAAATGTTATAAATAGTCGCATTTTACTTCACGGACGAATAAATTTACACCGCCAGCACCTCCTAAAATTATGTCATTGACATAAAGCCGGGGATAAACCACATACTCTAACGTATTCGCCTAAGCTTGATTGCGAATGTTCGGCGCATAAATTGTCTGGGGATACTAGGTATATGACAAATATTCGTTCAAACATTTCCAAGTATATTTTATAATTATAATATAAAATATCAAGTTTTTATTATATGTTGTCTGTTGTCATATAACATCTTTTTTGTCTTAATTACTGTTAGTAATAACATCAAATAAACCTTTTTTTCAATATTTAAGTGCTCGGTTTTAATTTTCTGTTTTATTTTATCAATTAATAATAATAAAAATGGATTGGAATTAAATCTAACCCCTAAATTGGTTAAGGCAATCAAGAATATTTTTTAACACAAATTATGAATAGTTCATTGAGTTTAACTTAGTACGCGACCGAAAGAGTAAGCTCGACTAAATACAAAACAATCTGAAAGCGACGCCAATTTGGCTGGGTGAATAGAAACTGTTTTCCCAGCAGAAGGTATACCGTCATCACCGTTTTTGACGTGTGTCTTTGAAACGAACGAATCAAGCGTAAAAATGAACCGAATCTCTAGACGGTTACTCGGTCAATATTTTTACTCGTCCGAAGACGCTCGGTCGCGTACTCCATTGGTATAAAAGAGGCTTTATATGCATATAGAAAAAACAAAGTTGTCATTAAGCAAAATAAACTTTTATTAAATTGAGAAAGATTTTGATGGCAATAAAATCTGAATAAGTACAGTTCGAAAATACAGTTCGCAATTTGTTTAGGTTTATCATTGTTTTTGGGATTTTCAATGAACTCGTCAAACTAGTATAATTTATTTTCTTATGTATTACATCATATTTAATAAAAAAAATAGTTTTTGTCAGTCACATAGGAATTTGCTGTCTCTGAATTCGAACTGTGAAATATTTTACTGTAAAAAAAAGTCTCCTAGCTGAATAAGCTGTTACTCTTTTAAAATTCTACTTGAGGTTTTTTGTAATTTTTTCAAATGAAAACGAATTGTCCTTATTTGTTTCTTAACATTCGATAAAAAAAGTGAATACAAGCATTTCAAATTAAAACAAATTGTTTTCATTTGAAAATTGTTTTTTAAAATTCGATAAAAATATTTTTCTAAAAAGCCTGCATTTTAATAATGAATCATTAAAATTAAATAAATAAAATATTGAAAATGAATACACACGAATTTTTTATAATTCAAATTGATTGCGTAAGCAAATTATTGTTTCCTCTTTGTCTTTGTGATATTCGTTTCATTAATATACATTTATTTAATACAAATATTTATTTTTTGATTCTTTTGCTTGTAAAAATTTATATTGTTTTGATTGATCTTTTTCAAAAACCTTATGGCCATTAGATTGGAAGAAGTATTCTTCCCATAAACTAATTCTTCCTTTACCTGAGAGCAGTTTAAAATTGTTTTCTATGTTATAAATTATCACTTTTAGGGAATCAATACTTACTTGGTGGAAAGGCATTATATAAATAAAAACACAATATTCCTTTGTACTTTCTTCCACTTTATTTAATGGGTCTGGACCAGTTTTGCTAATTGAGATAAATCAATATATCCAATTTACTATGGAGTTGGGTGTAAATAAAATCAACTTTTTGGATTTGGCAATTGAAATTGTAAATAACCATCATGCTTTCAAAATTTTTAGAAAAAAGACTTACAGCGACAACATTATTAAAAGTTCATCTAGACACCATGTTTCACATAAGTTAGCTACCATTCATTGTTTTATTCATCGACTTCTAATAATTCCAATGACTAATTAAACATTGATTTAGGATTAGAGACTATCAAACAAATCACAGTTAGCAATGGTCATTTTACGGATATAGTAGATCGTCTTTTATTTAATAAAACCTAAAAAACTTGCTTTGCTGAATGTTAATGTTAGCCTGGTAGTTGATAAACCTGTGATTAAAAAACAGTGGTTTAAATTAAATTACTTGGATAGAGTTACGGAAAAAATTGCTAGAAATAAATTTAATGCCACTTTTACACACTCAACTTAAGTTGAGTGTTAGTTAATTGCAAAGATAAGTTAAATTTTTTGAACCAAAGCGGTATTTATTTACTTAACTGCGATTCCTGTAACGCCAAATATATTGGTAAAACAGGTAGATCGTTTAATATTAGAATCAAACAGCATTTAAGTTCTGCTAAAAAAGGGGATGAACTGTCTTCATTTGGGAACCACCTGTTTCAAAATAAACATACTTTCGATATTGGCAGATATTTTAAAGTTCTACATTTAAATAAAAAGTCTGTAAAACTTGACAAACAGGAAATTCTAGAAATCAATAGAATTAAATTCTTACCTGATTCAGATAAATAAATGTGATAATCTGTCAAAAACTCATCTGAATGAAATTTTTGTGATATTTCATCATTAAAAATTTATTATGTCCCCTAATATTTGTTTTTATAATAAAATTCTTTTTATTAGATTATTGTCAGAATATTGCACAGCCTCCGACGCCTCATTGCAAGATATCTCCCTTAGAGTGTTATCAGAGATTACAATTTTCTCAATTAAACATTAAGTTTTTGCGCATAGTTGTATGTGATGACATTTCTCCTAAGAGTTATTTTAAAGTTACTCATGACAATCTGAAGTACAGTGCGGAATATAATATGTAATAATGTCTGGCCAAACACATATTATGAGTATTTGCAGACGCAGAATTGTGTTTATTAGTTATATGATAACAAAACAGTGTGTTTATTTTCGTTTCTAGCTGGTTTAGGCAAGCAATCTAAAATTGTAGATTGTTTAAGTAGGATGAACAACCCAAAAACCATTTTTCCACTTCTTTCTTCTTTGAACATATTCGTTATCTATGTGAAGCATATGGTCACCACACGGTGCCTCCACGATTCTCTGTCTCTCGCCAATTGCTTTGATTCCTCCTATAACACGCAAGTATTTCTCAGTCTCGCCGAGTACATCTTGTGGATATTAAGTACGGTCGTCCAGGAAGCTTTAATCCCACCAGTCGGAAGAAGAGGCATGTAACGCAGCCAGTTTCGCTGTCTCTCCATGGCCAGTGACAGAATATAGCGCCACATTGTACATTATCTGACCTCTGAGTCCATTCATTCACAGAAGTAAAAAATGAAATGTATTTGTGCCCCAGAGGGATTAATAGACATTAAATATTGGGAAGATAAACTAATGGTTTAATTTAGCACAAGATTAAATTTAATCTACATAAAATATATATAATATGGTACAGAATTCAAATAAATTAGAATTGTTTAGTTAATGTGTGAATTTATGATCGAGCCGTTAATGTCTTGACTTGGTCGAGAACTTCCTGGGCACTCTTGTCCGTAAGAGCAACACTAGATTCCTTTCCTTTCTCTGTAAAATACAAAGAAAACCATGCAAATTAATTTAACTTTAATGTTTTAATTAAAGTAATAATATAATACTAATAGTGCATCAGGTAATTTGTTAATATGTTTGCAAGATTTGGTCCATTCTTCAGTATGATTAAATCATATTTATTGATTTTTTTGAATCAATGTCCGCTGCCAATGTGAAGCATATGGCCACTTAACAGAGGTGTCTAAAACATAAGTTTTTCTAGGATAACTGACTGTTACTTAGTTGCTCAACCTCTCTTTTTTTCAAGGATATTAAAGGATTTTTAGAAAGATTAGGGCTAGGACAGAACTAGTGGTTGGCTAATCACTCTCGCTACTTTAGGGTTGGAATTTTTAGACATCATAAATATCCATGCCTTCAAACAGAAATCAATTATGAAAATGCTGATCGTACTGGGATTCGAGTCCGTGGAGTCTGGCATGGAAGCCAACAACATTGACCACTATTCACTTGACCCGACCAATAAAATTTATCAATTGTTTCTACATTAATGTTTCTAATACGGATAATGTAGAATTTTTGTTGTTGATTTATGGTTCAGTACAGTGCTATGTTATTTTCAGAAGACCAACATTTTTTGATGAAATTAGAGGTAATAGGAATAGGATAATATTTGGTAAATATGTCTAACATCATACTATTCATATTCTCTCTGAAAATTCACTAAATCTTGCTAAAACCAATATAATTCGCTGGGAAGCTTAATTGCGATAATATCCAAAAACGTAATGTTGGAATTAAGGAAACCGACAATTTTTACGAGAATTCGGAGCTATTTTGTCTATGGTTTGTTCTAAGAAGTACTATTTGACATATATTGACTATTTCATACTGATATTATATTCATATTTCGCGTAAATTATCGATTTCTCTGTTTACCATGTACAATAATTTGGCATTTTCCTATTTGTAATTAAATTTTCTACATAACTAACTGTATTTTTATTAGCGGCAATTAGTTATTTTTCAGTTAGAAACACAGTAGCATGTAGTAAAGCATATTAATCATTCGATTTTTGAAATATTTCAAAACCATGGTGTATATTGTTCGCTAATTAAATATTTCAAACCCACCGTATCTCGCCCAAACTCGAGGTTGAACACCCGAGCACTCTCTGATGAGAATTGGAAATTTGGGATTAGCCTTCTTTAAGTCTACATAATATTTAGTGATGAACTCCCTGAAAGTAAAATTGATTTAGAGACACTACTCAAGTCGCAGACATTTCAATTTGATTTGAGTATGGATTGCATATTAAATAACCTTCATTCAATAATATTTACGATAAATGTAATGTATAAAAACCTACATAACCTCAATATTACTATTGAATTAAAAGTTACAACAAACCTGACTCCAGCCGAATGACTACCGGTCTGGCAAAGGTGAATCCTTAATTCTTTCAAACCATTAGCAAATCTGGCAGCCATAGTTGTTGTTATACTTTATCTGAATCTTTTTCAAAATAGTTCACAAAACGTCAAATTCTGACGATTATGAAACAAGAAATATATACCATAGCCAATAAAATATATTGGACTATAAAGTTTATTAAATCATAGATAATAAACAGGACTGGTGGCAAATCATAATGGAATTTGTTTTTATACTTATAAAATAATCTGATTCAAGAATATACACAGAATGGAGATACTTTTTAATAATTATAGTTAATGTTTTTCGTTTTTCACCGCTTAGTCATATATTTATAATAACTGTGTTACAGTGAAATTAAATGATTGACATATAGTTCAATATAAAAAAACTAATGTTTACTTACTGAATATTATCAAAATGACAAACAATAATGAGTATAATATTGCAGAAGGGTAATCTTTTTTACAGTAACATTTCTATTGCAAAAACTAAATATTTTACAAGTATGCCAAGCCTCACAGGTTCGAGTCCCAGTACCAACAGCATTTTTTGATTTGATTCTGCTCGAAGGCATGTTTTTGTGATATCTAAAAACTTTAAAAATTAATGGGGCGTAACTAGAGCGATTAGCGTCTTTGAAAAAGAGAGCTTGACTAACTGAGCAGTTCTACTAAGAGGCAATATTTCCTAAATATATTGTCTATGATTGGGAGCGAACTTGGATTTAAAAAAATCATTTAATCCGTTTCACACGAAGAATGTGATTTTTTGGTTGAATTGACTCAAAAGTTAAAGATTACAAATCCATCAAGTTTCATACATTCAGAACTGATATTGACTCTATACACAGAGACAATATCTATATGTTAACTGTGTGAAATAATGACTTACACTTCCGTGTCTTGGCAAACCGGAGTTTGATTGATTTATGACCTATTCATCACTCAAATAGGATATATCATAATGTAATATATATATTTAATATTATCATTTGAAATTGTACTATTCTTTTTCAAAACTTATAACAATATAAAATAACTTAGATTATTCTACGTATTGTGCTACAAACTATGACACGTGTTTCGCCTCTTTCAGAGGCATCCTCAGACAATCTTACTTTTACAATGCTTGTTTAAGTTCGTACTTAAACAAGCATTGTGAAGTTATTTTTAATTATATATTCAAATGAACTTTTCAAATGCCGAATACATCGAAACTTATAACACTTAATGCTGATAGTATTTAAAAAGTCGCAATAGGAGAAAAAAGAAAAACTCATGGTTTAAAATTAAAACAGTCAATATATTTAATGAACTTATTATTTTTTTAATTATACAATAGAACCATGTGAAATACAATTTATTTATTTTCTATTTACAATATTTACAGGGTTATAAAAACGTTATAGGGCGTTACCCTACCTTCCTTAATAATATCAAACTAGGATGAGATCTATAGTTTGAACGGGAAAATCCTTGTTTATTAATTGTAGTGACTTTTTCTAGCAAACAGAATAAAGGAAGTATTACATATGCATTTAGTTATTTAAAAAGCGGTTACTATTGAGAGGGAAGTATATTAAAATGACAGTAAATAGTGGCAGAAAAAAACCTATATAAAATTAGTCAGTGGAAACATTAGTTGCTTTGCAAACAAAACGTCACAGATGTAATAAATGAAAACATAAATATTTATTTAAAGCAGGAAAAAACTGGATGAAAGGATGAGCTACACATAATGCTTTAGGAAAACTTGGTCAATACGAGTGAATGACTATAGCTGGTGACGATGAAGAATATTGGTTATACACAGATCAATCATATTGAGAAAATATGCGAGTGTCATAAAAACTAAATATCATATCTGTAAAAGAAAACAGCACAACCAAAATGAATGTTATTTGTTATATTGGATTGTAATACATGCAAAAAAACTGTGAAATGGTTATTATATGGATCACCTGAGAACTATAATGGGACAAGTAAAAAAATAGATTTTTTACCACTTTTAGGGTGTTCACTGTCAATACTTGGTGGAAAGGCATTATATTAGAAAAAACACAATATTCCTTTGTACTTCATTCCACTTTATTTAATATGTCAGGACCGGTTTCGCTCATTACGAGCATCGTCAACTGATAAGAAATATAATTTAACAATGCTATTTATACAAAAATGAACAGTTATAAACAACAATTGGCATTGAAAAGAAATGTCATTATTTTAATTGTATCACTTTGTCAAAGAATTCCCAAATTTTAATTATGTTTGTAATTACTTTCAATCCCCATTCTAAATTTATTAATCTGAGATGACTTTTTAATTATATGTAAGATGTGTTAAACATTTTAATTTTGTGCTATTTTAGAATCACTTTTAATGTAATTGGTATTTTCTTTTCAATGCCAATTGTTGTTTATAACTGTTCATTTTTGTATAAATAGCATTGTTAAATTATATTTCTTATCAGTTGACGATGCTCGTAATGAGCGAAACCGGTCCTGACATATTAAATAAAGTGGAATGAAGTACAAAGGAATATTGTGTTTTTTCTAATAGATTTTTTAGTCGTCTGTCTTAAAATAAAGGACAAAATTGTATAGCATCTCATTGCTAGATTTTTGAAACTCTCAGGTGATGATATATTGATATTTTCAATGGAATCTGCGGTTTTGTGGAAATTGAATTTTGTACTGAAAGACATGTCTAACTTTTTGCAATCTAATGCAAAAGCATTTAAATTGTAGGTGTTGGTGAATTACCCAAACAAACACTTTACACAATTGAAATTTTAGTCATTCTAAGCCTTTATGTACTTGCATTTTTATAAGGATCCAAACCGATTTTTTTCATCACTAGTATTATCAATTGATGAAAGATATATCCAAACAGTTATTTATAAAAAAAATAGTGTGACCAATAACAAGGTATACAAAGCAATTGAATATGACGAAGAGTTTTTAGATAATCTTAATTTATAATATACCTTGTTGTTTGAATTTATCTTTCATCAGTTGATAATGCTCCCGATGAAATACATTGGTCCTGATCTTTATAAAAACGTCAATTAAGGTTACAAATAGTACAAAATAGTTGTGATGTTTTATTTTTTTTGTATACATAATACCTTTCAACCAAGAATTGACAATTAACACCTGAAAAAGTTGCTCATGACTTGCTAGTCATGTAATAAATAACAGAATAAATTTACTATCGCTCCCTGTAATAATTCCTTATGTACTCTATTTGCCTGTTAAATAATAGTGATTTAGTCTCCGGAACAAGTGTTTTAAATAGACTGTTTTCAATAACACCAATACAAATTAATTCATTCAGTTTTATAAAGTTGTTCGTGAATTAGTTGCCATTTAAAGTCTGAAATAAATTAGGATTGTGAAGGATTGGTCAGTTATTGTAATATTATTTTTAGATTTCCTAGGAAGAAAATTACAATAACAGCAAATTTTCGGTAACATTTTTGTTACTGATTATAAAGTAAAATGTGTTTAAAAAAATGCATCGACACATTGTTTATGCAAACATCTGTTCCGTGGACACAAGCAAGAAAAGCATAGATTTTTACTAATAACATTGCCTAAAACAATAATTTACATGTAATTTTAAAAGTGAAGGTTTGTGTTTTAATCTTACAAACAATATTAATTATAAACATATAAAAGCGGTTTGTGACGCATGCTGTTCTATATACAAATACATTTACACAGTTTATTTTTCCTCTTAAAAAGACAAGAAAAATTACTAATGTTACAAAAATATGTTTCAGTTTACGAATACAGTGGAACCCCAATCTATCATTCTCGGATTCATTTTTTATAGTCCCGGTCAAACATCAATAAAGGCATTGTTAATTAATTCCGGATAGGAAACATGTTTTTTTAATTATTTATGGGACCCGTAAACAGCGATACATCAGGGTTCTAATGTAGCGAATTATGCCATCAACCGTTAAATTTATCCACTCGTGCTCTACAATGGTTGACATAAAAAAATGTACAAATGTCACAGACAAATCGATAAAATTTTGAAAAAGTGGTATGAAAAATCGTTGTTAATAAACATTGTAACCTTTAAGCTTTCGGTGCCTTAATTTAAACAAAGTAATTTTATCCTTAACCTTTTTCTTGTCCATCCTTCAAACACAATTTGTCCTCTCACGCCCAAAATTTGCAATTGTTAATAAGTCAGTGATAACATTGAATTAGAATTTTACAGCGATAACATGAAACTAGAATAGAAATTTTTTCAGATATCAGATGATGCACATGTACGGGTTGGGCGTGTCAGGTTCTTGATTCCGTATACGTACGGAATGGGAAGCGAACAGGTTAAGAGACCTTTTTGATCCCCTTTTTACCCTTTAACCGCGGAGCGGATATTGGCGTTGCAAATTATACTAAAATTGACTTAAGTTATAGTAGACGTTTGTCATATTTCATTGGATTTATAGTACATATTTACTGTCAACAATTGTTCTAAACATTGTCTCTGTATGGGATCACCTACTTATTTACTTATTTGAGCACCAGAAATAATATCATATGAAGCATGGAGATTTAACCCTTTGCACTCGGGAGTTTTTTTTTAATGTGATTATTGGCAACTAGTAGCATGTTTTTTAAAAAATATACATGTTTACATTAGAATACAAAAATAATATAGAAAAATGAGAAGTGTAAATATATCCAATATTGAGAAATGAGACTTTATATTTATGTTGCCGCTACGGCGACACTTGAGCGATACGACAAACCACACATGTCGCTTCTATGGCGACACTCGAGTTCAAAGGGTTAAAAAGCATATTATGGTTTTTGAACCAACATCATGTTAAATCTCATCAACGAAAGATATTTTTGTCAAATGGAGTTTTATGTAATAGAGAGCAAAATCAGATGATATATGAACTTTTGAAGGTAAATTGCTCAGTGAAAACAGTACAGCGTGGAACAATCAACTGAGATTGCGCACTGAACATTTAAAATGGAATAGTTATGAATACCATATTATTATTTTTGGTGAGCGTAATGTGCCTATTCACTCAAGTGTAACACTGAATAAAATATCTGCAATTTTTTACTACTTTAGTGTTTTACAAGTGTGGTTCCACACAGAAATTGAAAAAATATATAAACATTTCTTGTACGTGCAGTGGATGTTTCTCTAACTTCATTACATACGTCTCATTTTCGTATGAGAAAGTAGGATAAAAGAGCAAATTCCGCATGTCTTTACATCCCACTCAGACCCTTCACTTTAAATGAGATCATTCGACAATAGAGAAAATTTCATAGCAGCCGGTTGGTATATTTGAACCTGGGTCCGTTTTTTAAAGAAGCGATGAAGATAACGACAAATTCAAGTACTTAGGGGTACACATCATGGGAGATGGCAATCCGCGTAAAGAGCTCACAATACGATTCGTGATAGCTGGAGCAACCTTTTACTCAATGCGGAAAGTTTGGCATTCACGGTTGTAGTCGGTGCTTCCTGTTCAACGCATGCATCTGGACAGTGCTGCTTTACATATACGAGTCATGGCACCTTTAAAAAGCATAGAGTAACTGTGCCATGAAAAAAGTTGTTTGTGGTTTGACTTTGTCAGGAACACGGAGATAAGAGAGCAGATTAATCAGCCCCTTATTACGTCCAAAATAATAAAAAAAGTGATGATGGACCTGGCTTGGACAAATGCCCAAAGAAAGCGTTATCCCTGTGTGTTTCTTCTATCAACCGAACGGATTCCGTCATCGTGGAAAACCGCTGACGATTGTCCATAGAATGAGAATACTCAGCAGTGCTACGGGATGCTGGGATGAGCTGTGAGGTAGCTAAGAGACTCGCAGGGGATAGAGAATCTTGGAGGAATCGTGTGGTGGTCATATGCTCCGAATAGGAAACAGATATCGTAAACAAAGAAAAAAAAGGATTTTGAATAGTATTGAAGAAGATTTGTCCCCATATCCATAGTTGTCAAGTCGGGAAATTAAAGTATTGTAGCATTTTGAAAAAGGTATTTTGGTTATCATTTGGAATCGTAACTGAAACTTTTTTTTTTCTGAAGCAATTATCGATTATTAACACACAAAAAAAGATTTTGATGAATCTGTTTCCGCAGCCCTGTAGTTATCAATATAAATATATGTACCCTGAAAATAGTGTGTCCATTTTTTTAATAAGCCAGGTGCTCAAATAAACTGTATCACTTTCACATGTATATAACGTTCACATGATCTTTCGTTGCGTCCGTACCGATAGTCAGTGTGTCACATATTAATAAATCTAGCCGAAGCTAAGCCTTGCCGTTCACGTACCTAATGCTTTTGAGTATAAAGCTTTAGTTTTAAGACAATAAGCGTTTGTTTAGAATTAGCGAACACGTTAACAAAAAATAAAAAAAACATTTTGATTTATGTATATTCACAAAATAAACAACCAATATTTTGGGTCAATGATAAGCGCGAACTCTTGACATTGTCAATCGAAATAATATTCATAATTCACACAATAGTCATTTAAGCGATTGGCTTTTATTATACGTGTAAAAATATTCTTATTCTTTGAAAGAATCTACTGATAAATCTACGATATATAAATACTCTGAAATGAAATTAATACTAATTCATTGATTGTATTCATTCAAAACAGGGAGCTAGAATAAATATAATATTTAAATAATTTAAATCGTGTATGTTTTCATCGGTTATATCCAGAACTGTAGTGGATGCAGTTATATAATGCAAACCCTCAGGTTATGTCGAATTATTCTGCTATCAGAAAAAAAATAAAATGCTTTTTTGCACTTCGAAACAGAGGCGACAACATTTATTTTTATATTCCTTATGTACATTTTTCGCAAATGTATATGCTTAATTTGTACGTTAAAATGACGATACATAATTCGATGCCTTAGTTCCAAAGAACGATAAGTAAAAGTTTTTTGAGTTATATTACTCCACTAAAATACAACTAGAAAAAATTACTAGTTTTCTCTCGGTAGGCAGACGTTCGCATAATGGAAATGAAGAAATATAAACAATCTCTCAGTTCCATATAAATACAACTCGAAATATCGTTTTATGGTTCTGTCAGTTTCGCAATAAATTTAAATTGAATTAAGACTAAATGATTGACTAAAAATGTGAGACAAATAATTATTATCACTGTTTTACAATTCAGTTTAGATACGTCTAAACCTTGGTCAGCCATATCTCAAAACTATCAATTTCTAGTTGCAATACTATGGAACTAAGCCATTGATAAGTCTTCTTAATTTAATAATTCGTGCATTAATACTTTCATATAATTTATCACGATTGTTATTACCTTTAGAGGAGTATGGACGTACATGTACGTCTGTGTCATTTTTCTGTATAAACGTACTTTTAACTCAACACAATAGTGTCTGACTGTGAGCATGTGTATACTTCAAGCATGAATTACATGTATTCATTGGAAAAAAGTTACACAATTGTCATGTTAAAAAAAGCCAGTAAAGTAAAGTAAGGTCAGTATAGATCTATTCACTCCTCTAAAAGTAAAATATATGTCGGTTCTAGCGGTATGAGAGTTGACTATCAACTCACAAGTATTTTTGTCAGCCTGAACAACGAATGAGGAAACCGATGGAAACATACAACATTTAAACGATTTGTTTATAAAAAAGTTTGTTTATGACCGTAAACAAATTTGATGTGCTTTATGAATATTATTCTTCAATCGTTGAAAATGATTATTTAACTATGGTCAAACACGTCTGAGGATCTATCCATTCAATGTCTATCTACATGCACACACGATTTTGTTTAAGCCTTAGGCAGGTGGTAAAATGTCATTTAGCAGGCTTGAGCCTCCCGTCTGCCGTCCTCGCGTCCCTCCTGCTTCAGACACCACTCGACAAAGTCGTCGATGAGTACCGGCCACGCGCCTTCTTCATCATGATTGGTCATATCTTCGTTGATGTGCGTCGCAAAGTCTAAGAGCAGGTTCCACGTGTCTTTGGGTATGGACCTCTTGTGGTGTTCCTGTGAAATATTTTGAATTATTATCATAACATATAAATAAATATAATTTAATAAGGTGAAAAAATATCTAAGTATTTAGTTCAACATTTGACTGTGGAAAGGCAAAAGGACGTAACCCACACGTGACAAATTTTACAGGAGATACAGTAATACCCCGCTTTACGCGAGGGATACGTTCCGAAAAAAATCGCGTTAACTGAAATTCGCGTATATCGAGGTTTATGATTAAACATAGTCAAAATTTAATACAAAAAAATACAAATCATTTTTATCAATCACTTTAATTCTAAGAACACTTTATGCAATACATACTCTTATTTTTTACAGAAAAATACATCTATTGTCTTTTGGGTAGCGTTTTGTTTACGTTCTTGTAAAATACGTTCATAACACCCAACACTGTTTTTAATTGTTTGACACACGGTCAAGACACGGTCATCATTATTGTCTATACTCTGCAATATGTCCAAACCTGAATAAATTTGTAAAATATGTTTATACGCACTCTTTCGCGTAATGCGAGGCATTTGAGCGCGAAATTTGAAATTCGCGTTATAGTGAAACCGCGCTTAACGGGGTCGCGCTAAGCGGGGTATTACTGTACAAAAAACGTTTTTTGAAGATTTTGAGCCAAAGGCAAATTATCAAATATACACAACCTTGAAGTTGAAGCAAAATACATAATTATTACTTTTAAGGAGTTCACTGTCAAAACTTGGTGGAAAGGCATTATATTAAGAAAAACACAATATTCCTTATTGCCACAGATGAGATATCTCTTCATTTTTTTGTGCTCAACACGCCATAGACGAGTTATCTCGTCAATACCTAATTAAATTAATAATTCACGATAGTTAATCACAAATTATAGCTGGCGTGCTAGGTACAGACGTACTTTTTTCTACAGCAGCCAAAAGGTTAAGCAAAACACTATAATTTGATATGGTGGTTTGTTGGCTGAGGGTGCATTTTGAGGTATGTGGTTTTCAGTAAATTAAAAAGAAGTTTGGTTGCTAGTATGATTGTTCAATATTTTTCTTCCAAATTATGTAGTGTGCTATTGAAATCAAACTGTGAAGAACTGTCACTAGAGTCAGAATACTCTTGCGAAGTGGAATCAAATCTCTCATTTGAATCTCAACCATATTCACGTATAGAATAAATTTCTGGTTCACTATCGTGTTCTGCAGTAGAACAAATTATTATCTACGAATTATTTACAAAAATGTCACTAAACAACAAACACAGGTTATAAACTTCTCACATAACAAATTGGTTACTCATTCCGTGTCGCTATCTGCAAAGAAATCTGAACATAAGCAACGCCCACTCTTCACAGAAAGCAGACACATTCATGACACAGTCATTTTTAAATTTTATATGTCATAACATAATTGAAACATTGTATTGTACTTTGAATAAATTGAAAGTAACGAATTTCAACATATCAAAGGATTAAAATATGAGTCAGGGCTTATTTTGAATTATTGCATTTTGGGCTGTGGAGTCGTGTAAAAAAAAAGACGATTCCGAAGAAATTTTCAATTATTTAGTTATGTCTATGTATTCCATCAGATCATCTTCAGTCAGTCAAACATGCAATGTAAACACTACGAACTATTGTGGTTTGAATACACATCGCTGAATATTTTTTTTGAAAATGGGTCTGAGTTGTTTGTTTTTCACTACTCCGACTCTGGCCAAAACACTGCGACTCCACAGCCCTGATTTCATTAATCACATTCATGTTGGTTTGGGTTGTGGAAAATAATTCGTTTTGTATGTCGAAATAAAATATAAATATTATTTTCCAACAGTCATGAAATTTACATGTCCACTTAGAAGACAATAGTTGTTAAAAAAGGAAAGAAGATATTTTTTTCTTAAATATTTGTGATAGAATTGCGGTATTCCTCACATTATAATCCCTGTAGGTCTAGCAATAAGAAAATTAAAGGCAGGTATTTGTCCTTGCCTATCAATTATTTACTTTATTTTTGTCAGATCAGCATAAATCTTTCTATATTTCGAATTGATAGACACTTTATCTTAAAAGCTCATTTTTTTATTTGTTGTTTACTCAGAACCCTCAATATATTACTTGTCAACTTCTGCCACAACTTTGACGATATACTTTAGTGTTGGGAAATAATTACCTATACTTGTAAGATGCTGCATGACATTTCTTTGTGGCTGCTGTTTGCATCACAATGATGCAAAAGTATGTTCAAAAATATAAGGAAGAGTTTCTAACTAAAAAATTTGAAAAAAGAATTTTGTCTTACCAATAAAAATTTGCACCACATGTCCAAGAATTTAAATCTCCCTTTTAGAACAATATTCCAATATGCTATCGCCATATCCAGATCCAGCCCTTTCTGGCCAGGATTTTTTGCATAATTAAAAGTAAAATGATAGAATTCTTTGAATTTCTGAACATCTTTAATTTCGTTTTCTAATGTTGGCATCCTAGCCTTTAGTTTGTCAACGGAGTCGGTTCCGAGGTCTAGCATTCCTGTCAGGAATTCATCCTTGCTGAATTCGCATTGCACCGCCGCCTTGCATTTCCATGCGATGATGAGGACTAGTATTGACTCAGCACTTAAATTTAGATCGTCTAAAAATTTCATAACTCCATCTAGCGTTATTTTGTCCGTCTCTTGCGGGTCTTTGTACTTGAGAAAGAGCAACTCGAGCTTTTTTTTGTCGACTAAATTCTTGGCAGGCTCTTTGAAATACGCGTCAGGGTTTTGAAAATAGTTGTCACTGGCTAAATCTAATTTCCAATCGTTCTGGGTCAGACAGAATATCGCCGTGTTCTCCGTCGTCTGTGTGAACGCGACGAATTTCTTTACCTTATCCCTTTGCGAAGCCTTCAATTTGTTCTGAAAGGAAAACAAAAATAAGGCATCGGTCACTTTCCATACAAACAACTTCAGGTTAGTAGCGGACTCGCACTGAAAACGATATTGTAGCGAAAATCAAGACCACGCATATAGATATTTCAACATATTTCGGTGCTATAATAACTATACTTATATTTGACACTGATTTACTCACCATTTTTGCAAAATTAATCTATTTACACTACGAAAACAACAGTGAAAGGCTAGACATCTGAACGCGTAAAAGTTGTAGTACCAACAGAAGCGATTGAACAAAAAACCGTACAAAGCGACAGCTAACCTAAAAATTTGACATTTAAATTTGACACTGATAAAAAGCGCGAAGTGAAATGTCATAATGGGTCACAGTTGAGCGAGTCTGTTACATTTTTTTATTACTGTGCTTAATTATGAAATATTTCAATGCCATAATGATGCTAAGGAAATTATAATATATTATTCAAACAATAATCTGATATTTTTAATATCTATCACTATGTTAAAACAAAGTTTACTGCTGCCAAACTTGAAATTCTTTTTCGCGAGAACATTCAAAAGTAGGCCTGTTCGAGTACGTTTTGCACCAAGTCCAACGGGACATTTGCATCTAGGCGGACTTCGCACGGCACTATACAATTACTTATTTGCCCTGTCAAAAAATGGACGAATGATCCTGAGGATCGAAGACACCGATCAGACTAGAAAGGTGGAAGGGGCCCTCGAGTCCCTCATTGAGAACCTGGAATGGGCGGGGATTGATTGTCACGAAGGGCCCACCAAGGGCGGAGACTTTGGTCCTTATATACAGAGCGAGCGCTGCTCTATTTATCAGTATGTATGTGTTTTAGGAGGCATTTGATGTTCTATATTTACCCCAACAGCTTGTCAGCTATGAAACATTTTGCGCTGTATTTAAGTTAGAAGAAAAACGTTGAGAACGCTCGGCATCATTCTCGTTCAGAAGAAATGAAGCGTAATTGTTGATGTTTAAATCTTTTTAAAAACGATTTCAATTTATCTGCGCTATTTAAAAAATAAAACGGCTTTATCTATTTTCAGGGAGCATGTACAAAACTTAATTGCCAAGGGATCTGCTTACAAATGTTTCTGCACAGATCGAAGACTTGATCTGTTGCGCAGGGAGGCTTTACGGAGTCGACAGATACCAAAATATGACAACAGGTGTCGCCACCTTACGTCCGAAGAGATCAAAGAGAAACTAGGCAACGGTGAACAAGCATGCGTTCGATTTAAGGTGATTGTTAATTGATTTTTAGACAATTTTCATAATAAATAATCAACCTATTTTTCACTTTCATAAAAAGTCATTAAAAATCTACAAACCTCTTATACTTTAAATGCTTAACTTTGAATTTACACCGAGATTCTAACTCCAATTTTACCTTCAGCTTATCAAATCTGAGCTGTATTGTCTTTTCTATAAATTGCTTCTACCAATTCTTCGTATCAATTGCCTAGTTTTAACCAAATTCGTATGGTTTACTAATGAATGGCAATATTGTAGAAACTATTTTTATGTTGCTTTTCCAGCTGTCACCGGACTGCAAAGTATTCGAAGACCTGGTGTACGGATCGATAGCTTACGATGTGACAATAGCTGAAGGTGATCCTGTGATCCTGAAATCGGATGGTTTTCCCACTTACCATTTGGCAAATGTTGTCGATGATCATCTCATGGAGATATCTCACGTTTTACGAGGAGTTGAATGGCAGATATCTACGACTAAACATATTTTAATGTACAGGTAATTAGTATTAAAATATGTAGAATATTTGTCAAGCATTTCAATATCATTTTTAGCAATATTTCACCGAAAAGCTACAGTTCATTTTTCGAGAATTTTACAATGATATTTTAGTGTCTTGTTTTGTTTCTCCCTTTTTAGACAAAGTCAAGTAGAAAATATGTTTTGCATGAACCGATGGAAGATTTTACGCAAGACATAAAAATACTGCACTTAAACTTGTTATGTTACTTTAACCCTTTTAACCCTTTCCGGTCCACAAAAAAATAAAAAAATATTCCACCTGGTCCACAATAGATTTACAGTATCACGAGGGAAACTAATATTTGCAATTTTTTTTTTTTACTAGATTTATAGTAACAGTATAATTTTTTCTAAATATCAAAATAATAACCTTATTATTTACATTTAAAAAACTTCAAGTATTATATATATGTATCAAGTTGCTTTTTTGCGTTTTTTTTTGTAATTTTGGGCATTTTTGCAAGGTTAGAATTATTAGAACAATAGTAAATATCGGTATTAATTTTCAAGTGCACGTGGCAAGTGTTACTGTTGGAAAGAAGAATGTAGAACTTAGCGCCCGAGCTGCGTGAGCCGACCCATCCCCTAAAACGACCCTTTTGTATCCATTGCAGGCATACGGTTTCACATTACAATGTTCATAAAAACCATTTGATTCTTTGCTCAGAATACCGCTGTAATAGATACGAGTGGAAAAAAAAATATATTCAATACCTTTGAACTTATTTTAACTCGATACCAATAAAGAAAAAAATGTCGAATGACATTCGACATAGGACCGGAAAGGGTTAATGCCGGAGGGCCCTCCTTACCTATGCGAAAAATGCGCCGGGCCGATTTTTCGGCCTGGCATATCAATCTATCTCATCGGCCCATATCAATCTTTTCGCAATGTAAAACAATGGAACAAAATTAATATGTTTTTAAGTGTTTTTTTTATGGGGAACTTTGTTTTATTTGATTTAAATTTTCTTTGATAAAATTATATTAAAAATATAATAAAAGTCGTATTTTTTATTGTTGTGTAATTTTTGTGAAATGCAGATAATATCTCCGAATATTATTTCCATAGTTTCTAAAGAATGCTTTTCAATACTTTTTTTGAAAAATTGTAAGAGACGATTTTTTCTATAAAAAACGCTTGGGAATTTAAGCATATGCATAACAAAATCGTCCGGCATTAAAAGGGTTAAAAAGCGGTTAAAATTACATATTGTGAATATTACATTACGAAAAAAACAGTAAAAAATACCAGGATTCTGGTTTCGCTTACAACTATATTGCAATCCCTAGTTACACTGAAGTAATAAATTTAGTTGTATTTATTCCGTTCACTGTAATGACAAAGCATTTTCTATTCGTTGATTGACAGAGCATTTGGTTGGACACCTCCTCAATATGCCCACCTTCCACTCATCACGAATGCCGATGGAAGTAAGCTTAGCAAACGGCAAGGAGACATAAGGTTATCCGATTACAAAAAGAAAGGTATGATATCTTATTCCATTCAGATCAACCGCCTCTTATTGAAAAAGTAATGATTTAACTTTATCCTCACGGATGTCCTCTATACAAGTGTTACCCAACCTTTTTATACCTGCGGACCGGTAAAAAAAGGAAAAAAAAATCGCGGACCACTAATACAGAAACGCATTATTGATGTTTACTTTTCACTAGAAAAATTTCATACGAATCATAAATATTACTAATATTGGTGTTTTAGTGCGTTTTTTTAAATTAGGATGCTTATTTTATTTACACTTTTACCCACAATTAGTAGGGTATATAACTTATAGATATTGAAAAAATGACATAATTGGATAAAGGATATAATTTGATATGACGTTTTCTTGACACATGCTTAATAAATTCATACCATATTATACCACACACGTGATCGTTTGCCGGCTTCACCACGTTTGTTGGGTATTTCTCTTCCCATTATTTTTAAGTTCCTTGGTGTCGCATTATCCTATCAATTATTATTATTTAAAAATAAGTCAACATACAAGTAAACGTGCAGACGAAAAAAGATCTTATATTTAATATTTTTGCACGGCGAATTTCTTGAAATTTGACATACTATTTGCGGCCCACCGGTTGGGGAACACTGCTCTATAAAAATCATGAATACTAACATGGAGATTCAAGGGTCTCTTTACAGCTGTTATATGAACACTTATTTGAAAATATAGCGTTTTAGGAATTGTTATTATTTAAAAGGTGTTAATGGCGTCAACTGATATTTTTGATGCAATGCGTAAGGTTAAAGTTTTGATGCTAATTTTTTTTATAAAATAAAAAAATATGTGATGCTGATGTATTTGTTTTTCTACTTTCATAATGTCCTGAGAGCTAATTTGGTTTAAAGAATAGAGATTTATTTCAGTAAATAGTGGTTGTAATGTAGTATCTAACAATTGATATTTGTGTTTTGACCCAATCTCTAGAATGTCTAGTTTTATCCTGATTGCACACATTTTATTGAATTAGTAGACTGAAACCCGGTCTGTGAATACAGGTATTTTGCCAACTGCCTTGGTGAATTATGTGACGCTGGCTGGAGGCGGATTCGACCGACAGCAGGGAGAAGGGATATCGGTTCACAATATCGATGAGTTGGCGTCACAGGTATAATCGCAAACTAAATCATTTTTATTACTAAAAATCCATCACTAATGAGTTGTCAAAATACAATAAGGTTAACAGAATTCAGTCTATAAAGACATTACATTTACTGGTATCTGCAATACTATCATATGATAAAACGCTGTCTCTGTGGTCTTTTGTTAAGAGCTTACCTTATCAATCACATAGGTGATTCATAATCGAAGAAAAATTGTAGAGAATTGTTAATAATTGCGAGCTCTATCCCTCATACCTAGATACAAAACTATCTTCCTTTATAAAACTGCAGAGACTAAACTAGGCATGCCATGTCTAGTATATTTGGTATCCACGATTATCAAAATAACCAAAGGGAAAACAGACCAGTGTGAAACTCCTGGATGCGATGTGAGGACAGCGTGGTGATGTATGACGGCAAGTTTCTAGCAATCTCCAATTGGAAAAGGTGTGCTAAGGACCAAGCTGGATGGAGGGAAGTAGTTGAAGTAGCCAAGGTTCGACTTGAGCTGTAGCGCCATTTAAGAAGAAAAACAATGGCACTCTCTTCTAGACGGGTTGAAATTATATTTTTTGTAAAAAAAATGTTACCATAATGTTTGATAGAAGCTTTCTTTTACTAACGATTAACTAATGATATATCCTGAAATATTTTAATTTCAGTTCCAACTAGAACGTGTCAACTCCCATTCGAGTCGATTGAATCCTGAATTGTTGACAGAGTGCAACAGATTAGAACTAAAACAAAAAATCAACAACTCATCCCAAATAAATTCATTAGTTGATGAAGTCAGGCAATTAATCGAAGAAAGGTTTCAACAAAAGAGACTTCATTCTTCACCGAAACACATCAAAGAGGCGTTGATATGGTCGTCGGGAAGAATTGAGTCATTGGGAGATCTAGTATCACCGTCTTTGGCTTTTCTGTGGGTGTTACCATCCCAGGATTTGAATTTAGACTCGTCGACCATAAATTTACTGATGTCTCTATCGGAATCCTTGCAAAAAGAGACAGACTTTGATAGGAGTTCAATCAAAGAGTTTCTGAAGCAGTTTACTGCTAATAATGATGTCAAGTTTAATGAATTTATGAAATTACTCCGGAGTGTTCTCAGTGGCTTGGATGATGGTCCTGGAGTTGCGGAAATGATAGAAGTATTAGGAAAAGATAATACAATTTACAGGATAAATAACGTTGTTAGTGCTTCACATAATATTAAAGAAAATGCTTTGTAAAATATTTTATTTCTCGTTACGTCTGCTGCAATATCGTGCTGTATCAAAGAATACCAAATTACAATTTTCAAATATTAAACAAATGAAATCCTATTGTTTACATAAGCTGTTTTAAAAATAAATAATTTATAACATTAATACCTTTTTTCCTTACATAATACTTCTAGATTTGAGCTTTAACTATCAGGAACAGACTGAGTTGATCATTATTCATCATTATCAATTCCCAGGACTGAATGATTTTTGTCGGAATATATCGTGAAATATACTATACTTTGGAAAAATAGACAGGCAGGGTTGAGGCTTTCTGCGGGGCTATTTTAAAAATTATTAGGAACTAGACACTAAGGAGTCTCTTGTTGGGGTTATGTTTAAAAAAATTAACAATCCATGAGGGAAAACGAATAATGCGAGAATGGTAGATCGGGGTTACACTGTATCCCATAATACGAAACTGTGAATACAATTTACACACTTAGTATTTATTCGTCGACTTATGTTGCATCCTTCAGAACGTATTGACTATGTAAGTAGCCTGTTTTATAATCAGGTACGTTTTTCACATAATTTCTGATTAACCTATTCCATACGGTGCTAAAAATCCCGCGCGCTCCGGTGATTTGTATTTACTACAACATTTGAAAAAGTTATTTGAAAATCGGAAAAATTAGGGTATTAATGAATATTGATTTTATTTGTCATATTTCAAGTAGAAATGTAACAATTTTTGCAATGTTACGCTGAAAATTGTCTGAAAACGGGAAAAAAGCATCGCAAATATCCGGCAACAACGCCGCATATGACAACTTACATGCTACTAAGTCGTGTGCCGGCTGCGACAACGATTTATACCAGACGAGGTCAAACACGTGCATATTGATACGCACACAGCGAAATGCACCGGCAAACATTTCTGTATTGGTAAGTCTATCCCCGATATGTCGACAAATTATTTATTTCCTTCGCTCCAGATGAATAATTATACATAACAATTTTTTTATATAATTCGTAATTATATTACGGAGGAATACATAAATTCTGAGCACCGTATCAATTATATTTCTTATCGATATTAAATACATTTTGCTGGGAGGGAAAGGTTAATGAATAAAGGGCAGTGTAAGTAATATATCATTTGTTTATATTTCGGAATAATATCGGAATACATTTTACATACAAACAAACAATTCATCTCATATAATAAATATATTTGTATTTTAACAAGCGATAGAATGAAAACAGTCAACTCAAAAATATATACGCACTAGTTGTGAAAAATTACATTACGTAGACTATTCGATAAGAAGCACCTAACTAGAAAGGAACTTCAAATAATCAAGGCGAGTAAACAAAACACTAAAGCATCCGCATTCGTCCGTTGTCTATACACTTCTTAAAATAGATACGAGAGATTTAATTATAAATTAACCGCCTTAGAATAAAGTTTTCTATTTTAAAACTAAAAATAAATACCGTCTTTTTGTTTATGGTTATATTGCTATCAGCTTTTTGTCTGTAGAAAGATAAACAGTTAACTTATTAGTTATTAAACATTCGTCAATAGTAATTTGAGCTGAAATTTTTGAACAGAAATATTTTATTTCTTTTAAATTATTTAATAATTAATTAATCATAAAAAACCATGATAACTTGACATGTCTTATTTATGAATATACAGGTACAAATTAAATTGTATTTAATAGATTATAATATAAACAATATTACATTGAAGAAATGATAACATATTTGCGGACACAGCAGTTAAAAGCGGTTAATGTCTGGCTTATATGAGGCTAGTAGATAAGGTTACTAACCCAAAAACGAGCATAGTACAACTAGTGAAGATAGTATGCAATAATATGTAAACATACTTCAATAAACATGTTAGAATTAATGTTTTGGGTTGTTTTTATGTATTATATTATATATTCTTGATACACATATGAATTATGTAAAACCAAATCATAAAATCTTCATCACTTAGCATTTTTTTTTAGATGTCGAGTGTCCACTTAGTTGAAATCCAACTTTCAGCCAGCCATTTTGACAGACCACTTAGACATATTGTTGAAAAAATATTCAAAAATGGAATAGAATATAGACTAGTGTATAAATTGAAACTTTTGTGAAAGGGACAAGCCAATAGTTGATCTAAATTCAGGTTTGTAGCATGTTTACCCCTGCCACAATTGACTATTCTGTCTTGCTGTACTATCTTCTCTACTAGCCTCATATATATAATTTATGGGTTAGTGATGATGACACATTTGAGGTTAATTAAAAATAAAACAGATTATTCTTAAACAACATAAAAGCAGAAAGACATTTGAATGAGTGTTGCGTATGGAATAAATGAAATACTATGCTATAAAGCATTGCATCTGCAAATATTTTTTTTTTTGCTAGAGTGACAATGATCGGTTCAGTTATTCTTCGCTCACCGATTTTTCTTGTTTACATTCACCCAACTAAATTTCACAAATAATAAATAAATATTATAATCTTTCATGCTTTTTTTAATATCATTCGTCCAGTTTGTTAGTCAGACAGCTCCAAATAACCTGATTTGAGATAATGTTAAAATCAATATTCAAATGCTAACGATAAATCAATTATCATTCATCTGTGTACAAAATTTATAAATTTTATCAAGAGGTGTTAACGGATTAGGTACTCAGGTCAAGTTCAGTAGTAGGACATTAAGAAATATTTGTGTAATGACTCAGACAGTACCAACATTTTAATTAATTCTGTAGAAGTTTAATGGCATTGGCATTCTTTTGGTGTCGTATTTTAATTATCTGATTGATGGACCAGAGTGAAAAATTTTACAAATACCGTCGAACTTGGTTATTACGAGGAAGATGGGACCGACTGAATTTGCTCATTATAAGCATTACTCGTTATATCAGAGAATAGGTATTTTTAAATGCTTATAAATATACCCATCACATGAAGACATGAAGTATCTGGAGCGGTCACATAATACAAAAATTGGATTTTTTACATGCAATTTCAACCATATGCTTGGATGCTTTTTCAATGTTGTCGGCGAAAACACCAATTAGGTACTAGTGTCATAATTGTAATCCGATACCGGTGACATCGGTCTATTTAACTGCCCGGTTGAACTTTATTGCTTGTAGTTGAAAATGTTGTTTTTAAACGATCGATGCAATAACAGTTTTAAGAAAATTTTTGACGTTATTTATGCTTGGTATGCCCGAGAAATAGCTCGTTATAAAAGTGAATAAATGTATGGAGAAAACCATAAACTAAAATGTCAACGAATAAATTTTGGTTTTTTTTGGAGTCGTATGCCTAATAAAGTAGACCAGTGCTTCCCAAACTTTTTCATACCACCTAAATCTGAAAAAATAATCCGCGCCCTCAGTTTGAGAAGTACTGAAGTAGACGATAAATACATAGACAGGAATAATCAGTGAGCGGATTTTTCTTGTTTGGAAAATACGTATACAGAAAAATTCTTTCACCATGGCGATTATAAACTGACGTAAGAAAGATGGGTTGGTAAATATAATGCAATGAAATAATAATTAATTGAAAATGTTACAATATATGAATAAGGTACATAAGTGTGAACATTTTGAAATTTTAGTTATGGTATCTTAAGGGCGAGTGTAGTGGTCTACAGCGACACCTATAATTTAGACAAATTGTTAAGTAACTTATTTACAAAAATTCCTGTAATTAATCAAATCTAGCTTAATAGAATTTTCAAAACATCTCTGTTGAGTAAAGCGTTCCTTATTTTATTACATTAAAAAAAATTAAATACGGTAATATTAACAATATTTTTTGACAGTTACAATTTCAACATTTAATTAGCTATGAATGTCAAATAAAAACTGAAAAAGCCACTGTTACTTTTTGACAGATAAATGTTATTGGAATATAATAATAAGAAATGTTTAACTCATGTAGGATGTTTTGAAAATCGTACTAAGCTAGATTTTATCAATCATACGAATGTTTGTAAATAAGTCACTTAATAATTTGTTTTAATGATAGGTGTCGCTGTAGAACGCTACACTCACCTTTAAATAATTGAGATTGAAATAATTCTGAAGAATAATAATGATTATTTAGAATAGATTTAAATTTTGTCGAATTAACTTACTATTTTACATAAATACATAATAAATCGTATTAATTTGATTATTGATAATTTACAATAATATAAAACATTATGGAGAGAATGAACAAAAAACAATTATTAATCTAGTGGGTGTTATGCATAATCTATAAGGGTATAGTAATATTTTAATTCCTTCGAAGTATGAACATTGAGCAGTAATGGCGAAGTCAGTGTTGCCGTACTGCAGAATATAAATTTATAATCACAATGAGGGAAGTTTTATTTTTTACAATTATTAGACACGAAAGGAAGAATAATTATCATTTTGTATAATACAATAATTAAATGCGGTGATTCTGATTAATAATTTGTTTACACACAGCAATTAAGTGGACACAAAACGGTGGAGTCATTTTTTATCGAATTTAAAAAGTTTTGTAGGTTATGTCACAGAACAAGTGTGAAATAAAAAGATTTATTGTTTGATGAAAGTGTTATTCATTAATAATTTTGTAATTACTAATGAATTACAGTTTCATGTAAGTACATTTGTAAAAAAAATAGTTATGTGATATGCTTGGCAAGAAGGAAAAGGTGGCATGAAAAGGTGAAATGTCTGCTTACTGAATTATTAACGTAGTGTTTTATAAAAATGGATGTGCATGTTGTAATCTGATAGAATAAAGTACATTTATGTGTCTCATGAAAACTTTTACTTTATGAGACAACAGGTTGTAGAAAATTCGTGAAATTATGTTTATGATCATTTTATGTATTAAAATCGCCACAAAATAAATAAATTGAACAGTGTTTCTCCAATTGTTTGCAAGTGATTGTTTTATTTTTAGTATTTATCAAGATTTTCCTTTTAGATAGAGAGACAAATGATTTATCGAATTGGAAATTGCAATATCACGAAAATTATTTAAAAAACATGAATTTTTGAAAGCATAGCATGATAGGCAAATACACAGTTTATTGGCTTCACTCAGTTAATGACCGCTTTTGACATTTAAGTGTAAATACTCAATAACTTATTAAAAAATTGAGAAATACTTATTTATGTGTATAAAAGATAAATATTAATGTATCTTTTCACCAAGGATTAATAGTTAATGATATTAAATTTACTTGATAGTTATGTATTTGATATTTTCTTTTCAACTCCATCTTTTTGTGTCCTAAATAAAACATCAATAAATCATAAATCAATTGACATGTTTTGTTGAACCCAATATTTACCAAAAAAATCTGTGATTTAAATCTCAATGTATTATGTGGAATAATATGTTCCGAGTAATACAAAACCATTAAAAATCTACACACAAGCAAAGTGTCTCTTTTTCGAGTTTTACATTTATTTGTTGGTTTTTTAAAAGTAATTCATTGGACCAAACGTGTTCAAGTAAACATTGTCAATTATAAAATGCATCTACCTCTGCAAATTGTTGCAGGTTAATCAATTTTCAATTCCTTTTGCTTGCAACGCAGTGTCAGATTTATTCATTTACAATTTTATAAAAATAATTATCATTAATAATCATATTGTTTTTTTGATACACACCACATTAAAACGATTAATTAATTTTTTATACAAGAAATAGCAAATAGAGATCCCTTGAATAATGATTTATGAAAAGAGAATAGTTTATGTAAGTATAATAAAGATTAAAATTACACAAATATTCTAGTTGAACTAAAAAGTAATTTTGAAACCTTATGAATAATTTAAATTTCATAGCATTTACCTTTTTTCTTCTGAGATTTTTATACAAATGATACATTGACAGTTCAAGTAATCATTGAATTAAGCTTGCATAGAAAGCTTGCAGAGAGATTAAAATTGGTTTTTCGAATATTGCTATTTTGAGCCATGGAAAAGTGACTAATCCTGATAGAACCTTCTTACTGTGTGTTTCAAAAATGTCTACGTAATGGCTGAGAAATTTTTGCAGAAGCTCACAGGGGCATTTTTCAATAAGTATGATGGACATTGATTTCGAAGGATGACAATACAGGTCACTGAAAGATGACATTTATCGTTGCGGTAAAAGCATTCTGGTAAAATAAGAATGACCTGTTCATGATATATGGAAAAACTAAACAAGACAACAACAATAAAACAAAACTCACACTGTCAACAAAATAATGTGACACTAAATACACTGACATTTCTTAATTTTTCACATGCTTATGTGCAATAGTTTTTAAAATGAGTATAGCCTTATGTAATGAACAATTTATACAAAGATCATTATTCAAGGTAAGTACAAAATTAGCATAAATGAAGCACCATTGTGAGCAAAAATTCTGAAAATGAGAAAAAATATAAAATAGGATTATATTACTTTCAGTAATTTGAAAGGTTTTTGTGACTTTATAGTTGTATCAGATAACATTTAATAAGAAAAAAATACATCAAATAGGTGAGCTATATGATTTTTAAGACTATTCAGAATTATACTTTAAACACCAATGTATTTTTTATAATGAATTCACTATCAAAATATATATGTGACGAAAGTACACATTATAATAATTATTATTTTGATAACAGCTTAGCAAATTAAGTATAGTCGTTAAAAGCAGTAAGATAAATGATTGTTCCAATAGTATATTGCTTTCTACTAAATCTAAACACAATATTTATTACAACATGCTTTACAAGAATGAAAATAGCACGTTTATAAGTATATATATATATATATTCTGAGAATTTCGATGAGTACAATAAACACGACACTTAACATGCTAAATCTGTTTATTTCTTTTATTATATGAATTACTATTAACATTTTTATCTGGCTAACATAAAGTTATGGCTAAAATTTGAAATAATTAACTGGCTTAGCAAGTAAATTTGAATTTAAAAGTATAACGATGTATTCGTTTTGTACCACAATTTGATTTCTCTGTAGCCTATTCTATTGTTTAAATTTTAACGAATAAGAACAAATAACATTTTAACTTGAACATTTGTTTTGGATTATTCAATACCGTAATCTTTTTTTGGTATTTGTGCAGCTCTTGTGAAACTTACCATAAGAAACAAATACAATTATTGAGCTTAAAATATGAATAATTGTTTATTTTATTTTGTAAAGTGAAGTATATTTGTGCAGATTCTAAAATTAACATAAAAAAACATTTGTTTGCTTTTTTCATCACAAAGACAATTCATAACTTTGCTATTCCACTGTTTGTGTGACATGTGTTTTGGTCTTAGTATGCTTCTCAATAGGCTTAACATTTGCCATTAATTACGTAACCACAGGAATAACAGAGTCATCAATGAAAATATAAATACAAAATGAATTTACACAGAGTTACCAATGAGTCCTTCAAACATAATAAAGACAGTTTTTTGTAAATAGAAAAAAAGAGAAGAGAAAAGTTGTAGTCTGGTAATAACTACAAATCTGCAAACAAATGGTACAGTATAATAAATACATGTAAGCACAAATTTATACTGTTCTGAAAAAATTTACAAACCAGTTCCTCAAAAAATAACTAAAATTGACAACATTGATCTTTCTTTAATTTTGTTACTTTTTTGAGAATAGACAGATACAAAAAAGTATATATTAGCAATAGCACATTTTAAAATTGCAAAAAATAGTTGTAAATTTAAAAATAGTTTTGAATCTCACACTGGTTCTAAAAGTCAAATAAAGTAACACTTATCGAAATATGACTATTTAAACCTTTCGACAATGATTAAATATTTTTGTATCCACGTCCGCTCCCAATGTGGAGCATATAGCCCCCTAATAGAGGTATCTCAACACAAGTTTTTCTATGAGACGGTTTGTCACTCAGTTGCTCAACCTCTCTTTTCTGAAGAGAATAATAGGGACTGAAGGATAAGGCTAGGGCAAGAATAGTGGTAAGCTAATCGCTGTTGCTACGACTAGTTGTTAAAAGATCGAAAACGGTAGGAGGGACATCACAAACACCCATGCCTTTGAACAGAAATCAATTAATCAATCGAAAAAATGCTGTGATGGGACTCCAGTCCGTGAGATCCGGCACAGAAGCCCACAACACTAACTGCTTCCCCAGAAGACTCGACAAATGATATAATTTAGTATAATTTATAATACCAGTATAAACAGTTTCAAAAAAAGAGTTTTGCAACTGCTTTCTAGATTAGTATCCGAAGGCATGGATATATATAATGTCTAAAACTCCCTCCCAGCCATCTGATTCTAAAAACAAGGCATAACGATAGTGATTAGTCAATTGCTTGTACTTTCATAGCCTTTTTTTTATTATTCTCTTTGAAAAAAGTGAGGTTAAGCTACTGACTAACAATCCGTTTCTGTGGAAAAAGTTCTGTTAACTATTCCACCAGGAATCCATGCTTCACATTAGGATTTGGTTCATTGTGTAAAAAAACAGTAAAAACGATAAGCCATTACTTAATTCAATTAATTATGAGAAAATGAAATGTGTGATAATTATTATAATAAACATTTTATCAAAAGAAATCATTATAATATGAGTATATGAGATCTTATCCGCCTTGAGACTAAATTATGAAACATATCTTTGATTTCATTGGACCATTTTGTGGTATATAACTTACACTTTAATGCTCCCATTAAAGTTTTAAAAGACACCATACATTTTATGTTTTAGGAAATGAAATTAGAAAAAGTTTGAAACATGTATTAAAGTTAATTTTTACTACTTAAACAATATGATAAAATAAAATCACAGAAATAGTGTAGGTAATGTAATAACAATTTAAAGTTATATATACAAATATTAACCAGAGCTTTGAAATTGTTTATAGATTCTAATAAAAAATCCAAAGCCCGACATAAACTAAAATATGTTATTATTTAAATTCTGCGTGATTCTATATTCAATATTTACCAGACGCGTAAAAGTGTAGTTTGATTAGTTATATAATGTTTTTTTTATGCAATATCTTACCGTAAAATAGTGTAGTAGTTTTATAGTAAAAGGAATAATTCAAAATTGATCGTTACTTTAGAAACTTGCTTAAGAATAGTATTATAATGTCATTCCACTTTTCCATTTTTCTTCATCAGTCCCTTCAAAAATGTTGAATGGTGGTTTCATTGTAAAGGATCAAATATTTTCGTTCAAAATTCAAGTTCGCCAACGCTGTCGGCAGATTAAATTATTATATAAAAACCCGCCCACATTTGACTTTATAATACTTCTCTTACTTAAAAAACACATTATTTAAATACAAATATAACTTCTTTATAGTATCTTTATTGTAGTAATTGTATTGAATGTGATAAATTACAGCAAATAAAAAATAAATGTAACAATGCCTTTCAGTTAGTAAAAAAAAAGATGCAGAATTTTGTGAACATTTGTTTTACTAGCTGGAATTAATTGTTGCCTTACTCAAAGTAACCTAGTTTACATTGGATGAGTGACTTAAGCAAGTGAGTACGACCAGAATCAAGGCGATTACTTTAAAAATGTTATATTTACCTATCTACATACTGCTTTACACTTTGGTTAAGTTATTGATTTCATTTAAATATGAAAGATAGGTGCGAATCGTTAAAAAATCAATTGAATTTTACAATATTCCTTTTAATTAAAATTTATATAATTTTTATTTGAAACACTTTTAGTTTTGACATTTATATATAGTAAATCTTTGACTTACGCAAATTCAAGTTATGTTTAGAACTTAAATGTATGTACGCCTTTTTACAATATGTATGCACTTGTGTATCAGAATTAATAATTATTTCTTTTATTTATATATGTATGAATGTACATTAAATTTTCATCTCTCGTCGTCACCTGAATGAATCAATCACTTACGTCGAGGGCTTACTGTACAACGGATGTTTGAATTATAAAAATAATGGTTTGTTGTCGTTTCAAATTTGTTTCATAATCAACAAGTATGCTTATAGTGGTATAATTTTCAATTTGATAAATATGTTCACTGTTAATACTTGGTGGATAGTGTAAAAATAGCGTGGAGCATAGACCGTTGGTTGAAATCTCATGTATGTTACTAGTAACTAAATTCCTGTGAAACAATTTTTGTGTTGATGTTCTATTAGAAATCCATATGCTGTACATTGAATGCGGATATGATTGAAAAATTAATACACAATATTATTATCTACCATCACATTATCGATCAACTAAAAACCAATATTTGTTTGGTGTTAGACAAAATATACCATTAACTTCTTCTCAGAGATCTTGGCCAAAGGTTTCACCTGGAATCTGATAGTCAATATGCCCCATTGCCGGAGCATCAAGGCATAATCCTTGGCTCTGAATTTCCATCTGCTCCGCAATGGGAGTAGAAATGTATTCATATTCATTACTGGTAAGACAATTTGCTTATATCACTTATCCAATGTCAAAAAGGCTTAATATAATTTACAGTTAACTGAAATATTACTGAGACACAGTAGATATCTAAACAATACATTACGATTATGGTACACATTACATCGATAATTTAAATATATGTCTTAGGATAATAATTATTTAGATCTTAAATATTATTTAAAGTAAATATTACGTGACTGCATGCTAAAATATCACAGAAGTATTGAAAACTCCAGTCTTCATTCCTTTTAATCAGTTCGGCTAATCCTCGCAATTTCTTTGTAAACTTACAAGTTATCAATATTAGTATGAATTAAGATACTTATCATTTTTAAATAAATTAAATATAATGCATAATTAGTAAACTAGGACAATCTCATTTGTGTTAAAAATAATTTATTTTTACGTCGACATCTGTTAACAACGTTTCGAAGCTTTTGACATTTCTCTTCCTGGTTTTGAGGTTAAATTGAATAATGCTTTCACATTTAAAAATATAAAATATGGATGGCACAGTATTTGCAAACTATGATTAACTTTTTTATAATTTTACAAAGTTTGCGTTGCATTTTTGATTGCTTTTCTAAACAAAGAACATTCATTTCTCTGCATTGATTATAGAATTGAAGGAATAATAGTTTATTCACCTAATCAGACACAGAGATATTACTCACATATAAATGCGAAAAGTAGAAGATTATGTTGTCTTATTGAAAATACAGCGTTCCCAGAAGCTTAACTGTTTTATTTTTCAAACAGTTTTTAATATGAAATGATTTAAGGACAGATTTTTCACAAAATATATCATGAGACAATATTAAAGTATTTTGCTGCGATAAGTTATTATAAACTTATCAATTCAGTAATGGTTAAAATGTTGATTATTTTGGCTTATTTTTGAAGATAGTACCTAAGCCATCAATAAAACTTTACACATTTGCGGTATTTAAAATTAAGCATAAATCCCATTCACCAGTCAAGATTTTGAGACAAGAAATTTTATACTATGTTAGAAATAAACACCAATGATAGATATACATACAACAGTGGAATGTGTTTCAACAATAAAACATTTTATTTTGAGTATATTCATATAAATATGTAGGTACTAGAAGAGATCTTTTTTAATATTTCAATTTTTTAATAATTAATTAATTTGATTACTTCTTATACTTTCCATTTATTGCCGATCGTATACAAGAATTGTATTGACATTTCAAACACAATCTACAAAAGTAAGAAACAACATTGAGAAATATAAGAACAAAATAAATAAATATAATGTCTTCATTGTTTATTTATGGCAGCAAATTTAGTTAGTAGATATATAAAATCGAATTGAATAAGAATATATTAATATTAATATTTTTCTCAAATAATGACATTCAGAAGATACTTTGAAACCCCTTTTAAATTATTAAACATTTTTTTAAACGCTACTGTAATATGGCAAGTCGATCTTAGTAATGAAAATTTTTCAAATACAGTCGACTGGAATATAATAATAAATGTTTTATCGATCCATATAGAATGTTTCTGATAAACTTTGTTGCCATAGTCATAAACGGTCACCTACAAATAAACAAAATAAACTACAGCTGAACAAAATGGTATTATTTAAAAATATAACCGTACGTTCATATACCTTTCTATAATTTCGCCTCGATAAGTATTTAAAGATAAACACATAATGATTGTTCTTATGTATACAATATTAAAAATATTACTTTTGATTAATGGTTACCGAAATCTTAACGATACTATTTACAAGTAAGCCTCGAATTTTACATTTTTCAATAAGATATATTACTTTTCATTTTAAACACACAAACTTGCGAAACGAACGATAACAATAATAAGCTTTAGTAAATCGAATAGGTATATATATATTTTAAATGTCTTAAATAGTAATAATTAAGTTGTGTTTATACGAAGGAGTATTTTACTGGTAGACATATTAATATAATTATTATGTTATCATATAAAATCAAGTGAACTCATTTGATAGAAATTCGTTTACCAAAAATAATATACAATCAATTCTACATTTAAATAAAACTATTTGTTTTAAATTATCTACAATTAAAGGGTGAAAGGTTATAAATTTTACTTAGAAGCCATATTGTGTCAATTGGTCGCCATTTTGTAATTAAGTAAACTTACAGTTTACTGTAAGTTGAGATAGATGCAATTTTACTTTGAATGGCAAACAATCCAGACAGAGTCAACTGACGACATAACAACTGAATTCAAACATAGAACTAGAAGGCAGGTCTGATTTAAAATTTCCACTGGCTTGGTTGCGACAAATAGTTCTTCCAAAAAAATTTAAACTGGATCTGCTAATGGTGGGTTAGCCTCGAAAAAGATAGCTACAGTTTTACTTTTGGGTGAAGGCTTAGAGCTGAGTAGTTCTTGAAACAAATAATCAGGATCTTACCAATTAGGCAGGAATTGTAAATGAAAAAATAGTGCCGTCTAATTTTAAAGGTGATAAATACAGAATATTGAAAAAAAATATATTTAAAAGAGCTAGAGACACCTCTGAATTAATATTGCAAGTATTGCGGGTAAAACAGTTACATTTCACTTAAAAAAATGTTTTAATTATATATGTCGCTGTAGAGTGATTCACTCACACGAGATCTAAATATTAAATTTTATATAAATATCAAAGGAGTGGTGATTTTTTATCTTTATTCATTCGTAAGTTGTATGGTTACTTTTTTCAATATTCTTAATAATGGATAACGTTAAATCAAATACAGCATCAAATTATCCAACTTACAATCAGAAACAAAAGCAACGAATAATATGAAACTGTTTATTGAGAGAAGTTAGGTTAAGTTAGGTGGTATGTTTTAAAATTTGTGTAATATTTTTGGTAAAAGAAGTTCTTCAAAGATGAACAAACAAGACTCAAGAAGAAGTAAGTATTTTTCAACATTATAAATACAAGTTAATTAGTTTATTAAAAAAGGTGCAAATTGTAAATACATTGTGGATTATTGGCTGGTTAAATGTAAATAATATAGTCATTATAAAGTTATATAATATAAATCATCGATATAGGTCTAATTGGAAATATAGTGGTTATTTAATATATGGTAGACGAAGTTGGACAGTCGTAGTTTTGAACAATATCAAACAATCCACAAAACGTATAAATAACTTATTTGATAAATTTAATAATATACAATATGTGAATAATTTGTCACAGTCGAAAGAAGAATTTGTTTTGTCACAAATACGCACGCACACAAACACACATGATAGACACAACGTCAGTAAGTGACACAATCTAGATTTGTGATTGCTTGATTTTAGAATATCTGGTCAAGAGACAACAATACGTTCAAATATACATACATACACACATTTAATTATAATAATAAATTACTTTCGAAAATACGAACATATTACACAGACATATAATATATAAATACGAAATTGTTACACGTATTTTTGGTTTCATTTAAATCTCAAACTGGTCCACAACGCTCGTAAAAGCATCTGTCATGATGCACTGAGTTCTCGCTAAAATATACCGACTAGTTTTTCTCTAAAGGTTAACTTAATTTCGATGCGGCTTCGTCAATTCATTTCCGAGAATATTCTGACTCATCCACGACAATTCTTACATTTAATTACTGTTTTTGTTTGTTATGTCGCATCACAACATTGATTATGTTTCACAATGACATGCAATTTATCGATACATATTTTTCTTGTGAATAGTATACATCATTTAAGTACCATAAAACATCTATAGATAATATCTGTGTGAATGTGAATATATTGACAACTCGACAAAGCACATCGATGGTCCAGTTCCATAGAACGATACGTCAAAACATTGATGTTTTGAGTTATATTACACAATATATTCGAATACTTCTTCTATTACTCTACAAAAGTACAACTAGAAACAATCACTAGTTTTCTCTCGGATGCAGGTGTTTGTACAATGGAAATAAAAAAATATAAATAATAACTCAGTTCCATACATATTATATTATACAACTTGAAATATCGTTTTATGGTTCTGTCAACTTTGTAATAAATTTGAATTGAATTGAGATAAATGACTAAAAAGATGAGACAAATAAAAATTATCAATTACATCTCTGTTTCGATGCATAAATACTTTGGTCAATGACAATGAATAAAATATGTATCTTGACTTATCAATTTATATTAAATAGATAACTTAGTAATCCCACTAGTGGTATCAAACCAACTTAAACGATCGAGGGAATAACATAGTAAATATAAAACAATGACTTAACACTCAATACCTAATGGCAAATATGGTATTTGAATGATGCACAAAAGTCAGCAATAAATATATCGTACATATTTCTGGACAACATAGAATTGATTTCAATAATTTGTGTTAAAAACATTAAAGGAATCATACCAGAATAATTGTTAGATTAACTACTGATACATCCAGTCTCTTGTAATATGACAGAATGATAATAAAACTTATTTGCTCTGTTTTCTCGCTTCTTACAATTGGATTCTTAGAGACCCAAGTTGCTACGAGTTCATTGATTGCTTTGAATGTATTCGCACCAGAATAAAAACATGGCTTAAAGCCATTTTTATTTAAATTTTCATCAACGTAGACTGCAAAACTTATAACTCCGCATAAAAGCTAAATTAGTTGTACTATTCCATCCATCGTGCATAGAAAAGTTTTTCTGGTCAAAGAAAAAAAAAACTGTGAACATGCTTAGTAAGTTGTTGTTTTATTCGAAAATTAAAACAATTTTGGCATCTGAATTTAGGATGAAAGTAATCATAAGAGTTATAAATAAAAAAATGCATTTATGCTCTAGTTATAGGCTTTGCAATTCAGACTGGCAACACTTTTCTTAGTAAAATTCTATATTGATAATCATAGAATGAATATTATATTACTCATTGGCTTTGAAAGTAATCTACAATCAACTGTATTACATATATTTTGAACAACTTGTCATCAAAATAATTGTTTGGACTTTATATCATTGGCATTCGGAACATGATAAATAATAACCAGTGGAGTAGAGTGTTGTACTTGTTTTAGGGCCTCAATGCTTCTTGGTTTTGTTAAATATATTACACAATGAAAACAGTTTTAGGATTTATTTGTTATGCAATTCGTTGTTATAGATAATTTATTGATTTATAGCATGTTTTCCAATTTATTAGGCAAGAAAGCAATTATTAATATTTATTATAATTATACATATCACTATTATATTGTTTTGGACAAAATAGAATATAAGGGTTAGAAGGAATAAGGCACAGTATGGAATAAATTTAGTTTGAATTGTGATACAGACAGTTGTAGTCAATGATGATTCGTATTACATTAATAAACGGAGTTTTGAGTTTTAATCCATTATTTCCCATTAGGCCCTCAAACAGTGCAATTTTTTCACAATACACCACTGATATCTACTGTATTTATAAAGAAAATCATTGCTTTGACTTGTCTCAGATTTATAATTAGTGCTTGACAAAACAAACTGACTAATACTTGTACAATAATAAGAAATCAATAAATATCATTAATCAGAAATAAATTTATATATACTTTACTGTATCTATACATCTCATATAAATTAGTTACTGTGTATGTAATTTTATAGTTTTTCTTTGCTATAAAGTAGGATTTCTAACTAGTTTAATTAAATAACTTATTTTCTCGATTATAAGATGCACTCTTAACTCTCTTAACTCAGAATTCATTTAATAATTGATGATACTCCAGGACTGAATATTATATAAATCACTATAATCTTTATATATGTATATGGTTAAACTATCACTGAACAACTTAATTTGTTGAAATTACATTTTGCACAAGGGTGTGCATTATAATTAATAGCATCTTGTGATCGAGAAAATTTCGTATATCCAGTCCAAATGTGTGGCGTTCACAAATGATGGTATTACTACAATATAAATGAACATTAATCATTGAATTTCTTATATTGTACAATATTTTATACAAAGCTGTACAGATATTTGAATTCATCTTTCCAATTTTAGTTTGTCAAACCCTAATTAAAATGTCAACTTTTTTATAAACATTTTATACAAACATTGAAGCCACACTTTGTTGGTTGTCAATTGTTTATTTGTAGAAACCTTTTCAAGTATTTGTTTATTCTTCTATATTCTGTAGCAGAGATTTCTTCATTTCCCAAGTATATCTTCTTGACGAGTTTCAAAAAAAGGAAAATATGATCCTTGCCAACTTTATTTGATCACTGATGTAAATTTAATTCTTTGTTATCAAATTAGAATTGATATCCAAAGACGAGATATCTACTGCAACTCTTTGATACCTTGAAGTATTCTCTTGATATGTCCAACCTTGGTGACGCCGAGATCCCGGAGGTCTCTTCTCGCTAGAGTTATCAATTCACGACCCGTGACGTCATTTTTGGCGAAAGCGTCAGTGTGTTCGGAGAGCTGCAGAGACACAAGCCAATTGCCGACTTCTGTTAATCCCCATTTGGATACTGGGATGCCTCCGGCACATGCCATGTTGGATGCAGCGTTTAATCCGGCGCTGCTGGATGCGCGGCGGTTGGCTGCACCTCGGAGCCAGCCTCTGCGACTTCGCGATTGTTCCGTCTGAAAAAGATTCAAATGTGCATTTATTTCTCTTACAGTTGTCATTGCAGATTGTTATAATAAATTCATTCTGCTTTCTAAGATTCATAAAGTGTTTTTTATTTTTTTTTGATATGCGTGAATGAAAGGGTTAAACTTTTACGTTTTTTATTAAAAATGTTTTCTTTGCTAGGTATTCAAATTATTATATTAATCTTTGTTCAAATAAATTTTTACCTCACTATCAGGTGGTTGTAAGGACGCAAGTCCACCTTGATCCCTGACAAGTGCCAGCTGTTGCCTGGCTGCTCTGATAGCCTGCTGCAATGAAGGCCCTCCACTGCTTACTCCTAACGATTCCGCAGCTGTGCATAGCTCTGCAAGGATACGTGCCTGAAATGATAAAAATTATGCTATACTCCAGTATCCCTTTTCACTAATTTTATCCTTGATATTGGACGTTAACTGCTTATGAGTCGATCTGGGAAGAATGTTACTTATTATTTTAATTAAAAAACATTTCAAACTTTCAAAACTCTTAAAGTTAAACGTTAAAAGTTTATAGAAACTCATTCATTATTACTTTTAAATAATTTTCTTGAAGTTATTATTCAATTATCCAATTCGGGCTTAGATGTTTTTTGCGTTTGTCTGTGGGCATGTGGTGCTCTACCGATGTTGATTCCAGGAAAATGATTGAGGTAAACTTTTCCGGTTCTAAGCTCAAAAAATGCGACCCCAATACCCAGATTTTCTTAAATATCTATTTTAATATGGGTGATACAATGTTTATAATTAAGGTATTCTTATATCATAGTTTTTTGGACCTTTTGTAGTTTATATAAATACGATAAGATAAGAGATAAGCGCCCGCTTATCAGCGATCGTTCGTAAGATTATAGGCTGAACGCCGCTAAGCAAGCGTGCCAGTCGCGCATTGACATTTGCACTGAAACCACGTATATTTTACGCGCAACTTAAAATATGATTATTTATTAAAAAACCACGGATTTTTATAAAAAAATGTATGAGGAATGATGCAGAGAGATATTTTAAAGCCCTTAGACTATTTTTTTTTTGAAATTCATAAGAATAAGGCCAATAATGAGGAAACCACTGGGGTCCCTAAAAGACCCCCATCGGCCGAGAAGTATTTTTCTAGTCTCCGAGCCACGAGAGTTAAATGAAATTTTACGCTCAATATTATATGGCAAAAGTTGAAGGGACTGACAAAAAACTCACAGATTTTTCATTGAATTTTTTTAAAAATCATGCAAATTGATTTGGTTATTGAAACACAATGTCCATTTTACAATATATAAATTCACTGTAGCAAAAAAAAATGAATTGTAGTCAGGTAAACTCAAGCAACAAAGTACCGAACGCATAGTAACCAAAAAGCTTACCAGGGATCCGAGATGCGCTCTTAATTTATCTGCAGGAAGAAGTCTGCCATCGGGCGTAAGAGCATCGACGGCTGATGATGCTTCACAAGCTCTCGCATATAGCCCACCGCCTCCACTTATGCTGCCTGGACCGCCGCAACCACTAGCCGTAATGGAAGACATCTTAACCTACAACCAACGATTATATTTAGAAAACTCAGGTTGCAAATAGTAAATAAGTAAAATACTGTGCCATATGTTACAAACAGATAGATTAATATATCGAGATACATATATATATATTGTAATGTTGTAATGAAATATATGAGGGGGTTAGAAGCAAAGTCAGCAACCTTGAAAAAATATTTTTTTCAAATCTATGGATACAGAATCAAAGAACTAAAAATTCTTCAGCCTGTGAGTTGATATTTCAGTGAAAACTCTGTTTTCATTCCATAGAAAATCGTTTTTTTGAAAAAAAAAATATCGGGTAAAATCTATAGGTTAATACAAATTTACTCTATGATAGCAAGCAAACTACAAAAAAGGTAAAAAATATTCATCCCGTGTACGAATACTATCTCCACATACCCATTTCACGAGAGTGTTGGCAGTCTCAATGAAGACTAAGAGTTGTGCTAGTTCAGCAGGAGGAAGCTCATCAGATGGAGTAGCTGCTTCCAAGTGAGAAGACGGAGGAAGACCAGTGCAAAGTTTCTGTTGCTTTTCGCCCCAAGTTCTATAAAAACCGAAAAAAAACCTTGAAATTGTTTTCTGGTAGCATTGTTTGGTGTTATAATACGATTATAATTTTTTACTTACAGTGTAAATGTTCGAGTATGATAATTTCAAAAACATCTGAGTGTTACAAAAACATTGAGGATAACATATGGGAATTGCGAATTATGATTCAATGTACGCAACATGTCTAGATAGCTTACTTAAGTGATGTCTCTAATGCCCTGGACCGACACAGGACTTGTGCTCTATTTTTGTGCATGATTCGGATCATCCCTGGAGGCTGTAACCACGCTTCTCCGTCCACCTGTACTGGAACTCCTTCAGAACCTGTAAAACATTCATTTATTTAAATATAAACAATATTTTCAATGGATTCATACATAGCATTGCGGAAATTTATTTCTAATATGAAATTAAAATAATAATTACATAGTTATTTCACCAGTTAAGTTAAAAGGTAAGACACGTTTTTCTCCTCTCTGTGAAACATTTTTAGACTTTTGATATTGTAAATTTTTTATCTATAACAAATGTAGTTGCTGATTCTTATTAATTGCTGATTCTGATTAATGAAAGATAAATTAAGATTTTGCCTTTTTTTAGAAGTTGTACAAGAACTAATGTTTCTCAGTAACTTATTTTCCGAGAGAGTAAAGATAGAAGATAGAGCTAAGACAGTATTAGTGTTTCATTAATTAAAGTTTAGATGGGTGGGAGAGAATTTAAGCACCAAATCCACATATCAATTATGAAGCTATCTACACTGGGATTCAAACCCGTTAACACGACAACCAAAGCCAACAACGTTAACCATTTAAATACAGTCCTGACATTGTTATATATTAAGTTGAAATAATAATCATACCTAAAATATTAATCTGTACATTTCTGCATTGCGCTATCCGATGCCGTTGCAAGTTAATCAGTCTTGATGCTGCCATCTGAGCCGATCCGAAGACCGCGACAACTTCCAGGACCCTATCGTCGAAGGACGGCGGAAGGAATGGACCTCCGGCGTCTCCACCCCAAAAGTTTGTGCCTCCCATGAAACTGGGGATGTTCAGTACCACTATGCCTTGGAGCTCGGGCAATGGTATCCGTTGGCCGTCACATTCCAGCTGGACCCTTTGACCAAGATGCCTGAGAAGAAGTAAATGGTATTGATATTTAAAGAAGTAATATGAACTAAGTATATTTCATTGGCAGTTATTACTGGCAGAAACTTATACATAACTTAACGCTTTTTAGCTGTATAGATTTTTTATTTCTACTGCTACCCAAAGACGATTAGACGACTAAACGTTTTTGAGTTGTAAAAATTTTGCTCAATTGTTGTTTATTTATTTGCCTTTTTGTCTACCGCTTCGCTACATTTCAAAAAAACAAATAATTCATACGAATTACGATTTTTTTTTGCAAAGCTTCATCGATATCGTTCAAATTTGTTCTATGATTTGTTCAAGAAGTTCTATTTGACGTGTTATGTTGACTTTTTCGATTATCGGTTTCCTCAATTCCCACGTATACACGTAATTTAATTTAAATTTAATTTAACATTTTCCTGTTTGTAATTAAATAAGTTAAATTTTTTTTGAACGAATTCTTCTGCACCATGCATTAAAACATCATTACCTGTAAGTTCTCTGAAGCCACTCCCTTGAACCGAGCACTCCGTACCACATGTAATTTCTAGCTCTCGACCGACACTTTTCAGGATGTTCTTCTCGCTTCTGATGGAAGTCCAATGATATCTTAGCGTCGATTCCAATGCCAAAGTAGTTGTTCATCACTGCGCGTTCATAGAATCCTTCCAAAAGAGTTTCCTAGAAAAAGAAATATAATTTGGCTTTAAATTAAGGTGCCAATAACATCTCTTCATACAAACTGAGTCCTAGATGCTTCCGATAGTTCTCTCCACCTTTTTTGTCTAATGTGTCTATCGCCAGCGAATCGTCAACCTTGCATGATGATGCCTGCAACCTGCAACCTTGTATGCAGATGGATGAATTTAAAAACGCTCCATCGTCTGAAGAAACAAGCTCAGTCATTTTAAATTTACTTTTTACGACATTCAAGAAAGTAATATGTAGTCAATTTTGTTGACAGTTATTACTGGCAGAAACCTATAAATAACTTAAAGCTTTTTCTTAAAGTCTTATTGTTTACGGTCACGTAAAATTTCAATCGGCTTCATGATCTTAAAACAAGATTTTTTTTCCTAAAGTTTTCTGACAGTATACTCATGATATCTTCTTTAAATTGTTGCTATCTCTGAGTGGTCTATAGACACTGCTGAGAATTTGTAACAAAACAAAACGAGGTCAATGTTAATCACCTGAGGATCCATCAGTGGACTGACTGCCGCACATAGAGCATCAGCGTTGGCCAAGAGACATCTTCCGACCAGTCCACCGGAGACGTGAGGCCAGGCTGGGAGTCGAACCAGGGGATTGATGATTGGCAAGGGTCGCCTACTGCCGACGGAACTTTCTACCGACTTATTGATCCCGGCTATCCCACTTCCGCCCCATAGAGACGATGCAGATTTTGACAACCTGATGGTAAATGAATGAGAACAATAAAATTATTTAAAATAATTATACTGGCCAATATCAAATTCATGGTCGACAGCTTCAAATAACTCGGCAAACATATCCCGGAAGATGTTAGCAAAAAGAAAAAGTTTGCTATTCGCCTAGGAATAGCTGGAGCCACATTTAACTCAATGCATGCTGTCTGGGACACAGCTGTACACAATTAAAATCAAATGTCATTTTTTCAACAATTACATTCTACCAGTGCTACTTTACAGTAGCGAATCGTGACATCTGACAATGATTCAAAAAAACCGTATACTGAGCTTTGAGGATAGATGCTTGCGTTGGATAATGGGGGTGATGCAGCTTAGATAAAAGAATGTACACAGTGCCCTGTCACGTCAGTGGTTATAGAGAGATGTTGGAACCGGCTGGGTCACTGGGTAAGATATTTTTATAAATTCTAAAAATTAAATTATTGGCCCACCTGTCTGCTTCACCAGGTTGAAACAAGCTTCCACAGCTGATTCTCCGCGTGGCCGAGGAGCATCTTTCCACATCTAACATCGATCGTGGTCCATTATCTGAACATCTCCTTTCCCTTGCCCAAATCGGAGCCAATCCGATCGTGGTAACTCCATTCCCGTTGCCTCCGCCTCCAGAACTACTCCCACTAGGCGAAGGAGGTTCTACAACAACGGATACTCTTGGGAAAGTGCGGGGCATCACTCCTTCAGGCATATCTTCATTACCCATATCGAAACCTAGTGAATTTTTCTTAAGAGTAATGCTATCTTCGAAATCAATTCTTGTTCGCTCTGGAATCTTTAGTTCTGGTCCAATTTCATAGTCGATACTTTCAACTTTTAAGGCATTAAGATCTGAATCAAAGTCTTCTTTAAGTCTAGTCATTAGTAGTCCACTGTTGTCTTTATTTAGAATAACACTTTCGGCTCCGACAGATGACGAGATTATACTGCAGGATTCTCTAATTGCATCAGGTTTTGTGTCGCAACTTTCAACTTCTTCGTTTAACACTGCTTGTTTGCTGACACCGTTTTCTGATTTTTCCATTTTTTTACTGTGCCGCAAATGTTTCCTGAACGATTTCCTCGCAATATCGTTACCTTCAACAAACTGTGCCAAACTGCAATACTTTACTGGCTCGGTAGTAGCGGCAAGATTAAAAACTTTGTTTTCAAAACCGAATTTCTCTTCTACTGTACCGTCTTTAGCAGATTTTCTTGCCTTTTGTAAAAAATTAAATATCCGATCATCGTATTTCTCTAAACTTGGGTTACGGCTATCCAGAGGAATTTCTGACGTCGTATCTGATGTAAACAGTGTTGTTTCGTCAGTAAACGTACTTTCAATGTCTCCATTTTTTCCCATCATTGCCAATATTAAATCTTGTCCTAAGACCGAGCTCATATCGTCCAACATGGATTCGCCGTGTATTGTTTCCGAATTTGGACAGGTGGTATCTGATGTTTCCGGGGAATCGATGTGACAAATTCTTTCATTAACATCCTCGATATCATTGTTGACTCCTGAGTTATCCGTTTTTTCTTCGATTCCCGAACCCAAGCTGCATTCTTCATTACTCATAGCTGATAAAACATCCGAGAGATCTTTTTCAGACTCAGGACTGCGGTTTCTTTTCATAGGAGATTCGCCGGACAATCTTTTCTTTGGTGATAAATCATTTCCATCGTTTCTAAATTGCATATCATCATTATAAGGAGCGTCTGTATCTATAATAGTCATTTTGTCAGATTCGTAAGTTTCCCCTCGTTGAAAGTCTTCTTCGAGGTCTGAAGGAGAGGCAGTGTTTGATATGATGAGGCTGGGGACCCTGAACAGGCTGATTTCGGAGACGTCTCTGGATCCATCGTCTCGTAATTTGAGCAAATTTGTGCAGGAGTTTGAGTTGACGAGCTCCAGGTTAGGAAGTAGGCCGAGCATGTTTGATGAGACGATCGGATTGCAGGGGCCGAGCATATGAGGAGAGTTTTCGATTGGTGTATGGTGTTCTGACGATTTTCCTTGTTGTTGGCCGATGCATAGTGGGAATAGTCGAGCAATTTCTTCATCCACATCAGGAATACTGGAAAATTAGGAACAAGGTGCATGAAATTTGTGTGAGGATAATTTTGCATAAGAAAATAGTGAACTTCTACATGACGGGATTCATCAATAATAATAATAGGGTACAGAAGCTACAAAATGACAAGATGCTATGGGGAATATATAAAAGTCTTCTACACTTTGGGAGAAAAAAAATAACAATAATGAATAATAATTTTACTAGAAGTTGAGTTCTCTTCTGTTAACTAACCTATCACCCGGTGGTGGTCCAGCATCAGATGCGGCTGAAGAACGTCTGCTGCCGTCAGCAAACTGCTTAGGAGCCGGTAGGAGTTCCCATGATCCCCGAGATTCACATGCTGACACCTGTGCGTGATAATTATAAGGATTGTACTTATCACAAACAATATGCAATAATAATTAATATTGACTGTAGAAAGGCCACATCCAGCAGAACCAACAAATTTTGCAGGAATTTTACGCATTTTATTTTGGTGTAGAATTTTACCTAGTGACTGACTTTGCCAATGGAAGGGAACCTGCGGCCTTTTGGCTACCCTGATGCGACCTTTTGACTTGATCAAAAAATTATACGTAAGTGTTTGGAAAAAGAGTTTGGAAAGAAAATTTTATGTCCAACAGTCGAAAAAAAAGGCGAGAGGTGTCCACGTTTTCTTTACTGTGGTCCTATAATGTGTGGTCCTTTAATCAGATAAATGAATGTGGCCTTTAGAAATTAAAAGGTTCTCCATCTCTGGACTAGGCACTAGAGTGGCTTCAAGCTAAATATATTTTGAAGGCCATGTTTTCGGTGACAAACAAAAAGTGTCGCAAAGTTTATTTAAGATGTTCATATTTGTAATCTCTTCTAATCAAAAATATCTTATTACTATTGAAAATGTCGAAAGCATACAACAAAAACAGTTTTTGCAGTTTTATGAGAATTTCACGTAAAATGAAAACAAATATTTAAAGCTGAATAAACATGTGTGGTTATTCTTGAGGCCCCCCACTTGACTCAGGGGCCCCAAGAGCGTGTTGTGCGCTTATGAGGTAATCCGCCATTGCTTGTCAACAAATAATGTCATTGACGTGGTATAAGTCAATTTTCCTGGTCGCAAATTTCACATGCTATACTTTTTTCAAATTAAAGGTTAAAGGATAATAACCAAAATTTGCAGCATACCAACATGATTTAGAAAAATTATTACTTTAGTTGTGAATTATCATATAGAAGATTTTATGAAAAACTTGAGGTCTACGACCTTTTGATTTTCTTCAGTCGATATTATGACACTAATTTATATATCGTCTTCCATAATAACTGACCTTCAAAGTATCCTGGGGTGGGCCTAAGGCTGCCACTACTGCTCTTCTAAGACTGTCTGCTCTCCGTCTGACTTCAGCTCCTCTATTTCCTGCCATGCGAGCTCTTTGGTTTACTTCCTCCTGAAAAGTTGTCTACTCAGTATAAGGTTTGTCTATGGCAAATTAATAAAACACTACAATTTAGTAAAATTTAAATGTTAAATATTTGGAAAAACTGCTGAAATTTAAATGGCCGATTAAATTGTTGCACATTGCCATCGTGGCTTAGTAATTTAAATGCGTTTATGTATCCAAGTTCTTCTGCATTAATCAGTTTATGATAAATTTATCTTAACTTAAATCTTTTTTACATGAAGTACATTTAAATAAAAGTTTAATTTTGAAAAATTTGCTATAACTCATGAGAATAATACCAATTAAATGTGATTTGATTTGACAATTTACCTTCTCCGTTTTATCCCTCTGCCCTTTTTCGATCGAAGAACTAGTGCTATTACTCCGGACCTGTGCTCCGGTATTGGAATGTATAGCGTCGAGTAAAGCGTCAAGTAGCGACATGAGACGGGCACGCGCAGCCCTCTCGCGCTCACTTCCTACGCTGCCTGCCCCGGCAGCCTCCATCACTATCTCTCGAAGCGATTCGGTCGATGCGCTGCAAACTACTCCAAGCTCTGCACTCTGATGGAACATAAAAAAAACTGGTGAATAATAACAAATACGGTATACTTCTTTCAGTGTCAAGATGAATAGTTTTTTGCTGATCGACCTGCATATTATTTTTAAATAGATCCAACAAATGTTGCAAGAGGTACCTACCGATCTTTGTTCATGGCATAGGCAAATTGCCTTGTAAAAAAAATCTGATACTATAATTTATAGGTGAATTTAATAAATAGTATCGGGGTCATCAAATAGATCAATATATAATAATTTTCAAAATCTAATAATAATAATTACAAATAGTGCATAGAGGAGGCTATGTTTATCAGTTTTAAAGTGCAATATAACAAAATGCATACATGCGTGATGGCATCCAGATGTGAATTGACAGCTTCTTCGACTGCAGATTGTCTTGCAGCACGCTCCGAGGTTCCTCCTCCTGTACCAGATCCTAAAGGTCGTTCGAAAGCCATTATACTCCACCTGAAATCAGTAGTCTCTGTATGTTATAATACCTTTTTTTTTTTAAAAAAAGCAGGGAATAATAAAGATAATATTATGTCAGATAGCTTTGATTCTGAGACAGTGACATCTATACATGAGAAAAAATGTTAAATGATCTATTAATTAAATAACTAGCTAGTTGGAATTTTGCAAATTTCTCAGTTGATTAAGGCATTAATTACAATATGTATTATAACTGTCCATAAACTGTTAATTGGATAGGGTGCCAGTGGTTTCTTTAAGCCAGGGACTGTTTTTTTTAATAAATTATTTAGTTCCTGTAATGCGAAAATTGGTCATGTGACAAATTGATATATCAGAGTAAAAGCCAAATGAAATTTTCTCTTGTACACAATATTGCTTTTTGATTGTTGTTTTATTTGAACAAGAAAAGCACACAATTGAAAATGCTTGTACGCATCGGTGGCTAGTCGATTTGCGGCAGGTCGCCCAGAATAATTATAAATAGTTTTCTGTATGAAACACGCCTACATCATATACACTGCAAATCGACGGTTTAATACTAGGCTGCTAAGCTAACCTCAAATTTATTACGATTACTACAAACTAATTAAAGGTCGTTTCTAATACAGTGGAACCCCGATCTACCGTTCTCGCATTGTTCGTTTTCCCGCATGGTTCGTTAATTTTTCATAGTCCCGGCCAAACACCCATAAGAACAATGTAAAATAATCCCGCATTAACCGTTCCCCGATTTACCGTTTTCCTCGATCTATCGTTCAAATATTTTGGTCTCGTCAAAAATATTATCCCGATTGACCGTTTTCGTTGAATATTTCTCATAAATAATCTTACCTCGCATTTCGTTTCGCGTTTTTTTCAGTGAAACCCCGATCTTCCGTTCTCATTTTCTTCGTCTTTATGCATGGATCGTTTATTTTTTACTCGACCCCACCCCGTAATAGCAATGTTTAGTAATTCCACGTTAATCATTTCTTGATTTACCGATTTCTTCGATCTATCATCTAAATATTATCGTTCTGTCCCAGTTACTATCTATCCTGATTGACCATTTTTGTAGAATATTTTTTTCGCTCATAAATAATCTTACATTTCATCTGGTTGCGTAAATTTTTCTAACTCAAAAGTCAAAACTAAAATACCTAAATGAAGAAAACTAGAACTCTAGTTGAGAAACTGAAAATAATTAAAGACATTGGAAAAAAATCAGGAGAAAAACGAGTCAAAAAGGAGTTAGTTGACTTAGAAATGAACGCGATTTTGAAGAGTGAGTCCCAAACTGCAAATAGGCTACTTAGTTTGTATTAAACAAGTTAAAAATACATTTATTTGTTCTTTAAATAATAAATAAATGAGTTTTTTGAAAATTAAACATTTTTTTGTGTTATTTGAAGGTTTCCTGCATTATCGGTTTCCCGCATTAATCGTTCATTTATTACGATCCCTTGAAAAACGTAGAATCGAGGTTCCACTGTACCCAATACGATTAGTTTGCACGACAACGATATGTTGAAATCATATTTAAGTGGTCTCCATTATACCTATCCAGCATTTTGGCAGAGGCCTGCTCGTATCGTTCGAGAAGAAGGGGAAGATGTGCATCATCGTCGCATGCGGCTCCCCAACCAAGGACCCTCGCCAAGTCGTTGCCAGTCCCCAATGGTAGTACAGCCACTTGACATTGTTTCTGTTGAACGTAAAAGTGATAAATAATATTATAATTTATTTATAAACAGTGCTGTAGTCGTAAACTTTGCTTTCGCTCGTCGATTTTTAGGATTGGAAAGGGATTTTTAGACATTACAAATAACCATGTCTTTGAAAAGAAGTCGAAGAATCGATTGAAAAAATGCTGTTCCTACTGGGACTTGAGCCCGTGAGATTCGTGACAGAAGCCAACAACGTTGGCCTCTGCGCCACGGACCCGACACTGCTAATAGCGTACATAATATTTATATCATTAAATTGTATTGCTTGAAGTTTTGACATTTTATTTTGAGATGTCTTGATTGAAGTCAATTGGAGTACAGTCCATTGTTTGAAACTTAATATTGTCACCTTTGTACATGAACAAACATTACATGGCTATCAGGGATTAGTCCTGATTTTAGATGGTTTTGCTTTGACCAAGATTTTCAAAAACTTGTCTTAAAAACCCGGCTTCAAATATTAGAATTGATATTGATTTTTTTTATTATTTTATTCAAATTTATTAATAATTTGACTTGTTAGCCGATATCGTTACAAATAAAGCAGGATAAAATATGTAGGTTAATAGAGAATATTACATTTAGGTCTGTTTGAAAATATTTTGTCTGTGCATTTTGATTTGTGTTTTCCATTAAAATATTTCCCAACAACAAATAACGAGGAATACAATTGTAATTAATTGAGATAATTGTTTATAACAGTACTTAAGTATACTAAATGAACAAATTTTAAAAATGTTTTCGTTATTTTATGTGAATTATTCATTTAATGTTAAGCTTCAAAAAACAGCTTAAACCGAGCATTAGGAAATATTATTTTAATTTGAAAACCAGTATTTTAAAAGTTGGTTTTTGTATATTTCCTAATGCCCACATAATGTTGGAATAAACTATGTGCATCTCCTCTAAAGCAGTCACTCAATGTAAAGGTGAGATCTCAAAATGGGAGTCATTTAAAAAAATGTCACTCATGTTTACAAAAATTCAAATTGAATGATGTATAAAAAGGAATGAAAGTCCAATGACCTGGTTCCTGTTATCTAATAATTTCGATTTAGTCTGACTTACATGCATATTGAGGCTGTCAATCTCAGCTAACACCCATCCAACGGACCCATCCCCACTACAGACTAGAACTCTAAAAGGGTCCAGATGTCTGAACAGACGAAGGCCAGGCGCTGGGCCTCCGCCTGCAGTCAGGTCGAACACTTGGGCGGGGTTTAGGAGTTGTTTGAAGCGGCGGAGGAATTTTACTCCTTGATTATCACCTGAAAGAATAATACATAATTATTAAAACAATAGTTATATTTGTTTTTGGTTTGTATTGTCTTTTCAATGATGGGAAATTGGCTCTGGACTTTCTTTTGTATTGAGCTCTTTATCCATGCTCGTTTTCAGTGTAGAGCAGTGGTTTTCATGTGCGGCCACCATAGAATTTTGCTAGTGTCACCAACAATAAAATTTTTTTAGTAAATGCAACTGCTATTTTTATTACATCTCACAACAAAAATTTGGTGCGGTCACGAGACATTTCCATAGGACAACTGATGTTTATAATGCGGCCATAGTAAAATTTCACATGAGAACTACTGGTGTAGAGCATGGGTAGTCAACATTTTGTATCTCTGTGAGTAGTAAAATTTTCTAAATGCCTAGCTGTTCAACAGTAGTGGTTATTTATACAGTGTTAAAATCCCTATCGCCCACCATGAAAGCTGGAACACTAGTAAGCGGTAGGGACCAGATTGCCTACCACCGGTATAGAGTATAAGGAATCCAAATAGGGACATCTCAACAAAAGTTGTTCTATGAGAGCTGCTTGCACTCGAAGAGAGTACTAAAATATGGATGACAATAGAAGATGCGTCCCATTGCAATGCCCTGTTTTTGAGCTTAAAAATAAAAACACCCTTTTGTACTAATTCCACGTTTATAAATTACTTGAAAAATAAATGTATGTACTTGTGAACTTGACGAATTTGTGAACACAACAACTTAAGCCATCAATGTTAATCAATTATCTACAGCTTATGATAGATTGAGATCTAAAATTTTCAACGCTAATGATGGCCGTATGGCTTAGATTTGTTTCCAAGCAATAAGTGTCATTCACACAAATTTACATAGGATCTTAGTATCGATGTTGATGTTGCTTCTCACCTGATTTGGAATTAACGAATACGAGCAGGGGGCTAGCGTGCGGTGGCCTGGCAGGCTGGAAAGCGTCCCCCTCGGCTGCGTGGAGGGCGGTGGGCGGAACTAAGGACACACGCCACGGAGGCAGGGGGCACCTCGCTCGCCACCCTGGACGACAGGTGGCGTGCACTGTGAATCTGCACCACAAACATCGCCAGTCTTGTAGTCTGTAAAAAAAGTATAATATCGTTAAAAAATTTGATCACATTATTTGTGTAAGTTGTAACAAAAAGAAGCATATTTTCTGGGGAGTAATTATGTAAAATGAAAGTATTTCTTACTGCAAGAAATGCATTGGTTTCAACTACTTCATGAAACTTGATAATGATAACGAATTGATCCCACATATTCAAAATTTAGAAAACATTTGGCATTACAGCTAACCCCAATGCGCCAAATATTTTAAAGTTGAAAGATCATACTAGATATTGTACTCGATCCGGGAATTAAACCCAGACCCGCCGGATCTGTAGAGCTCACTCTAACCAAACAGACTACAGCGGGCGATAACTTTAAACGGAATTGACTCGATGTTATTATCTTCAAATTATTTAAAAATACACAGAATATTGCTGAACTTGTTAAAATCTATCTATCTGCATTAATAATAGAAAACAGCCAGCTTTTGACTTAACACCTTCTGCCAGTATGCCCCCAATATACTGGCTGAGTTTCCCGTTGAACTTAACTTCTCGTTGAAAAGTATCTGTTGAGATAAACTCTATTATGAGTCAATATGATAGTCAGAAAAGGTTAAAAAATAATCTATTTCAATGGTTACACTGTATAGTTAATTTTTTGAATATTGAGCTTGGGAAGATAAATCTCGTTAAGGTCTGAGTTGGTAACGGGTTAATAATGTTTACCTGAGAACCGATCCACACGTTTTATCACAGATAGCACACTTGGAGGCAACAGGCAGGTTTCCCTCTATCCACTGATGAGGCATTGTTATGTTCTGAAAAATAAGGTATTATTATAATTTTGAAAAGCTATTAACTAAATATTTCGATGAAAAATATGTAGATATATAAATATATATATGTATAAAAATATGTAAATATATCCAGGGCTAGCGCTACCTCAGTATACTTTTTTTTTTTTTTTTTTTTTTGAGTCTTCGTCAGGTGCCATGATTCGCTACCGTAAATATGTACAACTATACAAAATTATTAGTTTTCTCTCGGTATACAGATGTCGGGTCTATGATACAGTGGTCAACGTCGTTGGCTTCCATGCTGGACCTTATGGGTTCGAATCCCAGTACAAACAGCATTTCAACATAATGCGAACATTAAAAAGCACTGACACCACAGTTTTTAAGCCGTGGTAAGTAATAAATGATAAAAATAAAGTCAAAGTGAAGTTCCGAGCTAATAGACCAAGCCAGGAGTCCCCTACCTTTTTGGACCCTAGATCGCATTCTAAAATATTGGTAGGGCGGCGGGCACAGGGTTGGGTATCCTTGGCCTAAGTCATATTAATTATTCAATTAATAATTTCATCAAAACGCTAATTGGAAAGTAAAAAGCGTTTGCAATTTGAATTGCATCGTAAATTTTATATTCCAATAAAGTATATTAACATAATAAATTTTTAATGCTGGCAATACTGAATTGGATAAAATACCCAATTTATTTCAACCATATAAAATTATTCAAATAAAGAACATTGAATTTATTGTATTTAATTCAAATATAGAACAACGTTAAACGAGCGTAAAAACGTATGCCGATTTTATGATTCAAAACGGAGTGAACCAAGCTTTGTTTTAACATATTAATTTTTCTATGCCATTTACGTGGCGTATGTTTTCAATTTGGGGCCGCAATTACTTAAGTGGAAGCTTTAGGAGACTTTGGAGTTGAAACATGTGGATATTTTGTAGTATTACAGGTCTGTATGTCGATTGCGGCCGCGATCCCAACCAGTGGTGAATTAACTCACAAGCGCACGAGGCGCGCGCTTTGGGCCTCCAATCTTAGGGGTCTTGAAAACACGTGGCTGATTTTTAGATCCAAAAATAAAATCAGTCTTAGTTGAGATGAATTGTTTTGTTATACCAAATATAAAATAACTAACAAGCATCCCATTGTCATACTTTCCACCATATTATGAAGTAATTCGGTTAATGGAATAGTAAGTATTATGAGAAATTCCTTAAAAAAACACATTGTACAATAAAATACAATTTCAAAAAAACATTACGACTGGTTTCGCTCACCAAGAGCATGCCGAACAAATCATGCGTTTTCGAAAGCGGTCCTGAACATTTTGTTAACTTGCGGAATCAGTAAAAACAAATTGTGCTAAATTTTATAAATATAATGACTCATTAAAAACGAAAAGATGTCGCTGTAGCAAACATTGTTCATGTGTACTCACCTTTAAGGGTTAAAAGAAAAAGATTTTTATGCTTTGAAGTGTTTAAAATCAACTTAAAATTTTATTAAACGGTAAATAAAAAATAAAACAATCATTATATTGTTGTAAATTGAATAAAACTTAAAATTTTAAATTAACCCTTGAAAATCCCATAACACTGTTATTATCAAAGATGTTTTATTACGGTGGCATTTCGGCTTAATTTATTTCGTAGTGTGGCACACAATTTAAGAGCTTCACATTTCGAGACTTTATGGACGGAAATCCATTAGACGACAACCTTTTAAATAATAATACTCTTGGTAAAAACACAATATTCCTTTGTACTTCATTCCACTTTATTTAATATGTCAGGACCGGTTTCGCTCATTACGAGCATCGTCAACTGATTAGAAATACAATTTAACAATGCTATTTATACAAAAATGAACAGTTATAAACAACAATTGGTATTGAAAAGAAAATACCAATTACATTAACAGTGATTCTAAAATAGCACAAAATTAAAATGTTTAACACATCTAACATATAATTAAAAAGTCATCTCAGATTAATAAATTTAGAATGGGGATTGAAAATATTTTCTTATCAGTTGACGATGCTCGTAATGAGCGAAACTGGTCCTGACATATTAAATAAAGTGGAATGAAGTACAAAGGAATATTGTGTTTTTACTAATATAAAATTTTTGCCTTTCTTTTACTAATATAAAATTAATGCCTTTCCACCAAATATTGACAGTGAACACCCTAAAAGTGATTAATAATACTCTCTGAATATTTGGATTTATTCGCTCCCAATTTCTTTCCGAAATCGTGTACATGAGTGATTGTGATGTCGTTACTCATTAAGCATATCTAATGTTACCTAAAGTATTAAACTATTTGGCGTACTTCTATGTATTAGTGTAGAGGTTGGCAGACTTAGAACCAGGTTGTCAAGGAAACAGGATATCAAAGAGCCATAAATATGCACTGTATAATTCGACTTAGCAAAGGCAAAACGACGTAACCCACATAACAAATTTTACAGGAGGCACAAAAAACATGTTTTAATGATTTTATGCCATCAAAATATGAAATATACACAACTTTAAAATCTATGGAGACTAATAAGCTCGTATTTTTTGGCTTAATCTAATATTAATTTAATAAAAACCTTTTTGTAAGTAACTTTTCCTGGTCGCAACATTTACAGGCCCTCCTTTTTTCAAATATAAAAGTTCGATTTAGATACTAATTCGGCATTTTCATTTTAAATCCTTTTGATAGGACGATATAAAGTTGTATATACCGTGGGTAACGTCCCTTTACTTTTTACAATCGATATTTAATAAGTAGATTTTTAGAATAAAAAGCGTGATTAGTTCAAGAGATAATGTCTAAAGGCACACGCGCCGCGGTCTGCTTATCTCTGGTCTAGTGCTAGTGTTAAAATCATAACCTTAGCGATCAGACTAGCTTAGGTCCAAGTCAATCATTCAAATAAATAAATCAATCTAATTTTTAAGACATTGGTATTTGTCATTTAATTTTTAACTGAGTTTATTTCATATAATTTTTTAAAATATTGCTCACAATTGTGAGCAATTTATATGATGCAAAACGTACTATTTTCAAAATTCAAACTTTTCAGTAGAGTTAAATACTATATCGAATAACACAAACAAAATAACATTTGCATAAAAATATGATTTCCAATTCAAAAACGACAGTCTTTTAGACATTTTATATTAAAATTAATAGGATCAGTAGAATCTTTAGGTTTGAATTACCCTATCTGCATACCTAACCCAATATCGCTCATTTTGGAAATAGTACGTTTTGCATTATAACCCCACAATTATTAGCTGTGTTAGTTAATGTTTATTCAAAATGTATTTTTTTTCTGAAAAAATCAGAAACGGTAATGTTTTAAATATGACATATAATTCATTTATCATTACATTAACATAGTAATTTTAATAATGAACAGTTTTTTAACACGCTAACATAATATTTTCAGATTTAAACGTTTCTCGGCCCGATTGTTGACAACCACGCGTCAATTCATAATAACCGTAAACCGCGAGAGCAATTTACGGAGAAGCATTTAAAATTTTCATCGATCGTAAAATTACCAAAGAGACAAAATTTGCAGAAGGTTTTCACTAAATTTAAGCAAAATATAGTATTTGAGAAAGTTTAACTAGGTGATAAAATAAACTGAATTATAAGAAAATCTGTCTTCAGTTGCTTATTTTTATGTAATGAGAAGGATGGAAGATACACAGCGGTGGGCTGCCAATATTTTAACAAGGGGCTCGGTAAATCTTATCCATTCTTTTATACATTTCCACTTCCAATGTCGAGCATATGGCTTCCTAATGAAGGTATCTCAACAAGCAGTAGGGATAGAATAAAAGGACTAGTAATTAACTAATCGCTAACGTAACGCCCAGTTGAATGGAAGTATCGGAAGAGTGGGAGGAATTTTTTAGCCATCACAAACACCCATGCCTTCGAACAGAAAATCGATAAATCGACCGAAAAAATACTGTTTCGTACTGGAACTCGAACCCGTGAGGTCCGGCTTGGAAGCCCACAACGCCGAATGAAAAAATGAAGGGGCAACTAAGTCTTGTTTCACAATAAAATTTAAACACCTACGGAAATTGCAATTATGTAATGATTTGATCCAAGACGAATGATTTTTTATCTTAACAAGGGGCTCGGCTTCGGGCCGGGTTCGGGTTATAAGCAGAGTTGTGGAGTCAAATTCGGACTCGGAGTCGTGGAGTTAGACTGTTTTAACCAGAATTGTTTAAACTCGCTCTAAAATAAATTACGAGTAATGTCGATATGTCATTTGATTGTATTGATCAAAGAAAAAATCATGACACGGAAGTGACATCCATTGAATTATTATTTCTGTGACGCATTGCAGGGGTGTATTAGGACATTTTATGAACAATAAACAATTGACCACTCGCCGAGACTTGTTCACTTCACACTATCCGGAAGTCGTAAATCCAGTAATGTGCGAAACACGAGTGCCTTTAATGGAAACATTTGTTTCTTTTGTCTTTCGCCGAGGGCTCTAAACATGTGTTACAAGGTTTTTTTAAGACTATAGATTCTCGATTTATTGTTTTTGAAGGAAGCATCGAAATGTGAGTTCTACTTGAAAGTATTTTTTACCGTTCCCGAAAATTGCCTATTCTTCTATTCTATGGAATGAATTCTAAATTAAACATTTTAAATTAGCTAAATCTTCATTTCGGTGCAAGTCCTTTAGCTGGCTGGTCAACGTTGTTGGTTTTGGTTGCGATTTTCACTTGCCCGAGTCCTAGTGCTAATATCGGTATCACAAAAAAACGTTTAAAACGAAATTTTTACGAAATTTGGCTCGCAATACTGGGTCAGTAAATCAAAATTGGTGTTTCGATATTTCGTACCGTCATTTAAAAAAATGTCATTATCATATCACTACCATATGACAACAGTGGGATAACGTGAAAAAAGTCGATTTTAAGATAAGTATGCCAATCGATTGCTGAAAGGTGAACCTTTATAATGAAACAATCAAATACATATATTTGATTTTTTTAAATGCCCCTTTTAAAAGAAATACCTTTCATTTAAAATAATTGATATTGTCCTGTAACTTCAAAGCATTAGGTTTTTTTTGGATCGTATCTAACTTGTTAAAAAAAAGAGTTTAGTGTATTGTATTTTCTCAAACACTAAATTCTCGTTATTTCTAAACTGAGATTTTCGGATTATCCTAGTGCTGCACCGATATTCCCGCAAGACTTTGTCAGATTAACACCTGATTCAAAGAAAAAGTTTAAGAGGCAGTTATATCATAAGATTTTGTCTGCGAGTTTTACTCGTTTCTCGCGGCGAGATAATTGCCAAGAAGTAAGGCGACCAGCAACATTTTGTTCCGTAATTTCAGTCCAACCAACCTCGATAATATTTTTATCACATAACGAAGATATAGACCAGTTTGCGAGAGGTGAAGAACTCCTGCCGAATGTAGGCACTTTTGTAACAGGTAATTTTAAAAAAAAACACAGCTGTGTGAAGTCGTAAAAAAAACTCAACTCCGACCAGCACTGCTGCCAAAAAGATTAGGCAAGGAGCTTGCCTAATCTCAGAGCTACTTTCGGTGTTTTGGGTATGGAGTGGTTTTTTTATCACTCTTATATAAGTATAGGTAATCATTTTTAAAGAAACCAAATGTTAGTTAATGAAATTGTATTATGTAAACATACTTAGGCCATATCCAGGGCCTAGCGCCACCATACAAGTGAAAAAGGCAACCGACTAAGGCGCAAACCATTAGAGGGCGTATAAATGGAATATTAAAATCATTATTGCATAAAGAAAGACAGAATCTTATTTTTGGAAAAAATATGGTATGATTCGAAAAAAGAGGTTGAGTGACCGAGTAACAAGCAGTTCACGTAGACAAACTTCTGTTGAGATACCTACATTAGGAGGCCATGCGGAAAATATTATTTCTATTGGTCCCGAATTGTTTTTTTTCATTATTTCGAAAAAAATATGAAGATTTGTTAAAAAGGGGGCGCGCCAATAACCGTTGCCTAGAGCAGTGCTTCCCAACCTTTTTAATTCCACGGCCCCCTAAATCTGAAAAAAACAGTCCGCGGCCCTCCTCAATACAAAACATGTTCTGCGGCGGCCCACAATCTGGGAAGCACTAACCTATGGCACCAAATAACCTTTCGCCGGCACTTGCTATATCGAGCCATAAAATAGGCAGTAAATCGTAGCTTAAGGTAACGTTTTTTAAAAATTAAGTTCCAAAAATGAACTCCTTAAGTGTGGTTAGTAAAATAGTAATATATGTTCAATGCCTATCCTGATATTATAATAAAATTATCTGACTACTTTCAGTTCTCTAGTTCAGCGTTTCTCAACCGGGGACCACGTGGAACAAACGATAACAAGTAAAAACACTAAAATGCACAGGTCCTAAAAAAAATCAGGCGAATGAGATAACGCTCTAAATTTTTTGTCACTGATACCTTATTGAACACTGAATTGTGTCGCTTAAGTTCTTTTGCCGATTATGGGTCGATATAGTAAAATAATTGATAGTAATAACTGAAAAACTAAGCTGGGGTAGGTAAGTATGTACATAACCTAATCCAGGTTGCAAGTATGACACGGAATTATATAAGTATTAAACGAGATATCTCGAGACTAGTAATTTTGATTAATCTCATTTTTGCTTTCAGTTAGAAATATCATAATAGAGTTTCGCCGAGTTATTGCAAATTCAATATACATCTTAAAGATTAATTAACAGCTAGACGAGCAAAAACGATCTAATCTTTCAAAAAATTAAAATATTTCTCTTCTACATTACAACTGCTCACACCTCTCCTTTTGATATGCAGACTATAAAAATAATATTAGGGATGGGGTCAATCCCAAAAGACTACCTTTGTGTAACGATTACAATTATTATTATTTCGTTCTTCTTTTATATACAATACAAGTATCATATATAGTATCTCTCAGAAATGTATTTATCTTTTATACTCTATATACACCTCGTAATGGCTTGGTTGCGAGCAAGAAAGTGTAATAAAAAAATATCCATATATTATATATTATCATAGAAATATTTTTCTTTTAAATGTTTTCCAAGATATGGGCGTTTTTCTGTTTGCTGTGATTATAATAAATAGGAGCTTTAATGTGAAAATAATTCATTTTGAAACCTTATATTAAATGAATTGTGTTTTTATCTATTATAAGACACTGTATCTATTTCAGGTGTGTATTTTATGGTCAATTTTGTATAAAATATGTAGGTATAATTGTTAAAAAGAAATTAAGTATGATAAAAAAAATATGATCATGATATTAAAGTACATGTACCATTTATGTGTGACGTAGGCTTAAGACTATTTAAACCAGTGATGTACAACTTTTTTAACAACAGGGCAAATTAATAAAAAAAAAATTTAAGCAACCTGTTGTAAAAACTCCTATTTCATAATAAAAAAATAGAAGAGTGATTTTAAAACAAAATAAGAGGAAATGTGGCAGGCGGTAAATTCAAGGCCCATCCCGGGCGGCAGGACCCCTTCCTACGACCAACGTTCCCTCTAAGCTGCGCGCGTGCACGGCCGCGCAGCATTTGGGAAGCCCCCGCGCACTCATTCCGGGTTGGCGCGCACTACAAGACAGTTGTTCAATTAATATTTGATCGGTCCACGCAGCCTTTGAAATTTCCGCGCAGCTAACCTTTTGCCTTAGAGCAGTGTCTGCCAAACTTTTTTACTTCACGGCACACTGGTGAATGGAACTTGTACTGCGGCACACCACATAAAAATGATTTAAAAAGGGTAATGTACATTGAAAAAAGAAAATGTGTCACGTTGACCACTATGTATGAATGTGATAAATATTTGTTTAAATGTGTAGATGTTGAATTTATTTAAAATTAAAGAACATTTTTAAGGCTTCTTCCACCGCGGCACACAGTTTGACAGATACTGCCTTAGAGGGAACATTGCCTACGACACTGGTGCAACATCAAGCATACAACTAAGCTTAGTAACAATACAAGCCACTCACTCCCTCCCCGTCTTCGATAATATCCGATCCGATCGACGCCAGGGTTGTCCATTTGCAGTTGGGGGTGGCGCGGGCGGCGCAGCGCTTGTGGGCTTTGCACTTGCAGACCTCGCAGGAGAGACCATGAGGAGGGACTCCGTGTAAAGCTTCTCTGCACACGTTGCAGTACGTCGGTCTAGCGTGGGATGTTGCATACCTGCGAAAAAACAATTTAAGCATGGCTAAGATCAGTTGTTCTTAATTGTAGCGCGTTTATCCACCCCCCGGAAGAAACATACAATTCGCTTGCTGCATTCAAATGTACTCATATACGAAATGAAATAGCAAACTGTCAATGTTATTTTTATTTATTAAACCATCTCCGCTACTAATGCTGAGCATATCGATGCAGTGAAGGATTAAGCACTTCGGAGGCCCTAGGCGCAATGAATGTGTGTTGTAAAACTCTTCGTAGAATAATAATAAATATTGAAAACTGAAATTAAAATATAGAGGTTTATATAATTTATGCTACTTTTGAGGCCCCTAAAATTTGGAAGCCCTAAGCGAGCGCCTCTTGCGCTTATGGGGTAATCCGCCACTGTATCGATGGTTTTGTTCTATACTGCAACAACTAGACATTGGTGGTTTTGAGATATGGCTGACAGAAGTTATGACGGATCTATATATTATGATTTGTCTCGTCTTTTTAGTGAATCATTTAGTAATTTATCTCAATTTAATTAAAATTTACTGCAACGTTGACAAAACCATAAAAAGCTATTTCGAGTTGTGTTTATATGGAACTGAGAGATTTTTTTTATTTCTTTATTTCCAAGAATAAATTGAAAAAAAATCTAGTACATTTGTGGAGCTATAGAAAATAAGTATTTGAATACTAATAGGTCAGGGATGCCCAACCCCGTGTCCGCCAACATTGGCTCGCAACAAATTAAATTCCCGACCTTTTGGATATCAAAATTCTTGGAAGAGCTAAAAAAAAAACGAGTCACGCTGATAATTTGGGAAAATCGTTAAATTCCTGTGTTATAAATAAACATGAAAAAATGTGGTGCCCACCGACCTAACAGTATTTTAGAATGCACTCTAGGGTCAAAAAAGGTTGGTAACCCCTGCAATAGGTAATATTTTTTTTTTTTTGACTTATCGTTCAATGGAGCTAGACCATTGTTATGAACTCTTCTTGGAGCTTATCTTAATATTAGTCTTTCAATCAATTAAAATCAAGGCTAATCACTCTCACTACGAGAGTGATTAGCTAACCACTAGTTCTCTTCTGGCCATATTTTTATATTTCTACTCTCTTAGAGAGCTTGAGCAACTGAAAGTCGTAGAAACTCTTCTGTTGAGATAAACTACATAAGCAGTCAGTGGCGGATTAAGCACGCGAGAGGCCTCAGGCGCAATACAATTTGGAGGCCCTGTTTTTCGGATAACATAAGAACGTCAAAAAACTTAATGTTTAATATTAAAAATATACAAAAATCTAAACAAAAAGTGTATGGGTTATATAATATAAGTCATTTTTGAGCCCCTAAGATTCGGAGGCCCCAAGCGCACCCATTATAGAGTAATCCGCCACTGTAAGCAGTCCATATGCTCTACATTAGGAATCCGCCCCCAATATGGTAAAATATATATGAAATTATGATTTCGTAGTTTTGCCTTTATAATATAAATCCATGAACAAACCTTTTGAGAATATAGCTGTATTTCCATTTCAAAAGATATAATAATATAACTTACATATTTGACAAAATTGTATTCAAGAATTTCTGTGTGCCTATATATTCCACGTTAAAATAAATACTTTTACTTTATACGTAAAACAATAAATTTTCCGCTTAAAGGACGAAAAAGAGCCTAAGGCAGGCGAAATAAATTTTCTTTGCAATATTGTCGAAGGAGCGAAGGGAAGATAGGTAAGCAAAAGAAAAGGACAAGGGAGAAAAACAAGAACATCGCTGGTCCTTGACTATAAATTTGAATAACAACGAAGGAAATCTTCATAAATAAAAACATAAAAGTCTTCTAAAATCAGGCATGGAATATGTTTGAGAGACACATACTTTAAATGTCGTTTTATGTATGTAAAAAATCTAAGGCATATCATTTGAATTGTTTATATAAACTGTTTATTAAAATATATTATTGCGTTTGCAGAGCTTTGACGTTTTGTGACGTCTTGGGCTTACAACCCGGGTTAAACCGAAACGGGTTAAACGGTTTATTAACTGTTTCAAGAAAAACCGAAAACCGGTTTATTTTGCACTGCGTTTATTAAAAACCTCTTTTCACCTTAAGTCAGCGATTTCCAACCTGGGAGGCGCGCCTCCCTGAGGAGGCGTGGGCTATTGCAAAGGGAGGCGCGAACAGTCCAAAATATTTATTTACCCTTTTAACGTGTCTTTATTACTATATGAAATATAAGATGGGGAGGCGCGAAGATGTTTTTTTCTTCAAAGGGAGGCGCAGTAACATAAAGGTTGGAAACCACTGCCTTAAGTACAAGTCGACAGATGTCGGGTCCGTAGAGCATTGGTCAAATTCGTTGGCTCTCGTGACGGAACTCACAGATTCAAAAATCAGAACTAAAAGCATAAGTCATGGGTGTTAGTTAATTCAAAATTTCATTCAAATTCAAAAATTCAGACACGACCATGGCAGCCAATTAAAAATTTACTAATTACAAATTAATCATCTGTGTTTAGAAGAGTAAATCTCACAGATAATTAATTAAGATAGTGGTGAGTAGGTATTCTAAAGTCTCGGAGTTTTCAAAGTCCCGGGATTCGAGGCGTGATAAAATCAAAGTCCCGGGACTCGAGACTTTTATTTCAGTCTTTCAAAAAAATTAAAAAATTATTAAAATTAAATATTTGCATGCATGTATTACATACACTCGGCGCCTTTTGAAAGTACGCACTAGTAAAAATCGCCTTTTTTCAATACAATGTTTAATATTTTTTTTTCTTATGTAATGGATATGTTCAATGCTTACGGTTAATGTTTACTAAGAAGGGATGATAATGAAAAAATATCAATGTATTTCATTCAATACACATCAGTCCTTTTGAAGGTTTCTTAACCGCGAGAATTGATTTTTTCAAAATTATGTACATGTTATTAGTACATTTTAAATCACAGTCACGACTCCCGGGACATTTTCCAAAAAAAATCCGGGATTTAAGACAGCAAAAAACCCGACAAGTCCCGAGACGTCTCGAAACAGAATCCCTAGTGGTGAGCTAACTGTCCTTCGTAAAATGTTATTTACTAAAAAAATATTAATTTCTTTTATTGCTTTATATAAAGTTATGTATTATAATGTATTGTTAATTGTTTTACCAGTGATGGTCTCCGGTTAGCATGTCCGGGGGGCCGCCAGGAGTAGCGGCCTTCAGGGCTGCGAGCCATTCCTCCATATCGCGTCGCGTCTCACCGCAGAGTACCAGAGAGCGACACGGTGTGATCACCTGCAAATAAAAGACAAACAATAAATAATAGTGTTTTCATAGAGCTGAAAAAATTGTTTTACTATGTCAGTTTGAAAAAATATTCGTATTGATTGAATGATAGCTGGGGTTGTGAAGTTGGGGTGGTAAAAATCAGAGTGATTCCAACTCCATTTTTTTAAAGTAGAATAAAATAATATGGACAATACATTTTTTTACGTAATTTATTATTACATCTCTCAAAACAGTAAACGATATAATATTATTATTTTGGTGTACCTTGAGTTAAGACTAATTTACGACACGTCTGTCTTACAATAGATAAAAACGAGTAGCCCTAACGATAGGACATGAAGTTGGAAACAATATTCAATATAGTTAAAAGCCAAAAAAATCACTAAATTGATGATTATAATTATTTAAACTTTTTTACAGATATTAGGATATTGTTTTGAAAAAGTAAATTATTGCCATGTAAACGAATAAATATATTATAAAATAATTTCGCTTTTTCAGTTGAACCTAAATATTCTTATTTGCTGCACAATCGCATAAAAACTGGATCAATTCAGATAATAAGGGTACTTTCCTGTTATATGTACACATTATTTAAACAATATTAAAACCTAACCTAACCTTACATCATAACTGAGTATAATATTCAAATTATATTTAAAAAATCTATCCTAAACTAATCTAACAAAATAATTGCTTCTTAATCGGTACACGGCAGAGTGAATACTTTAATTGTTAAATGTGACTGAGGCGTGAGAAACAGTGGAAAAAAAACAAATGATTGAAACTATTTGAAAAGGAGTTTTTCAATATAATTTATATGATATCTAATGATACAAAAAATATCTAGAAAACCTGAAAATACATTTTCCAAGAACGCAACTCCGTTAGACATTGGGTTAAGTTAAAATGCATCTGAATACAAATTCCCGATTCTTCATTGTGGCACACAAATAAATGGACGCTAAGCTTTCAAAAAATTTGTTGATAATACAAATCAAATAACTTTTTCATATATTTCGAAACGAATAAATTTTCTAGAGGTTTGTTCTCCTGCCAATGTACAAGGGAATAAAAGTCAGAAACTGAACACAATAATTTTTGCAAGTGCCAAATTCGTAGGGTTCCAAAAAGATTACATAGCTCAGCAAAGAAAACGTGGTCGCCTATAATACATTTTTTCCGGCTGTAACTTTGTACAAGCTTATTATTTATATATAATTTGATTTGATAACATTGTTGTGTTACAAAATGTCACACACGTTTCGCCTCTTTGAGAAACATCATCAGACAGAACATTGTAAGGTTTACCTATCAAGTTTGTTACTCAGTGGCTCAACCTCTCTTTTTAAAGAGGATGGTAGAGATACAAGCAGTGGCGTAGTGGGGCCAGGTCGGTCCAGGTCGGCGACCTGGCACATGAAAATGAGGAAGGCACCCTGCCACCTTTTTGACTTGTAACATAATTTTCAAGTACATACATATATTAAAAATCGTTTTTTTATTGATTTAATTGTTAAAACTTGTGTTTTTTTAAACTTCGGACGGATATAAAAAAAAATAGGGAAGAAATCAATGACCGACCTGGTACCTATTTATTTACCACTTCACCACTGGATACAAGGATATGTCAAGACAGAACTAGTGGTTAACTAATCGCTCTTCCTACGCTACGTTATTTGAAGGTAAGAAAGGTGGAGATCACAAAAATCGATATATCGATTGAAAAAATGCTGATCTGAACATGTGAGATCCGAAACGAAAGCCGAAGACGTTGAACGCTGCACCATGTACCCGACAAATGAAGTATGTATTTAAATAGTGAAAAATAAAATCTGCATGGATTTCCAATACACAAAATGAGCTTCAGTTTATGGTAAAGTATAAAATGTATAAGAAGATTCCACAGACAATATGTGAGCATAGGATCACAGGGACCCAACTACACAAGTACGTCTTTTGAGTTCGCTAAAATCATATTCATAAGTAAATTAAAATTATTATCATGTACATATTACCGTTTACAAGATACTGTTCGGTATATCTACAAATGAAAATATAATGATAGAAACACAAAGATAAATAAATCCGTTGTTATACTTCAGTGAAATTAGTCGCCCACTGTGGCCTAGTTTGTTAAGGTTTGCTCTACCAATCAGGCGGGTCTGGGTTCAATTCCCGATAAAGCCAATGTCAAATTTAGATTTGAGACCTAAGACGTAGGTCAATTCTTCTCGAGTGAAATTCTCATTGAGTTTTTCTTGTAGGATCTTCCAACTTTAAAATATTTGGCGTATTTTAATTAGCTGTAACGCCGAATATTAAAAAAACTATGTTTTTTTAGATAAGCTCATTTGTTCCTAAGCCATCAAACAGATCTCAGCAATTTGCAAAACACTATTGTTAACCGCCTGTGTGGTCGAGTGCTCAACATTATTGGCTACCGCTACGGAGGGCACGGGTTCAAATCCCAGTACGGGCAGTTTTATAAATTGATTTTTCAATCGATTTATGAATTTCTGTTCGAAGGCATGGATTTATGTGATGTCTTGAATTCCCCCCTCCCACCCATCTTATCCTATGAACGGGGCGTATCGAGAGCGATTAGCTAACCACTAGTCCTGTCCCAGCCCCATCCTTCTATTCCTACTCTCTTTGGAAAAAGAGTGTTTGAGCAACTGAGTAATAAGCAGTTCTCGTAGAAATACATCTGTTAAGATAAACTCCATTAGGAGTCCATATGCTCCACATTGGGAGCGGACATGGTAAAAAAAAACAAAAAAATGTTAATTTAAATATGAACAGTAGATCAGCTATCATAACTTTGTCTATGCTCGTGTACAGATCACGTTGAAAGAGCAGTGGTTCCCAAGCCATTTGCCGCTGAATGTAAATGTCGTAAATAAATCTTCTCTCCCGGCGCTCATAATTCACGGGAGCGACTGTAATCCTACAGAGGCCGTATCACACAGAGAGCGTTATTTTTAATTTGAAATAGATTTAAGTTTTAAGCTGTGATTTATTACAACAATGAAGATGTAATCATTTAAATTCATTTTGAAAATTTTATTATGCCATATTTTGTTCAGAATTGTGTTTTACTAAAAGTTAACAGTTGCCAACCAGTAAGACTGTATAAGTAATAATGAATGTGTGTGTTTATTTGCATATGAATTGTTTTCATTAGGGCTTTGGAGTCGGAGTCGCGAATTCGCGGTATTTTGGCCGGAGTCGGAGTCGTGAAAAGTCGTGTTGATATTTCATGCTTGGCTGACTAAAGATGATCTGATGGAATATGATGGAAATCCTCGGAGTCGTCTTTTTTTACACGACTCCACAGCCCTGGTTTTCATATTTACTCTGAACTTTTAATGAATTAAGAATTATTTGTTCTTGTTTTTATCAGGGCCGTGGAGTCGGAGTCGGAGTCAGAAGTTGTGGAGTCGGATCTTTTTCCGAAAGCGGAGTTGGAAAAAATGAAGAAAATTAATTTAACTACTTAGATGCAAATGATTTTAGAAACAATAGAAATTGCATAAAAAGTGGTTTGAATTACATAATTTACAGTCTTAATATGTTCTAATGTGTCTTAATATGCATATGTATGTATAGAACATGCTGTGCTGCGGGATAATTTATGGGTTTAGTCAATTTATTGTTCAGGGTTGTCACAACACACAATAAATATATTTTTGAAATTATTTTTTATGTTATTTTACTTTTAGTCAAAAATATGTACAGCGATCGCTTCGTCATTAAGATCGATTTATATCTCAATTTAAATATACAATATATCATTCTGACAAAAACATTTAAAAATACAATTCTCGTGTAAAAATCGTTCAATAGGCAGCCCTAGCAAAATCGGTTGAATTTATTTAAAATTAATACAAAAAAATTAAGATTTATCAAATATTTAAGATTTCATTGGGTTCAAAAATATATGACACTAGCACAATAGTTTGTACATATTGAAAAAAACTTTATTTTCTACAAAAAAACATCGCGACTCACCGGTGAGACGTTGGCATTCAAGTGGTTAAAGATATTGAAATCTTATTAGTCTATTCATCGTATTGTTTCGTGAAATCTAATATAATAAAATTATTCTAGTAACGGTAGTGATAATTAAACGCAAATATTAAAAAAAAAACAATTTTGAGTCGGAATCGGATTTTTATTAAAAACCGGAGTCCGAGTCGTCTCTTCTTTACCAAACTTCATAGCCCTGGTTTTTATAGATACAATGTGATATTTTTAAATTGTATTATCTTATTGTGCCGCCTGTGTGGTCGAGTAGTCAACGTCGTTGGCTTCGCTTATAGAGGTCACGGGTTAGAATCCCAGTAAGGACAGTTTTATAAATTGATTTTTCAATCAATTTATGAATTTATGTTCGATGGCATGGATGCCTTGAATTCTCCCCTTCCACCCATTCTATCATATGAACGGAGCGTATCGAAAGCGATTAGCTAACCACTAGTTCTGCCCTAGCCCTATCCTTATTTTCCTACTCTTTTTGGAAAAAGAAATGCTGAACAACTGAGTAACAAGCAGTTTTCGTAGAAACACTTCTGTTGAGATAAACTCCATTAGGAATCCATGGTAAAAAAAAATATATATATATAAAACAAAGTGGGGTTAGTTACACCACGTATATCTCGAGAATTACTGCAAGGATTTCAATGATATTTGATTTATAAAATTCTTATTTACCTAGAATAGCAGAATAAGCATTAAAACATCGGAAAAATATCACGGAAAATAAATTATGAAGAAAATTAATATCTTCATACAGAACAAAATTTTCAAATGAGGAATAGGTCAAATAATGACATGTTGTTTTATGCTCGGTTCAGGTAGATGACACTAGATGGCACTGTATTTATACGATAGACTTTTAAATAATTTTAAATTTAGAGTATAATCGATGATATGAAATGAAAACGAAAGAAAATCGAATAATATTGAAATGAGGTTATGTTTATAATTAGGTATGATACATTTTTTGACAACAATATTACGATGTTTGCATGAACGTTTGTATAGAATTGACAATTCAAATTTGATGTTCGATTGTGTTCGATTGTTTCGATTTCATATCTGTCAAATCTATGGTCTAAATATTGACATTACATTTAAATGTGTTTCGTGCATTAGGTGTGATTGTTTGTTTGTTATTTATTCAATGTTCTTAGATTAGTTTTATTTGGAATTAGAAACTGTACTCTTTTCACTTCAATTAATACTATACTATTTATATATAGAACGTCAAAAAAATATTTCGTGATATTTGACAGCAAAAGTACATTGTGAATTATATTACATAACGTTAGTAAGCCATTACTTTATGGTTATTTTTAAATGCATACTGCTACGTACGTAATTCCTGTGTCCACTGTCAATACTTGATGGAAAAGCATTCTATATTTAATTAAACGGTTTTTCTCTTATATAATGTCGAATGCGAAATTATTAACAAAGAAAGTTTCAATTGACTATTTTTATGAAGTTCAACGAAAATTGTACAATTTCTTTTTTATGTTTTGTCAACAATTATATCGACTTTGGAAAGCAAGAAGGGCGTAACCCACACATGCGCAAAAAAGTGTTTTGATGATTTTGGGCCATATGCAAATTATGAATTATACAAAAACTTGAAATGCACGGACACGTCTAAACTGGTGTTTAATTGACAAAATAATCTATATAAATAAAACAAAGCGGGGTTATTTACACCACGTATATCTCGAGAATTGCTGCACGGATTTCAATGATCTTTGATTTATTAAATTCCTCTCCGGCTAGAATAGCAGAATAAGCATTAAAACATCGGAAAAATATCACGGAAAAGAAATTATAAAGAAAATTAATATTCTCATAGAGTTTTCAAATAATGAACATTTTGTTTTATGCTGGGTTCAGATAGATGACACTAGATGGCACTGACACGATCGACTTTTAAATAATTTTAAATTTAGAGTATGGATTAGAATAAAAAAATCGATGATATGAAATGAAAACGAAAGAAAATCGTATAATATTGAAATGAGGTTATGTTTTCTGACTTGGAAATTCTTTCTGAATCTCCAAATCAGATACGCATATAATTTTCTATCATTATTTTGACATGCTTTCCATCGAATCCATGTGAACTGTGGAACAAGGTACAAGGATGACATGTCAGAAGACATTTTACATCAAATTCGTGTCAGTTCAGGGAATCCCGATCTCGAGATGAATGAAGAGATACATAACCAGGCTTTGCTTTAGATCGAAGACATGTGTTACCTCATGTGCGGCAGTTTGTTAGTCAAGTTAGGAATGCCAACGCCAGATCGTGGAATGAACGACGCTTTCAATCGAAAATTGGAACGTGAACGTGAATATTTTCGAGATGCATTGAACCAATCAGTTCAAACGAATTTACCACTGTTGAACCCACAATAGAGGGAAGTGTACGATACGTTAATGAATGCAATTTATGATGGAAATGGTGGCTTATTTTGCCTTGACGCGCCCGGTGGAACTGGGGAGATATTCCTCATGTCATTGATTATGGCTACTGTTCGTGCGAGATCCGAAATTGTTGTAGCAGTTTCTTCTTCTGGAATAGCGGCTACGTTGATAAAAGCATGCCGAACGGCTCATTCAGCGTTGAAATTTCCGTTAAACCTCCAAACGACTGAAAAACCGACATGCAATATTGCGAAACACTCAGCAATGGCCGATGTTTTGGAAGCGAGTAAAATCATCAACTGGGATGAATGCACAATGGCACACAAACGCGCATTGGAAGCACTCAACCGAACTATGAAAGATCTGCGCAGTGACTCAAGATGTTTTGCAGGCGCAATGATTCTACTATCTGGCGATTTCTGCCAAACATTACCAGTCATTCCAAGATTGACCGTTGCCGATGAAATAAACGCTTGCCTCTGCTGACGACAAACATGCGAGTTACATTTCTAAACGATCCATCTGCCGAAGATTTCTCCAAGCAATTGCTGACTATCGTCGGTAACGGCCGTGTTCCTGTTGACGAATCGTACGGATTGATTTCGATTCCGCCGAATTTTTGCAATTTCGTCTCAACGAAGGACGGCTTCATCAACAAAATGTTCCCAAACATCTAATCACAAAAATCACAATTGGTTGATTGAACGAGCAATTCTTGCGGCTAAAAAAAAAGATGTGGATCATTTAAACTTCACAATTCAAAATCAAATCGTTGATCTACTGCATTCCTTTAAATCTATCGACTGTGCCACGTGAATTACATCATTTCAATGTAATTTAAATACTTTTCATTTTTAATTTTGCCCATTTATTGAACTTAATTCATTTTGAGTATTCATTCAAACTGAATTTAATTCATGCAATAAATTAACACAACATTTATTGATCCTGAGGCGGTACGAAGTTCGTCGGGCCAGCTAGTATATATATAAAACATTTTTTTCATAGAATTTAAAATACCACTAGTTTCTGCAAATAATAAGGTGAAAGTAACACTGCATTTATAATTTGAATCCAACACTGTCTGTTTTGAGTCTTAAGTAATTTAAAAAGCGAGAGAAGATTATCAATAAATTAACGAATGCAACTCGTGGTGTGATAACCGCTAACGAGCATGTCAGCATAATGTCCTCACGTACTGACCATACATCTTTTGCCCGCCGCCACTATATTAGGTCCGCTACTTGCAAAATGGAAGAAAAACGAGACGTAATGGAGGCAAAAGGAATCGGAATGTGGGCAAAGTGGAGACTACCCGAGGGTAAAAAGGAAAAAAAAAACGCATTCGTGCTGTACATCACGCACCATGGATCCTTGAGCTGGATTCAATATTTAAATGGCGTGCTTAGTAAGGCCTCCAATCTCGAGATACCTTCCAATTCTGCAATCTCGAAATCCTGGGATTCCCACAGTACCAATGTGGAGCATATGGATTCCTAATGGAGTTTATCTCAACATAAGTGTTTCTACGAGAGCTGCTTTTTACTCAGTTGATCAACCTCTCTTTTTTTCCAAAGAGAGTGGGAATAAAAGTGTAGGGCTAGGACAGGACTAGTGTTTAGCTAATCGCTCTCGATACGCCCCGTTCATAGGATAGGATGGATGGGAGGGGGGAATTCAAGACGCAAAATATTATATCAACTATAAAAAGGAAAAAAAAACGTAACCCACAGTTTTGGCAAAACAGATTTTTTTCGTTAATCACAATGTAACCAACTTGATACAAGTTCCATCAAAAGGATGTAAGCTGCAAATGCCGAATTAGTATCTAAATTTAGCTTTTAAGTTTGAAAATAGATGGGCCTATGAAAATTGAAAACAAGAAAAAATACTGAAAAAAAGGTTCTTCCAAAACAATTTCTTAAATTAATATTAGATTATGTCAATTAAACACCAGTTTAGAAGTCTCCGTGCACTTCAAGGTTGTGTTTATTTCATAATTTGCATATGGCCGAAAGTCTTTAAAACACGTTTTTTGTGCCTCCTATAAAATTTGCCATTTGTGGGCTACGTCTTTTTTCCTTTCCACAGTCGATATAATAATATAACACATTATTTCCAAATAATTTATAACACTTTGCGAGCGAAACATTTTATCTTCAAAGTGGATTATTATCAATATTTTAAGATGGCTTTTAAATTTGCAATGTTCTTTCACAAAGATCCAATTTACGTTCAATCAAAAATCACTTTATTTTCTCATTATGTTTTGTATTTTTATTTACTGTTTCCGAGAAAGGAAGTAAACGCGTTACTAAAAAACGAAACTTTACAGACTCTCATCTGGGACATATTTATCGTGTTAAAAACAAAATTTATACAATCTTAAAAGCATAAAAAATGATGTTCCTGAAAAATGAAATAAAATATGACACCAGCGGGGCTATTCCCATACGGAACTAGACAATTATTTATTAGCGTTTGAAGGTTGCTACTACAAAAAGATATGAACTGCGGCTATGTTCATTGTTGTTTTCTTAGAGTGATATACAGTGGAACCTCTCATAACGAGTCTAATTCGTTCCAGAAGCGTACTCGTTAAGCGAAACAATGTAAAATACAATACTGGTTCCATGCCAAAAACATTTTTCATATTTTTAACGTGTATTCAAGTAAAATTACATACTAATAAATTGTTTAGGAGGATAACAATCTAGAATGCGATTTCAAAGTGATAAAAAATTGTCTAGTTTATTATTTATCACAAATAATTAATTCTTTTTTACTAGCAGACATTTGTTTTTGCCGACGCTTCAAAATTTGGTGAAAATGTGACAGCATTATCATTGAATAAATTTGTAAAACGCATAGCCACCTTTTTAAGCTGGTGCTTCTCAATGTACGATGCAACAGTTTCACATGCTATCAGCTTTTCTGTTATTGCATCAGAAGATTGTTGTTCTGCTACTTTCTCCTCCTCCACTAACAAACTCTCGAGACTCCATAACTTCTTGCTGTGAATAACAATGCAACTCCATAAGATTTTCGGTGGTCAGCTCTTGACTGTACTCTTTCACAAGCTCATCAATATCGTTGTTATCCATCTCAAGTCCCATGGTATTGACCAAAGATACAATCTCGTTGACTGTAGACTCCACAGGTACTGTTTCAAAGCCCTCAAAATTGCATTCGACAACGCTCCTTGGCAAAACTCCTTCCAAGCTAAAGTGAGGGTTCTTTTGATAACTCCTTCCCACGCCTTGTCAATCATCCTGAGGTAAGCAACGACGTGAAAGTGATCGTTCCAAAACTCTGCGTCACTTGTTATGCGAAATGTTGCTCGTTAAAGGAGCATGTTTTCACAATTTGTTTTTTTCGTTGTGCGAATTACTCGTTATAAGAAGTGCTCGTTATGAGAGATTACACTGTGCTTGGTTTTTTGTCGTTCTATCAAACGTATACGATGTTGTAGTCTACTGCGTTGGGAGAGGGGGGCAAGATTTTGTTTTGTTATTTCAAACTTTTAATGAATAAACAGTGAATGATCGGTTTCCCCGATATCGTATAAGTTTATCAGATCATCTGTAAAAACCTAAGTAACATAGACGCAATTGTGTAATACCAACCGTCAAAAGCTAATTCAAAAGTGTGTTGCGTATTTCAGATGTCCAGATCCTTATGCATATAAGAATAGCCCTGCTAGAAGTAGATAAAACACAATGATAACGAATTTCATGATAACTATATCTGAAAAACTCCCTCCCACCCACTAAATCATGACCGAGGTGTAGTGAGAATATTTTTTAATCCATGTCCGCTCCCAATGTGGAGAATTTGGCCTCCTAACTAAGTATCTCAACAGTTTTCTACGAGAACTGTTAGTTACTCAACGCTCAACCTCCATTTTTTAAATAAAGTAAAAGAGGTAGAACGATAAGGCTAGGAGAGGACTAGTGGTAAACTAATCACTCTCGCTACGCTCAGTTGTTAAAGGATCGGAAATGGCGGTAGGGAACTTACAAACACTTACAAAAACTGCTGTTCGTACTGGGACTCGAAACTGTGAGGTCTGGCACGGAGCCCACTGGCGCTAACCGCTGCGCCACATGACCCGACAAGCCAACTAACCATAAATTATGTCCTAGCCTTATTTTTCCTTTTTCTACTCTCTTCGAAATAAAAAAGATAGGTTGAGTAACAAACAGTTCTCGTAGAAAAAAAACAGTCAAGATAACGCCATAAAGAAACCAAATGCTCCACATTACGATTAGACTTGTTACATTATCGTTTTATAAGTTTTAATTTTTTAAACTTCGCATGGTAAGAAAGTTTGATTCCGAAATATTTTTAATTTTTATATAAATCGACTTATAATTTCATTGATATAAGTAACAATCACAAAATCTTCAGTGGTGCTCTTTTTCACGAAAAAGTATTTTATTTTTCTATCAATATTGGCCGCCTATCTCTTTCAGCGCTCGCATCAACATTATAAATATAATACCTAAGAACGCTCCTGTTTTTTGGGTTCTTTCACAGCGGGAGATTTCTCACGCCTCGTACATAATCGGGATAATTGGATTACAGCTGTATTAATTCTATTCGATCCCCTTGCTGATTCCCTCTTTACGTTTCACCTGGCATAAAATATAATTGAAATAACCAACGACATCTGACGTCACGTCTGATAAGGTAATTTAGTTAGAATTCACGGACGCCATTTTAATAATTCAATGACTAGCCAATTAAATTTTTTATCAATCTATATTATATATACATAATCGTTGCAAAATATAAATTTATTGAATTATCTATGAAAATCGATATTTGCAATAAATAAAGAACTTCTCGCATATGTACAATGTATGTATACCACATTTATTAAGATATAATAAATAAATTACTTTTTATGAGTTTATCAAATTTTAGTATGAGAAACCAGGATACCAAGTCGAAAAAACCGACGATTGTTTAAAATTTTGCTAAAAATACCTCAAACTCTACATTTTTATTTTTACCTCTGTAGCGATCACGTCCTTCCGTCAGCAACGATGGTAAGGGAATACAAACTTCTGACAGATTAGCGATGAAGGAGACTCGAAGAACTATGACGCTAACGCTAAAGCTCCATAAATTTAATATATAAAAAAAGCTGATTTCAATTAAAATGTTTATGACGTTTTATAAATAAATGCCACAGATTTGCAAACGAAATAAAAAATCAATTTAAATACATTGCCTTTCCACCAAGTACTTACAATGAACGCAAAAGTTTTATTATTAAATAATTCGTTGGTATTCTGCCAAAAAACGTTAAGTCAAAAACCTTCTTTGAGATAATCGACTTTTTCAAATATTACGAAGCAAACTGAAATGTATCGAGGCGGTAGACAATAAATAAACAACAGTTGACCAAAATTTTTACAGCTCGAAAAATTTTAGTAGTCTAAACGTCTTTGGGCAGCCGTTGAAATAAGAAATATGTACAGCTAAAAAGCGTAAACTTATATATAAGCTTCTGCCAGTAATAACTGCCAACGAAATATACGTAGTTCGTATTACTTCTTTAAGCATCGAAATAATAAGCGAACGAGGCGCTCGCTTGGGGCCTCCAAATTTTGTTACGCCTGGGGCTTCTCGTGTACTTAATCCGTTCATTTAGTACGAGTCAGTTTATTTTTAGGGACTAAGCGTGTTTAAATCTATCGATCTGCATTCAAAGGTAAAAACACCCAAATTTTGGCTTAAACCTCCAAGGACGAGCGTGACCATATGGTCACAGTAATCACCGTCGTCTGTTGATCCCACTATTCATCCTTTTTTCTACCTGAATATCGTTGCTTTCACTCATATTTGGTTAAGAAGGGTACAGGCTTGAGTAAGTCATCAGCCGCGGGGACAGAAACGGACACCAAAAGCACATGCGATTTTATGTTTTTTTTTTTTAATGTACTTTTTGAAACTGTTAGTTATTTTTTTATCAAAACATCAAATTATTTACAGTTCTTTTGCTAATATATTTGTATTGAAATTATGTTGATCTAAAGAGGTAAATTGTAAATATTTAAAATTTTTTCGAGTTTAGCTATATTTCAACCCCGAATGTTTGCGTGCCCACACGGTTTCGCTCGTCCTTACTACTGTCCGTACACAATATTACACGGTAATAAAAGGATGAGCATGACCATATAGTCATGCGGGGTTTCTATACAGCGTTTTTTTTTTAAATGTTGGTTAGGAATAAAAGTTATACTTCAATATGGGTCGAACAATACTTTTTTTTTTTATCGAAAAAAGCTCTCATCTCTGGAGGGTTAACGTTTTCTGGCAGTATACCAACAATATAATGCCATTTTAGCAAACTAGCATATATTTTAATGTTTTATTTTTAATAAGATATGACTACTATAAAATATAAGCGCTTTTCTATACTACTATTATCATAATAAACCAGTGGCGGTTCTATGCACTGGGCTAGGTAGGCTTAGTCCGACCTGCATTTTGCTTGTAAATTAATGTATAAGGTGAAGTGGAAACATGCACAATTTCGTTGATAGTTGTTTAACAATGCTATATTTTTCTTTAGCCCACCCAAGATTTTAGATCACGAACCGCCACTGTAATAAACTTTTAATGTTTGATATGTATGTATACCCTAACGAAGACAGGTTGGTTATAAATTAAACTTTATTATCTTTGATTACACACAAAAGGAGTAATTATATTACAAAATTTTAAATAAAGGACATCCATTTAAAGCAGAGATTCTGCGTTATCCGATTTCATATTGAAAGCGACTGTAAAACGGACCAAAAGGGTTTATATGGGGACGTAATAAAAGGGACCTTTAAAGAAGTATCTTTACCTAACCCCACCTAACCTCACCCACGTCATTAAAATATAATACTTATCTCTTGAACAAATTTTGGGTAAACTTTAAAGCAAAAATTATTTTACAATCAACGTGGCGAAATCTGTTATAATCCTAAGTAGTAAGCTTTTGTCATTCTAGGTTACACGACCAAACGTTCCAATACCCGAATTTATAATAAATACAATATTCCCTTTTAGGGTGTTCACTGTCAATACTTGGTGGAAAGGCATTATATTAGTAAAAACACAATATTCCTTTGTACTTCATTCCACTTTATTTAATATGTCAGGACCGGTTTCGCTCATTACGAGCATCGTCAACTGATAAGAAATATAATTTAACAATGCTATTTATACAAAAATGAACAGTAATAAACAACAATTGGTTTTGAAAAGAAATTACCAATTACATCAAAAGTGATTCTAAAATAACACAAAATTAAAATGTTTAACACATCTAACATATAATTAAAAAGTCATCTCAGATTAATAAATTTAGAATGGCGATTAAAAGTAATTACAAACATAATTAATATCAGTTGACGATGCTCGTAATGAGCGAAACCGGTCCTGACATATTAAATAAAGTGGAGTGAAGTACAAAGGAATATTGTGTTTTTACTAAAATACAATATTATTGTACTAATATATAGATTCACACACGAATGTGTTCAGCGGTGGGCTGCCAATACGTAAACAAGAGGCTCGCTTGATCTCGAAGTAATTTTTAGTGTTCTGAGGAAGAAGTGGATTTTCTTATAGCTCCTATGAAATTATATGCAATACTTAAAAAAGCAATCGATTGTTACTTAATACATGTAAAATATGTAACGATATGCAATTTACCGTAAACTTATTAATGTAAATAGCTAAAAATATATTAATGTGTATACTGACGCTGTCGTAGATAATATATAAATTAGAAAATGCAGTTATGTACTAATTCGATCTGATAATATTGTTTTCTCATAAGTTAACAAGGGGATCGCCGACTTTAGTAAAATTCAACAAGGGGCTCGCGCGAGCCTTTCCGAGTCCCCTCCAGCCCACCCCTGAATGTATTGATGTTTTCATTCGCATGTTTACTGGAACAAAATAAGTTCTTACTGTAGCTGATCCTTCTGTTGACGCGATTTCCAATCAGAATTAACAAGCTTTTAACAGCGGCGACATTTTTAATCTGAAAACTCTGAGTTAAACTTCAAATAATAGTCTACTTATTGAAACTAAATTATGTGTTTTCCTCTTAAAATAGTCAATTAAAAAAGGTATGCTAGGTAAAAAAAATGTGGAGTTTGCATTTGCGTACATAATCAAACACATTGAACTGAATGCCATCCAACGGGTACGACTCCCTACCCTTCCAACCATAAAATTAAAAGGGAAAGCTAGAGCGATTAGTTTACCACTAGTCTTGTCCTTGCTCCATCTTTCTATTCTTATTCTCTTCGAAAAAAAGAGAGGTTGAGCAACTGAGTAACAAGTAGTCCTCAAGACTTCTGTTGAAATTCTTAAATTATAAAGCCATATGCTCCATATTGAGAACGGATATGGATTAGAAAAAAGCTTTACAAGAAGCGAGTTTAAGCACCACGTTTTTACAAAAGCACTGCATCTTACAATTTGTTGAATTCTACATTTTCTAAACCATTAGCAACGAACTTTTAGTTGAAAATAGAAAGCTTTTGGCTCTGTCTTTTGCCGTAGATATAGTCTATGACTCGCTTTTAGCTTATGATATTTACGACATGGCTTATCGAAAGTTGTGTAGAACGGCGAACACTTAAAAAGATATATCTCCCAAAACATCGCTTAGACGCAGAAAGTTATAGACTTAAGGCGGACTCAGAAGATAAGGTTTGCGAATGTAAGGTAAAAGACCTTCAAGTAAACAGAGAGAAAGTGCACCAGAGTCGCGTCGGCGCCTCATTACGATGTCTTTACGATGTTTCACCCCTAGCGATAAACCCTACGCCGCGTGTGTTGCTGCCCCCTTCAATTTTAAAGTGCAGACAATGTCTAGGGACAGGGTCGCATTCAGACAACGGCTGAGCCGAAGCGCGGAATATTAAAATAGGCGGCGAATAACAATTTTACAGTTTTCATTTAGCCTTTTGGCTGCCGCAGAAAAAAAGACGTCTTTACCTAGCACGCCGGTTATAATTTGCAATTATTAATTCAATTAGTTATTAACGAGATAACTCGTCTCTGGCGTGTTGATCATGAACAATTTTACGAGACATCTCTTCTGTGGCAGCCATCGAGTTAATCACGAAATACTGAAGAAGTCATTCAAAGTAAACTTACTATATTAAATACCTTCTTGTTAAGTTATACCACTGTCGATAGCAGTGGCGGATCCAGAAATTGTCCCAGGAGGGGGCCATTCAATTTGAAAATAAGCGTGATACATAAATAATACATTAAAAAATAGATGAAAGCCTTTTTTTATGCGATTTTTTTTGCGCGATTTTTTTGGACGGCACCGTAAAAAAATATTTTTTGCGCTAATTTGAGGAACGATTTTTTTTCATACATTTTTGATACTTTTTTACGCGATATTTTGATTTTTGGAACCGATTTATCAAATCATATGAAAGTGAGGTTTTTTTACGCGCCACCTGTTTCCAATGTATCGCGTAAAAAAAGATTGAGTGTATATAAAAATAGTCAATACATAATTAAGTAAGTATGTATTCTATAAAACATAGTAAACTAAACAATTAAAGAGCCCATTTCAAAATAAAGTTTTAATAAATTATAAAAATGGAAAATAAATTCTCCCAAGGAAGGGGCCATGGCCCCCATGGCCCCCCCCTTGGATCCGCCAATGGTCGGTAGTCAATATGTTTGCAATTACGTATGTTTTTTTTTACTAAGAAGAGCTTGAAAACACTGTCACGTCATACTTAAATACAGATAAACGTAGTCCTGGCAACGTTGTGGAATCTTGTCCAAAAAAACTTTTGACTCCGATCCATTTAAAAATATATATTTCATTTGATGTGTTTTGAAACTCTAAGAGTTATATAGTAAAATACGTAGTAAAACTTTGTCGACTAGGTAATATATAACGTAAGTACGCCCCTGCCTACCACCTTTACATCTTAGTTTGAATCAATTCGTCTGATATACGATTTGGCGACGTGGTCAAAATTTATTTTATGGCACCCTGCGGATTTGGGCCCAGCGCTGTGAGATATGAGTCTGCTCCGTTTAATCTGATAATAAAAGGTCCAAACGTAATTGTTATATGCAATCATGCCATCTCCATTTTAGATAATATTTAATATTATATTATTTTTATCTCGCTCGTAGAGGAAAGGGTACATCGATGAAAACCTAAAAAGAAACTGGGCCAAGTCATATACGCTCTTTGGTGTTCGTTTTATTTAGTTTTGGCAGTTGCTTGTACCAATTTGTTTTATCGGATTTCGCATGTCACCAAAAGCTTAAAAAATCTTTTTTAGTATGCATCTGTCGGGCTTTGAAAGTTATTTGTAGTTATAATACATGAGGTGTGCATTGTCAAATTGAACTTACTTGGCTTTCTCCACTCATCACTGCTTTCCCATTCTTTAATTTTATACGGCAGTATTCTGTAGCATAACAAACAATAAGCGCATCTTTTAACTTAGACGTTTTGTCGCCATCTGTAGTCTACTCCAGTGGTTTCCAACCTTTATGTTACTGCGCCTCCCTTTAAAAAAAATATCTTCGCGCCTCCCCATCCTTTATTTCATATAATAATAAAGACACGTTTTAAAGGGTAAATATGTATATATTTTGGACTGTTCGATTATGGCCATAATAGGACAGGACTAGTGATTAGCTAATCACTCTCGATACGCCCCGTTCATAGGATAGGATGGGAGTGGGAATTCAAAACATCACACACATCCATGGCCGCCACGTGGCACCTTCATGTTTCCTTATCTCTCGTCAATTGGTTTGCTTCCTCCCATGACATGCCAGCATCCCGCAGTTCCGCCGAGTACATCTTATGGATGGTATCGGACGGACGTCCGGGGTGCCGGTCGAAAGAAAAGGCAGGATTCAGGCTTTTTGGAGGCGGAAAGTGAGAAAAATTTTCTGAGCAAGGAAATCATGAGTCAAAACTTTGGTTATCTCGATTTTTCGCTTTGTATAAATAAAAACAAAATATTCCTTTGTACTTCAATCCACTTTATTTAATATCTCAGGACCGGTTTTGCTCATTGCGAGCATTGTCAACTGATGAAACTGGTCCTGATATATTCAATACAGTGGAATATTGTGTTTTTATTAATATAATGCCTTTCTTCCAAGCATTGGCGGATCCAGAAATTGTCCAAGGAGGGGGCCATTCAATTCGAAAATAAACATCATAAAAAGATAATACATTAAAAAATAGATGATTTAAAAATAATATATCTATATAAAAGTAGTCAATACATAATTAAGTATGTATTCTATAAAATATCGTAAACTAAACAATTAAAGATCCCATTTCACAATAAAGTTTTAATAAAGTAGAAAAATGAAGAAAAAAAATCTCCTCAGGGGGGGGGGCCATGGCCCTCCCCTTGGATCCGCCAATGCTTCCAAGCATTGACAGTGAACACCTTACAAGTTTTCGCTTTGTATTTGAAAGAGTTTGTCTCCCTTTGAAAGGAATTATCATATCACTTCTACCACACGCTTATGATAAATATATGTCTATTTCGGTAAAGATACCGGCATTGATTTAACCGCCCGGTATTGCAATCCCTAATCCCGGCGTCTAGAGAAGATCACCGACGTTCATATTATATTATATTAACTATTTTCCATCAGGGACAAGGGACAATGTCCCAACTTTCGGCGGTCAGCACACCGGGACTCAACTTTTCACTTTGTATTTTAAACGCTTAATACAGGGTGGACTTTATGGGATTCTCAACAAATTATTGCACCATCCGATTGGATGAATGTATGTTGTCATCTGCTGTCTATTCATTGTTGGTCGATTTTATGAAAAGTTTATAAATTTATAATATTTTTAGGATTAATTCTACAATTTTATAAAAAAATTAAAACCGCATTCACTTATCGAAGGAATTTTAAAGTGACAAATTATTAAAATAAAATATGGCTGTTTATGTTATACTATGTACCTATGGTTGATAAGATGTTTACAAAACAATATTTAAATAATTTACATGAAAAAATTAACAAATTGTGAAATTAAATAGATACCTAATCTACAATTGAAATATAAAAAATCTCTCTTTATCCAGCGAGCCAATTCGAAAGCTGCTAAAAGTTTGGTTCGCTATTTTACCATGAACAGATGAAAACATTACGCCAGAATAACGCTTGCAAGTTGTTAAAATACATTTTATGATTTGTATTTAACGGATGTTTTTTGAAGATGGGTTTGTAAAAATTAGCAACACATTTTCCGGCGGGAGCCAATTTGACAGCTGATTTGTGCTCAGTTTGGTTTGCCATTTCATCACGAATAGATTTACGCCAAAAAAACGCTTAAAAGTTGTACCAGAACATTAGTCAATAAGCAAAGTGCTATAGATCAATGATATCAATTTTGTTCCCTGATTGAATGGCATTAATGTGATATAGCTGTGGTTTGGAAGACGGTTCAAAATGTATACAAAGCGTGTTGACAAAAATTGTCTGTCGCTGGAAAAAGTGTTGCTTATTCGAAAAACACACCTAAAACACCCTATGTAATAGAATTAAAAAATATTTATCAAAAAAAATGGAAAATGGCAATTTTGCAATGAATCGATTGACTATTTTTTTAATTTGTAATTTATTTAACGAACACAACTAATTTAAACTGTTTTGTTATTGTATATCATAAACGACCTGAATAAACTAACCTAAAAATACATTGACAGTTATTGACCATTAATAAATTTAGTTGTTAGATGGAATTGTTAACTACATTATTTATTATCTTATTGCAGCATGAATGGTAATAACAATAGCAAAAACACAATGACGCATTATGTGAATTACAGTAAAAAATTAACAGTAGGTAGATCGCCATTTTGTAGAACATATAAATACGATTGTTAAGTTAATGAAAAACGAAATGTCAATCGCGTTATTATTCAAATAAACGGCAGTGGCTTCATTGTGTGTTCATAAATGCTACTTTGTTCTCCAGTGCATGTTGATTAGAATAATAATTGTACATGAGGTATTTTATGAACATACTCGTGCTGTCGCCGAAAGATAGAACTATTTAGAAAAGATGAGTAGTGAACTTCGACTTATTATTATTCATTATTTTTTAACACAGATATAGCGCAATTTATGGCTTATACGGCACACGAAAATAACTCATCGGATAAATGAAAGAGGAAAAAAGTAAGATTTTGGAAATGAGTTTTTGTGATGTCTTTTCTTGCCGAGGTTATCTGTGTGTTTTTTTATTGAAAAATATTTAGCATGTTTGTTTTAACTTGCCTGTCAAATATTTAAAAAAATATATATTCTTTGATACTATTAAACTGTAGAAAAAATATAATAACCAATAGTCGTAGTGGTATATTAATATTAACCGTTTGAATACCACGCAAATAAATCATTAATATGCCCCAGAGATACTGCGTGTTTTTGAGATTTTTTTTTTGCCTAATATACACTCGAATTCGATATTTTAAAAACCTATATTGACTCAGTATAGATAGCACTATACATATTCATCAAAGTTTACTTATATTCTATTAGAATACCAATTTTTTGATTTTTTATATGTCTTGGACATCCGTGTTCGCTTGCATACGTTCCGGACACCTGTGTCCGCTTGGTATTCAAGTGGTTTTAATATAAATGTAATATGTTTTTATTGAGAATTAACTGTGAGCCGTTTTAGAACTAAAAGGTTCTAAGTGTAGATTTTTGGTGCAACAAAAGTATAAATGAATACCATTAATGGTACCCAGTGGCGGTTCTACGCAATGGGCTAGGTGGGCTCAGCCCGACCTGAAATGTTCAGCCAAAAAATGTAAAAAAGTATTCATTAGCAAACTTAAGAAAAACAAACATCAATTCGGACATACAATGTAATACAAACATATCACAAATTTATACAATATCTTAGGTCTGATTCTCTTCTATCAATATAAAAGCAACTCTCTAATTATTGTTTTTTTTTGTGCATGCATATTAAGAATAAGAGATAAGGCTGGGCTAGTTTGAAATTAGTAACCAGTAAAACAAAAATGAACAATTTCAAAAAGTCCACATGCGGCCCGAAGACTTTAGCCAATTGCGAAGTGGAAACTTCCACAAATTCGTAGATTGTATACAATGCTAAACTTTTTTTTAGCCCACCCAAAATTATAAGTCACCAGCCGCCACTGATGGTACCTGAAAGAATATAACCCATTGTTACTTTTGTTTTGCAAAAATTCTACACTTAGAACCTTGTATGTAGTTAATAATGATTATCTTTTTCGATTCGATTTAAGAAAATATTAAATAGAGGTTCTCTAAACGTTTTTTAGTAAGGGTCTGGTTACTTTGAAAATGAGCTACTCATATAATATATCACTCACTTATTTTTTTTTATCTGTGCCCGACCAATCATTGAGCACCTTTGTATTCAGTAGCTCTTCTTTCTTCAATCTTATAAATATTATAATGATAAGTTAATTATACATAAGTAAGTTTGGGAGTTTCGTTTTCCATTTTGTGGCATAAAATACTATTCTTAGTTAGTGTAATGTGTAATGCAGTAAATGGAAATGTGGAGTAATTACTTTTTACGATAATTGGTTTGTTTAAGCATTCATACAAATGATATTATGGAAAGTACCTAATTACTTTACTTTTAATTCTGTTACTTTCTATTTTGTAACTTATGTTACATTTTTTTTGCTGTATTATTATATTATAGGAATCTTATAATACCAGCAGTCACGAAGAGACGGCCTGGGTTATATATATGCTGCCAATTCTCCAAAGAGTTTACACCCTCTTCGTTTCGTCTTCTGACCAGCGATATTCAAGCATCCTAAAAATGACCTCTGGGTACTATTCTAAGTATACAAATGGATGAACTAAAGCAGGCGTGGGGAACCTGCGGCCTTTTGGCTACCCTGGTGCGGCCTTCTGGCCAATTCTGAAATTCTGCACATTTTGGATTTGAAAATCCTTGAAAGACCTAAAAAGAAAAAGGTCCTACGCTGATAATTTTGTGAAATCCGCAAATTTCTGGGCCTTAAAAATCGGTATGAATTTTTTTCCGCCCAATGTTTACTGCGGCCTTATGTCGAATCAGAACAATGAATGCGGCCTTTAGAGAAGAAAAGGTTCCCCACCCCGAACTAAAGGAATCTGGCGTGTTATGGAAGAGGTAGAGTTAAGCTGAGCGTATGTTTGGAAGCAAGCTAAGCAGCGCTGAGCAGCACAGATTTTGTATTACATTAAGAAGCACAAACCTGCGTACGCTGCAACGTAGTCACTTATAAACCAGATATGCGTGCTCCGTTGTAGAGGAGGCACAAATTCCTGCGTAACTCTTGCAGGTTTGGACGCGTTCTTTTGATTTTGCCGTGAAAATTATCAAGGAACTAATGAATTAGTGTGAATCGATTTTTTTTGTACGATACTACTCATGTAGACTACTCTCAAAATACATTAGAAGAGATATTCTGTGTCTCTCAGTTATGTCATACATGCCCTGTTCTACGTCGCCTGCGTCTCAGAAAATGTGGCCATACGTCACATATAGGGACCGGATATGGTGCAAGAACTAAATTTTGTATGGTGTTTTATTCAATAACATGATAACATAATGCGCTTGGATGACTTTGCGATGATGATTTTTTTTATGATATATTGTTATTATTTCTCTATTTTTTATTTACAAAATGATCACTCTATAGTCTTGCATTCGCTAGGCTTGCGACCAAGTGGAATCCCAGTCATTCGGACTTGACGAATTATTGTTTAGATGATAACCGCATGTCCTGTCTTAACTTTCTTCCATCATTCTTTATTTATGGTCTCCAAAAAATATTGAACTACAACTAGTTCACGTAAAAAAACTTTTCTCCATTGAAATTCAAGCGTTATTTTAACACACATAAGCACACTGTTTGCTTCAGTCAAATGAAGCTTAAAGGAAAATTAACTTGAATATTCATCCGATTTTTTGTAATATTTATTTAAGTTATTCTTTTTCAAAGAGTTGTATTAAATAATTAAATTCTGTTTTAAAGAAATGAAGATATCAAGAGTCCTAGCCTGAAATCGTTAACTTAACAATTTTGGCACCCGCATGAACTGTCGTAAATATTAAGTATATCCTTTCGTCCACACTCACAATAATGACTTTAATTCGTCAGCAAATTTTCACGTATTTCTTCGAGCAACGTTTCTAAATGTGCTCACTTAAACGTTACCCCCGGGAATCACCGTCTGGTTCCATAGATATTTTTTCATTCGAAATATAATTTCCCGCGAGAGTTTTTACATAGATGAACAATAGACAAAAAACAAAAGACTCGATAGAAAATATATTGTTGTTGAATTTTCAAATGCTTATCGGGTTATCGTAAACGGATTAATGGAGTGATAAAAGAATATAACACATATTGATGCGAAAACAAATATTTTCATGCGATAACGTTAACATATCGAATGTTTGGGAACTAAAAAGGTTTGGAGACATTTCAGGCAGTTTGCTTAGTTTTATTCATTTATTCTCTTTTCTATTTACCTGCATTTTTTAAATAAAATTATCATTTTTGGGGCGCTCACTGTGAAATACTTGGTGAAAAGACATTATATTAAGAAAAACACAATATTCCTTTGTACTTATTTCCATTTTAATTTACCAATATCAGGACCGGTTTCGCTCATGGCGAGCATTATCAACTGATTAATAGTGTTATTTATACAAAAATGAAATAAAAAGGTGTAAATAACAATTTTATGCCACCTGTGTGGTCGAGTGGTCAACGTCGTTGGCTACCGCTACGGAGGTCACGGGCTCGAATCCCAGTACGGGCAGTTTTATAAATTGATTTTTCAATCGATTTATGAATTTCTGTTCCCCCTCCCACCCATCCTATCCTATGAACGGGGCGTATCGAGAGCGATTAGCTAACCTCTAGTCCTGTCCTAGCCCTTTCCTTATATTCCTACTCTCTTTGGAAAAAGAGAGGTCGAGCAACTGAGTAACAAGCAGGTCTTGTAGAAACACTTCTGTTGAAATAAACTCCATTACGAGTCCATATGCTCCACATTGGGAGCGGACATGGTATATAAAAAAAAATAACAATTACATCAAACTAATGATAATTTAAAACATAATTATAATTTCGGAAATTTTAACGGAAAATTTGAAATTACCATTACGTTACCTTACTTTGAAAAGGTTCTATTTGCACTTTACCATGTTTTGAGATACAAGCGTTTGAATATTATTTGACTGATAAAACGAATGTTGCTTATAAATAGATTATAAAAGTCCTATTGTTTCTTAGAAACTTGTAAAATTGCTGTATGAAAGAAAGTGTGTAGATAGAACTCTTGAATCCTGCTAACTTCTTTATTTAAAAATGTATGACTCTGAAATTAATATTTATAAATACAACATTTTCCGACCAAAAGGTCATTTTATGCCAAAATGTCAGTTAGAATCTTTTCAAAGTAAGGTAACGATTAGTTACCACTTTAACTTTATTAATCTTTGATGATCTTTGTAATTACATGTTAGAGGTGTTAAACGTTTTACTTTGTGTTAGTTTAAAGTCCACCTATTCATAATTTCTACAGTAATTTGTTAATTCTTTTCAATGTCAAGTGTTCATTACAGATTTTTGTTTCAGTTTGTTTTTCTACAAATAACACTGTAAAATTTTATTTCTTATCAGGTGATAATGCTTGCCATGAGTGAAACCAGTCCTGATCTTGGTAAATAAAAATGAAAATCAGTACAAAGAATTATTGTGTTTTTGCGAATATAATTTATAAGATTAATTAACTGGATAATTGACATAAATATCGATTATCATTCAAACGATATAAAAGAATATTGTAAGCCACATGGTTGAAAAATCAATACATTTTGAAAGAATAGCTTACAATTAAAAGGGGCATTAAATGTCCCCAATCTCCCCTACTGATATTAAATTGTGTAGTTCGTAAAAACAAAACTGTGTTTCATTTTTATGAAAATATAGAGAATTATGAACATTTTCTGACCAAAAATTCGATAAAAATCGATCACATTTGAATTATTCAAATTAAATTAATTGGATTTGATCATGTTTGAACGTGTGTAAGTATTTGACAGTTAAGTTGATTCCATAAATTCATAGCAATTTCCCGGAATAGCAAATTTTCACTACTATCCGTCGCGGTGAAGTTTTCATGACAGGGCCGGAGACTTCAATTCGTCAGCGGGCTATTATTTTAACTGACGCAATTTCAGAGCCGGATGATTTTAACTGAGGCCGATCAGTGATGCGAAACACAATGTCGCCGTATAAAACAGTCACTCCGCAAAAACGTTTACTCTCATTCAAAAATTATTTCAATTTTATTTGTATTATCGCATTAGTTCATTTTTTAATAAACGTTGACAAATAAAAGTACTCTTTTGTTGTCTATCAATTAATATATATATATTTTTAATCTATGTCAGCTCTCAATGTGGAACATCAGAACAGAACATTTTTTCTACAGGTTTGTTACTCAGTTGCTCAATCTCTCTTTTTCGACAAGAGTATTAGGGAAAGAAAGGTGCTGCTAAGACAGGACTAGTGGTTAACTTATCGCTCTCGCTAAGTTAACCACTAGTCCTTGAATAAACATTATTAAATATATTTTTTTTAATGGGTCTGAATCATAAGAATTTTTCGACTCCACAGCCCTGGTAAAAATAAGATTGTTTGCATACGTGTCTAATATAATATTATACATAGAGTTTAAACGTGTCATTTTCACACTTTTTTAGTTCTCCATTACAATGGAATTTACCAACCTAGCTTTTACTGTGATAGGTAATTTTTTAATGATTTATTTTTAAATCATTTTTTTTTGAATTACCTTAAATTTATACTTAATATAAATTTGAAATCATCAATAAAATATTTGGCAATACAATTAATATTTGACAATGAGACAGAAATCTTTTAATAAGAGTAGATGGAAATTATTAGTACAGACGTTACTTCAAGAAGAAGCAAGACACCCATTCACAAGATCTTAAATGTTCTTTCAATATTAATCTTTTGGGATTTGAGCCCGGTTCCATTTGACCGCCAGGACAAAGCTCTACACCTAAAGTCACCCGCTGTGGTCTAGCATTTAAAGCTTACTCAACCAATAAAGCGGGTCTAAGCTCGACTCCAGTAAGGTCAATGTCAAATTTTGATATTTTTTATTCGAGACCTAACAAGTGAGTTTGTAATGTCAATACTCATCGAGCTTAACTCATATGATATTTTAATTTCAAAATATTTGGCGCATTGGCTTTAAATGTAAACCATTTATATTGATTATGTAGATTTCGTTTCACTGTAGTCGATTGTAAATGTTTTATTGATCTTATTATCAGTGATGTATATAATACATATTAAATATTGGCAACATATTTTCATCAATCATAATAATAGGTTTCAATAAAATCAAAGTTAAACTTGAACTGACAGTTCAGTCACAAACAGTGTCACAGAAAAATGTCAGTTCAAGTTCATCCGTGCACTTGAACGCCTGAAGATGCCGAAAGGCGAAACCCGGGTCGTTAGTGACAAAATCTGGGGGAATGTACATAATTTGAACAATTCAAATTTAATATTGAAATTCCACCAAGCACCTTCAGTCGAAATCTTAAATTAAAATAAAAGTTTTTTTTTTTAACTCAATGGTATCTTTATTCAATATATCTTTAATGGTAACATAAATATTTTTTTTATTTAATTTTATAAAATGATAAATTAAAAGTAAATTAAATTAAAAATTCAAGAATTTTTGTTTCCTTACACCGAGCGAAAGTTAAGAAGCTTCCCATCCTAATTTGCTAGTAGATTCCTGTTTTAAGATGAATTCTTTTATTTGACTACTGTAACTGTAAGATAGATCAACCAAAAATTAAAGATAATATTTTGTTTTACTACAAAAAAAAATAACAACAAAATCATCTCACTTGGATATTCATCATAGTAACAAATAATTTAAAAAAGAGTACGCTGATTCGAGAAGAAAACAGGTTGGGCTTGTTGAACTAATCTTCCAGAGAATTGCGAGTTGCCCCTGGCAGATCTCGGGCTGTAAATTTTTTGTAAAGTAGAATCAGCACGAAGAATATACAAAGCTCCTTCCTCAGCTTGAGCATTTTGTACCTGAAGTCTTTGAGGTCTCCTCAATCTTCCACTCAGAACACTCAAATTATCATCAATACTCTCAGCTTCAGGTTCAACAAGGCCGTCTTCTTCAGCCAAAGTTGTGAATTCCGTCGCAGGTGGTGCAGTTGTTGGTGTACCGTATGTTTCAGCGGGTGGGCCGTATTCTGGGGCACCGTATTCCGGTGTCGGCGTTGTGGTTTCGTCTTCTTTTTCAGACGGAAGTTCAAATGGTTTTCCTGCTGGGCGCCAGCCAGAAGCAGGGTACGGACCACCTTCCGCCGGTGGGCTTGCAGGCGGTGCTTCAGCTCCCATTTCTGCGGCAGGAGTTGTTATGTCAACTTCCTGTCGAGAAAGGAATCTAGATTGAAATCTTCTCGTTTTAAACCTTGGCGGTTCGGCTGAAGTAATAACTACAGCCACACACAAAACCACAAAAGTTAAGAAGTTCATCTTGTTGTTTTAATTACTTGTCCCACTGTACTAAACGTATTGATTGTAGAGTTGGAAGTAACTGATAATCGTTTAAATTTTGTGTTCGCTTTTATACTGTGTATTGCTTCGTTCTTTTCGTCCTCGCTAGAGATTTTTTCGGATATCTGACATTGTTACTGTCTTGCATATGAAATTACTGATAACAACGTTCTTTGACTTGGTTAACCCTGGATTAATGGCAAACGCACTATAATTGAACGATATTTTTCGGTGTCAATTATCAATTCAATTCACGTCGGCTGGACGGCGAACATAATAATGCTTTGCAACGTAATGTTACCGCCTGAATCAAACGCTTTGCTTGTCGAAATCATGTAACAATTCAATGGTTTTGACTAATAGATCTATCAGTGTATGCAAATCTCAACGTTGCCATATTTGGTGCATTATTTTTAGGCACCAAGTGCAATTATTGTAGCATTGTCTATGTCTCATATATCATAGACAAATGCACCTCGCATGCAAATTTTTCAATAACAGTGCCATTGAGCTAGATTATTATTTTATAATAATTGGTAATAGATTACGAAACACGCAATCAATCATTCTTAATATTAATTTTATTTATAAGAGGACCAGTGTAATTTTATTAAAATAAAGCAATTTTCGCAGAAGTAATGAATGAAAAGTCGTCAGTTTTTTTTATGCGGCCGCTAATTAAACAGCCACCTTCCATAACGCAATAAATTGACACCGCACCCTTTTGGTACGATGCAGAGATCTACGAGACTTATCTTTAAGCCGTTTTCTCTACTTTGAGAACTATTTTTTACCGTTAACATTCGGACATGCATAATTTTACGAAAACTGGTAGAGGACCGAATCTAAGACGGAACTTACATATAGTTAGATAATCGTTATCGTTATGTTCCATTGTTTTAGGACAAAGATGCACAACATGCGGCCTGATTGTTTTTTTTGGCGGCCCTCGAAAATTTTTTCTTAGATAAAAAATAAAGTATATATTTTTAGAGAAAATTATAACATTTAATAACTGTTAACAATTCTCATATGTAAATTTAAAAAAACTAACTTTTAAGTTTACAAATTTACAAATATTATATCTCTATAAATAAATACATGTATGAATATTTAACATGATTTTTTTTTTTGTAAATTAGAATTTCAAAATTCATTTTACTTTGCGGCCCAAACCCATCATATTTTTTTTAATGCGTCACACTAAAGGAATTACGCTGCGCATGATTTTCGCAAGAGCATGCCTTCAAATATAAATCGATAATTAATAAAAACACAACAATAAAAATATATATATAAACAGTGCTATTTCTAAAAAAATATATATTTTTCATTATATACATTTAGTTGACAATGCTCGCAATGAGCGAAACCGGTCCTGACCGTTTATATAAAGTGGAAATAAAGTGGTACAAAAGAATATTGTGTATAATTCCTCACCACTAAGTATTGACAGTGAACACCCTAAAAGTGATAAATCGATAATTTTCACAATCCACAAATCCAAATAGTTGTATATGTTAAGGAATTTATTATTATCTGCACACTTAAATACGCGCAACTAAGTATTGGGCAGTTGCTCCTAAGAAACTCCCAGTCGAAGAAAAAAAAACAGTAAATACTCTTAAAGTTTGTTACGTCACTTGATATTGTCATATAAAAATAGCAGGTGAGAAAGCAATGATGGGTGGAGGAGGGCAAGTAGATATTTTTAATCAAAGTATAAATCCTCATTTAATTTGCGATTCGGCGAATAAAATATCTCGAACCAAGTGTCTGAGGAAGTCGATAATTATTCCACGAAATTAACGTGGAATAATTAATCGTACTTTTTTCTGAATATAATTGAAATTCACTATCGAGCGACTTTAGGCTTTTGAAATGTTAATATACCTTAGAATAAAAACCAAGATTGAAGACAATTCGTGACTTGCAAACCTTGTTCTGGTGCAGACTTGAGCAGTAAGGATCGACATACAGCTGTGCATATCAAAAGAATGCTGTTTTTGCAATTCATCAGAAGGAAGGATTGATTTTTTTGTTAAAGTGAGGAAACAACTAACATTTATTACATATCTATAATGAACTTGCGCATTAGTCTTATTAGATTATGGTGTCAACGGGCTTAAATTCACAAACGGAAACATTGTTAATATGATTGAATTATCGAACTGTGTTTAAAATAATAGATTTATGTCATGTATTATTATTAATATGGAATGATTTATCCTAGTCCATTTCCGCTATAAATGTGGAGGATATGGATTCCTAATGTAATTTATCTCAAAAAAGTTTCTACGGGAACTGCTTGTTACGCTCAACCTTTCTTTTCCAAAGAGATAAGGAATAGAAGGATAAGGTTAGGACAAGTCTAGTGGTTAGCTGACATCAAGAAATTATCATATGTATTCCAATCTTCTGTATTACTAATATCTTAGCGGTCCTTATATATGTAGCTTTAAACGCAACTTAAGTATATGCATATACGAATGTTTTTATAAAAGAAGACGAAGAAAGAAGAGAAAAAAAACGATAAAACAACAAAATACACGAGAAGAAAAATAAACAGAGGAAAAAATCTTCTCTCTATAAAATATGAAAGATAGTCAATATTTATTACTAAGCACCGCAAAAGTAGAAACGAATTAGTGGGTATTAAAGAGTGGGGAATTCGGCAGATTTACCTTCTCATTTAAAATTGGTAAACTATTTTTTTAAATCCATGTCCGCTCCCAATGTGAAGCATATAGCTTCCTAATGGAGGTGTCTCAACAATTTTTTTTTCTACGAGAACTTTTTGTTACTCAGTCGTTCAACCTCACTTTTTTCATAGTGAGTAGTAGGGAAAGAAGGATAAGGCTACAACAGGACTAGTGGTTTTCTAATCGCTATTGCTACACACAGTTATTAAAAGATTAGAAAGATGGGAGGAGAGGGAATGATGTGAATTGACATCACAAACACCTAGTCTTCGATCACAACTTTTAATTGAATAATTCTCAAATTCACTGTGATTTGACCGGGAATCGAACCTGCGTGTTCGCTAGATCAAGCTCTAACCAACTGGGTCACAGCAGGCGACTGAAACTATTTAACTGTGCCCTATTTATTTCTGAAATTTCCTGGAAAAATAATTCATCTCATCCGTGTTTGGGTGCAACATTTTAATCCGTCCTTACTGAGTTTTTCAGAGCGTTTATCGAAAAGGTTGAGAACGAATATCTCCACGATGGAAATATCATTTCGAAAATTGGATCGCTGTTTCCGACTGATGGAAAATTTCGGCGTATTACGTCAAATATTTCTGACATCCCCATGACATCCGTACTGTCACCTAACAACCCCCGTGAAATGAAACAGGTATTTTTTTTATTTATTGCCTTGCAAGTGATTGACGTATTTTTAAAACTATTCTTGTAAACACGTTTTATATTCGCAATTCGTTGTATTATCTGTCATATGAATCTGTGATCCATTACTAAATAAAATAACAAGTTACCTTTTTTCATAGTAAACGAATATATCTCCATATAGAATATGTATCTGTTCGGGTCATGTGCGAGAAATAGTCAAAATATTCTTTTCTTATGGAAAATTCCTGAATCTATTATTGTCGGGTTTGTGATGGATATCATGGGCCCGATTTTATCAGCATTTTCTTCAATCAAATTCAAGGTTTGAGATGTCTAAACATTCCTTCTAACCCAGGGGTCTGCTGAAGGTGGCTCGGAGGGTCTTGCGGAAGCCCTTTGTTAATTTAAGAAAGAGCAATATTTTCAGATCAAATAAGTATACATATATCTGCAATTTCTGAATTATATATTATCTACGACAGCTTCAGTATACACAGTAGTACATTTTTAACCGTTTACATTGATAAGTTTACGATAAATTGCATATTGTTACAAATTATAAATGTATTAAGTAACAATCGATTTTTTATTTAAATATTGCATATCGGCTGTGGAAAGGAAAAAGGAAGTAACCCTCAATTTTCCAAAACAGATTTTTTCTATAATCACAATGCATACAACTTGACACACACTCTATCAAAAAGATGGAAGCTGAAAATGCCGAATTAGTATCTAAATTTAGCTTTTAAGTTTGAAAAATATGACCTTGTAAAAAATTAAAACCAAGAAAAGACACTGAAATAAAAGTTTTTCCGAGACAATTTCTGTAATAAATATTAGATTATGTCAATTAAACACCAGTTTAGAAGTCTCCGTGCACTTCAAGGTTGTGTATAATACATAATTTGCATATGTCACAAAATCATCAAAACACGTTTTTAGCGCCTCCTGTAAAATTTGATATGTGTGGGTTACATCCTTTTTCCTTTCCAAAATCGATATAATTGTATATGATTGATAAAAAAGTTCACTCCTTCCCCAGAACACCGAGAATTGCTTTGAGATTAAGCGAGCCCCTTATTAACGTATTTGCAGCCCAGTGCTGCTCCCACCTTCCAATCCTAAGATAACAGAGTGAAACGAGAGCGATTTGCTCTGTCCCAGCTCTATCCTTCATAGCTGTGGAGTTGGAGCCGGAGTAGAGACTCGTGGAGTCCGGTGTTTTTTCTGAGTCGGAAAAAACTTACGACTACGATCCATTAAAGAAATATATATTAATCTATTCATCATAGTGTGATTATTTATAATGCTAACAGAATATCCTACATGACTCTCCTCCACCTATCGATGGAATTTATGCACCCTATACAATCATCCTGTATTGTTGGATACTAGAACATCCTGGGAACAAGCAAAGCATTAAAGGGTGGTATGAAATCCAGGTGGTAACACGCATTGACCATATAAACATAATATTATTATAGTATACAGTGGCGGATTTAGCACATGGGAGACCCCAGACTCAATAAAATTTGGTGTATGGGTTAAATTGTATGAGATATTTTTGAACCCTCTAAGATTCGGAGGTTTTCATATGCTTTTTTTTTTTTTTGGATATCAAATTTATGGAGATTCAAGTACCAGGACGCGCCAGCGTCAAGGTTCTTCCAGTCTCCTTCATCGATAAAGATTTTGAAATTTTGAAACCACAGAGATACGAAGTTCACGGGAAGTCCATGTGCATTATTTTGCAAATCACATTTCATATGCTTCCTCCATACTATATCCGTACATGTACACACACATGCGCATACATACATACACGCATACAGTACACAAAAAAAAAATAAACATAGAGAGTCATTTACGTGACGCTAAGTTCGTTCTAAAATTGACAATTTTAGACGACATAAGATCTATGGAGAGTCATCGAGCAGAACTGCTCTGGGTCTAAAACGATTCTCAGGCAGTGTCTCGTCATAGTTGTGGAGATTAGAGATCGTTGGGTTAAAATGTTTTCCTACCTCGCTGTGAAACTTTTGAGATATTTGTCAAATGCTTATATGGTAATCTGCCACAGTTATAACAGTATACATAATTTGCATGATCATATGCCACTAAAAAATGTTGTGTATTGTTAATTATTTTTATTAATTTAATATGAATTTGGCTGTAGCGTTTTAGGATTTATTCAACCAGTGTTAAAAAAAACACTGTATACTGTACACCAGTGGTTTCCGACCTTTTTGTCATTGCGCCTCCCTTTGAAGAAAAAAATATCTTCGCGCCTCCCCATACTTTATTTCATATAGTAATAAAGACACGTTTTAAAGGGTAAATAAATATGTTGGACTGTTCGCGCCTCCCTTTGCAATAGTCCATGCCTCCCCAGGGAGGCGCGCCTCCCAGTTTGGAAATCGCTGCTGTACACAAATATTATTGACATCGCTTTGCAATTTTCACGGTATAAAAATACTCAAATATTATATTTAGCTATATTTTTAAAAATATTGAGCCTGTCAAATAAAACTGCTCACTAACCATTACGCGAGCGATTTTTTTCGTATGCTATCTAAGAGCTTCTAATTTAAGTTGTATAGGGGGTCGTAAAAAAGCTCTTATACTTGAAAAGAGGGCATTTATATCGCCATTGTCGCGCTGACAGCGAATAAGCCTTTCATTTATAAAAGCTCGCAGTGCTACAGACTAAACAAAAGCTTCTTCGCTGTCTGGACAAGAGGGTTGGGAAACTCTTTCGCATTAAATACCAAATTATGGCAAACATCTCAATGATAGCTTATAAAGGCAGCCAAAGAAATATAAATAAGTGTTCTTGTAAACAAACGATAAGTTTTCGTTTGAAGTATTTTATCAATGAAACCTTTACAGGTGTCAATTAAATGGTGTTTCATCTGTCGATTCTGGAAAGAAAGACATTCTATTTAAATGTAAAATAAATAATATTCAAAATAGTGAGAAATAAAAAGATGTCATAATTGCTCATTTTTGTGACTCCAACCCAGACTAAAAGTCTTTATATTGTATATAGCAGAGGGGGGCAAACTTTTCGGATGAAGGGCCAAATTCATGAATTGAAAATGAGCGGTGGGCCACAAGTAAAATACCATTTTTATATGTACATTATTTATTATCGTGAAAAAAAATAATTTATAAGAGGAATGGAACTATTTTACGCATTTTAACATTTTTTTAAATTCAGGTTTTAATGTTGTAGTTGAGATTCTTAAAACTGCTTGTAAGTGTTCATCGGTGATGTTTGATCGTAGTTTTTATTGAGGTTCATGATTAAAAATGTTTGTTCACATATTCTTCTTCTTTGGCCATGCTCGCTCCCCATGTGAAGTATATGTAAACATGGAGTATTCATGTTTCCCTGTCTCCCGCCAATTGATTTGCTTCCTCCCATGACATGCCAGCATCTCTCAGTTCCGCCGAGTACATCCTATGGATGGTACCCGACGGACGTCTGGGACGCCGGAATCCCACCGGTCGAAAATAAGTTGATCAAAAAATAACAATTATTATATTTATCTATTACAATCTTTTTTAAAATAAGACGTTAAAAGATAATATTGCTCGCGGGCCGCAGAAAAATACGCAACGGGCCGCGGTTTGCCAGTTCCTGGTATATCGTATAAAAATTATGAAAATTGACTCACCTGAAAACTATGGTTAACATTCTTGATGCTGCATTCGGCAAAGCTGGGATCAATAAGTTCGATTTCATCGAATAAGGGACTCTGTAACAAACAAACATAAGTTAAAGTATTTTAGATCAGCGGTCGGCAAAGTGGTGATCCTCGGAGAAATGTGGAACAAATTTGTATTTACAATTTTTGTACAATAATTAAGTTTTTATAATTAGGCTGCAATTAGGGCATCCAGTCCCGAACCCTTTTTGTGATCCTGGGATTTCGGGAATGACGATTTTTCCAATCCCGAGATTAAACATTTAACATAAAATCGTGTATAAATTCGTTTTTTTAGCTCTTCCCAGAATTTTCGAAATTGTCTAAATTAAATTTTATTTGGACCTTTTTTTAGCCTTCCCACAACTTTTTATTTTAAATAACACTAAGTTCACTTTACTTTTACGATACGACTTTTATAACGCATCCAACTAAAATACCACTTGGCTCACTTCACCACTCATGAGCTCTATAATTTGAAAGATTTTCGATACGTAAAATTGTTTAAATGTGCTTTAATCAATAATAACAAAAAGCCACAACAGCTACGAAATTTTTAATGTCTTCAATAGTAACTTTATATAAATTAGTAAATTCTATTTAATTAAAAGTGTATGTCCAGACGGAGAAAGGTCAATAAAGGCCGATGGCATGTTTAACATCAACTAAATAATGTTTCATTATTTTCAATTACATTGTTTCTTTGATTATAGATGTCACTATCGAAAATAAGTTCGTGTCAGTTAGAGGTTTGCACGGGCCAAAATTTTACAAAATCACCCGGTCCGAGCCCGAAATAATACCACACTTGTTACCCGAACCCGACCCGAGGTCCAGATTTATACTACTAAGCCCGAAAAAACCCATTTTTTACAAATTTACAACAATTTACGATTCTCTATAAAACTGCTAATAATTAGAATCACCATGGCTGACATATGACACGAATATAGTCTGAAATATTATTCTAAAGAAATAAATTCTTTACCTGGGCCCAGCCCGAGCCCAAATCTCAATTGTGCTTACCCGCCTGAGCACGGTAAAGGTCCGAGGGCCATGCCCGGGCCCGTGCAGACTTCTACTGCCAATGAAGATACAACAATAACAAAAAAAGTAAATATTTACCTTTGGTGAATTCTTTATACAATAGTGTTTAGAGCTTTTATTTTTAAAAGGTTGTTTTGTCTATTTTGCTTCCCTTAATTGAAATGTTGCACGAACTACCTCTTTGAAAATCGATAGTGGAAAAGTAAAAGCTTTCACTTAACTGATCATTATCGAAAAAAGTTTCTCAAAAAAAAGCGTGTGTTTTTAACTTTTTTCTATTGCTGTCGTTTTGTTCGTCATATCGTCTGGTCGTCATTTTATAAAAAAAATATAGGCTCTGGGTAAAAAATATTTTTCATTATCCTTTTTATTTTATATCTACGTATGTATATAACAAACGGTGTTTCACTCAATCACCATTCGTTTAATAAAAGTACACATAATTCTCTTTTAACACGGTTTTGAAATTGCACGGTCCAATATAACAGAACGTATCTTTAATTTTTATATAAACACTTTTTTTGCACGGCTTTTTAGCATGGAAAGTATCCCTCGTGGAAAAAGAGAATTAGGTGTACTTGTTAAATATGAAAAGAAAAACTACATTCAACTCTTTTTTTGCACGGGTTTTGAACGATTTTAAAATAACACGTTCTAATACAAAGAACACAGAAGCGAAAAACAGATTTTATTATAACAAGAAATTCAACATCACGAGAGATTAATAGCAAACAAAAGGCTTCATTATCATTATTAACACATTAGTCGTGTCAGACATTTCTTAGCAATGTAAGTGATTTAAGTCCAGTCCCTCATAAAGTTCCCGTTTATAATCAACTCGCGATGAAAAGTATTATTTTTTAAAAAATAAAACACGTATTATAAATAATATTGGATTTTAATAATTACATTTTTACGCGACTTTACATATAAATACGGCTATGATTTTCTTTTTTCAAATAACACAGTTTTTACACGGTTTTTGGTGGAACGTGTCTACCGTGTAAACAATGAGTGTTATTTTTGTTTTTTCACGCAGTAAACCAATCGTCGGCAACCTTTTTTGGCAGCGGAAAAAAATGACCCACAATGAAAACGCTATGAAAACGTTTAAAGGCAGTTAGTATTTTAATTTTAAGACAATCTTTTAGTGACAAATTCGATCGGCCGGATGGCACTTGTGGGCACAATCATCACGACCCAGTCCTCAAACAATTTTAAAATATACCAAAAAATACTAATGCAGATAAACTTTCAACGATTTGAACAAAATTTTCGATTTGTCTGGATCATTAAACGAATACTTCTTAAAGTTCTATTACTGAACTCGATAAGCATTTAATCTGTAAACACATTTCGAGAAAATATGAATGAATAATAAATACTTGATACAATTTAAGATTTCGACTGAAGGTGCTTGGTGAAATTTCATCACAAATTTTGTCACTAACGACTAAATAAATAATTCTTAAAACTACTCACCATTCAAATCTGTAGGCATTCCCATGGGCTAATCCTTTTCGCCAGCAATGGCTTTAAACTCAATGATACATTTATTTCTTATATAAACACGAAACATTCATTTACTAACCGTCAGTTCAAGTTCATCCGTGCACTTAAACACCTGAAGATGGCGAAAGGCGAAACCCGGGTCGTTAGTGACAAAATTTGTGTAGATGTACATAATTTGAACGATTCAAATTTAATAATACTTGATTTGTGATATTTGAATATTGCTTTTGAAGTTATCTCAATACAGGTTATTTGTATCGGTTTGACTAATGAACTGGACATTTATCAAGCGTAAATACATGGTTAAATTTCGGCATATTTGTATTCCTTTGTATCTATTTCAAGTATTACATATTCTCATACAATCAAATGAACTTAATGTTATGAATGAGATGCGACCCTTAACATATTTGAATAATATTTAATTCATTCAAAGCGTTCGTTATTGTGATGAACGTATTTATAGATATTCAGATCGTGCCACTTCTAAAAGCCCCATAAATTTATGGTCAACACACATATTGCTGTTTTGCTGATGAAAATTCATGAATGATACATACGTATTGTATAAAAAACGACAAACCTTTATTTAGGGCAGTGTCTGCCAAAGTTTTTTACTTCACGGCACACTGGTGAATGGGATTTTTTCCGAGGCACACCAAATAAAAATGCATTAAAGAAGGAAATGTACCTTATTAATATGAATATATGAATATTTGTTGTAGGTAACATTTTTAAAAATATTTTATCAACATATAATGTCCATAGGTGGTAATAATTTTACTAGTGAGAAGAATGAAATTGATTTTAGGAAGAATTTTGTCAAAATGCTGATTAGTTTTGAAAACAAAATCGCAAAACATCAAATTATCAAAATTACTACTACGTCGTACATTTTCTTCAACGTTATATGATAGCATTCGTAATCCAAAAATCAAATATCGATTCCTTGTGATTATGATTGATTTGAGAATACAGATTGTTATTGTATTGGTTAAGCAAACAGTTTGCAGGCTTAAATAGCATCGAACAACTGGCTCGCGTTAGACCCTCCTTCATATGAAGACTCTCCAGATTGTCCAAAATAAATCACTGAAGCAGATATGTAACGCTCCGTGCGTAACTCGCTGCTTAGAGACTCCACAGAGACTTGAAAATATCTACCATCCACGAGTTCGTTCGTGAAATATCTCAAAAGTTTCACAGCGAGGTAGGAAAACATTTTAACCCAACGATCTTCAAGCTCCACAACTACGACGAGACACTGCCTAAGAATCGTTTTAGACCCAGAGCAGTTCTGCTCGACGAGCCTCCATAGATCTTATGTCGTCTAAAATTGACAATTTAAGAACGAACTTAGCATCACGAAAATGACTCTCTTTGTTTGACTTTTTTGTGTACTGTATGTGTGTATGTATGTATGCGCATGTGTGTGTACATGTACGGATATAGTATGGGGAAGCATATAGAATGTGATTTTAAAAATAATGCACATGGAGTTCCCGTGAACTTCTTATCTCTTATCTTCCGTCTGCAAACGATGGTAAGGGGATTCAATTTACAATTTTTCAAAAACTTTATCGATGAAGGAGACTAGAAGAAACTTGACGCTAGTGCGTCCTGATACTTAAAGCTCCATAAATTTGATATCCAAAAAAAGACCCTCCTAGCCCACCCCTGTTTGTTGGGTATAAATAATTTATCAAAAAGTCTGATTTATAATATCGTCTCAAATCGCTAAAATACTGTCTGAGTTTTAAGTAAAATTTGGGTAACGCGTTGCAATAATTTAATAAAATTAAATAAATAAATGAATATGGTGAAATTTAATATAATAACTTTTATTTCTTAACTAAAATTGAATTATGGCTAACTAACTTGGCTTCGTTTTCGATAGTGCTTTTAAGAACGTCTGCAGACTTTGTAAGCTTAAAAAAGTTAGTTATTAATAATTCACTTACAATTGTAGAAAGAGGATGATTTGGAAAAGTTAAATTTTTGGCTGATAATGTTTGAAATCAGCCATCAAATCATGAATGGTACATAATATAGTAGTATATTGATGTAAATAAAATAATTAAATGTTGATTTGACAATTATATTGTATGATCAGGGCCGGCGCTAGAAATTTGGCCACCCCAGGCAAGATCGTACTTTTCCGCCCCAGTTGTAGTGGTTGAGTGGTAAAACGTCGCATGTTTCACCTAAGGAGGTCACGGATTCTAATTCCAGTACGAATAGTTTTTACAAATTGATTTATGGATTTCTGTGCGAAGGCATAAGTGTATTTGATCTCATATTTTTTTTCCATTTCATACTATCCTAAAATGAGTGTGTCGAGAGCGGCAAATTAACTAATTAGTCTTGTTTTTTTCTTGTATACTCTTCTCTTTAAGAGGTTGAAGAACTGAGTAACAAGTAGTTCTCATAGAAACACTTATGTTGAGAAAAACTTCATTAAGAATCCATATACTCTATTGGGAACGGACATGGTAAAAAATTCCTTTAGGTGCCAGACATTTGGCCGCCACTCGAGCTGCGTCTGCTCCGCCTCCACGTAGCACCGGCAGTGGGCATGATAATGACCGTTTGCGATCAACGTAGTAACATGTAAATTTAATATGTCGTTAACTCAAAGAACACGGTTCTGTTCATAATACATATATAGTCATGCATGCAAAAATTTTTGCTGTTAGATTTTGCGTCAACTCTTGTATCAAATACGTGACGAAATTTAAGTCATGATTACTCTCGCTGTTCGTTCTTATATAAAACCAGCGTTCACGCAATCTTTACTAGACCTCACCACTTTATCTCGTAATCATAATAATAATTTAAAAATAGTACAATATATAACAAACACCATTAACTTCATTGAGAAGAAAAAGGTGATCCAAGATCCTTGGAATCTTTTTAAGAAAGTGAAGATATACTACGTTGCAATATTTTTACGTAGATTAGAATGTAATTAAAAAAGGTGTAATTAAAACTAATTAAAATTCAGTCCAGTACATTAACGGTGTTACCTTCCCGGTCGAAATGGGCCCGGCCCATGCGAAATGATTAATTTTAAGACGGCCATAAATGAATGAGAATTATGAGAGCCTATAATGGGGGCGGGTGGGCTTTTTGGCCACGCTCCGGACCTACTAAAAACAGGGAGGGGCAAGGCGGACGCCGAACGGGGCCGCACCCAGTTAACAAAAGGCCGGACGGTTAATTATTACTTGGGAATGTCATACTTTCGGGAGAATCGACACGACGGAAAATAGCTTCGTTGTTCAGAGCATAAATCTGAAGAAACGCCTTTTTATAAGGGTCTTATTTTTCCGGTCAGAATTTATATTAGATTGGTTAGAATTTATATTAAATGGTCATAATATATCGGTCAGTGTAAATAGACATAATTTAAATGAAATAAAAAAAAAACCAAACCTAACCTAACCTAACCAAAATGGTCATAAAATATACTGACCGTATACAATTTTTATTCTGACCGTCTTTATTTTTATTCTGACCAAAAATGGATAACTGCTGTATGATGCGCTAAGCCAGCGTTGGGTTACCAATATGTTAACAAATGGCTCGCTTAATCTCAAAGCAATTCTCGGTGTTCTGAGGAAGGAGTGACTTTATGCAATTATATGCAATACTTAAATAAGCAATCCATTGTTACTTAATACATTTAAATGACTAAAAATGTACTACTCTGTATACTTAAGCTGTCTTAGATAATATATAAGTCAGAAATTGCTAAATTTTAAAATACTGTTTTCTTTTTGATTAACAAGAGGCTCGTCGGCCATAGTAAAATTTAACAAGGGTTAAGGCCCCCTCCAGCCACCTCTGGGCTAGGCTATATAAAACACGGTTCTAGTATGGCATTATTATTCACCGTTAGTCTATTGGTGGTGTATTTGATTGTATATATCTTCCGTTCACTTCCAGAATTCATTAAGTGACAAAATGTTGATTCTGAGATAATCAAAATAATGTTTTAAAGACAAAGTTATCAGTTATATTCAAACTTAAATAATTACAAAGCCTTTTACCTCGTACAATCTGAGTCTTATGAATATTTATTTTACACATTTAAAAAATATATTTATAATTCAAAGTTAAAGCGATCCTTGCATTTGTAAATTTGCGTCAAACTTTTTGGAAAACTTGACTTAATATTTGTAAATTTGAATCGTTCAAATTATGTTCACCCCCACAGATTTTGTCACTAACGACCCGGGTTTCGCCTTTCGGCATCTTCAGGCGTTCAAGTGCACGGATGAACTTGAGCTTATCATTTTCGCCAGCAATGGCTTTAGACTCAGTGATACATTTATTTAATATATAAACACGAAACACTCATTTACTAAGCGTCAGTTCAAGTTCATCCGTGCACTTGAACGCCTGAAGATGCCGAAAGGCGAAACCCGGGTCGTTAGTGACAAAATCTGTGGGAGTGTACATAATTTGAACGATTCAAATTTAATATTGAAATTCCACCAAGCGCCTTCAGTCGAAATCTTAAATTATATTAATGAAGTAAATAAATGTATCACTAAGTTTAAAGCCATTGCTGGCGAAATGGATTAACCCATGGGAATGCCTACAGATTTGTAATGATGAGTAATTTCAAGAATTATATTTATTTTATCATTAAAAAAAAGTCTCCAAGAGTGAAATACCAATTAATCATTCAATGCGACGCTTTTGTTGACGAAGTTGTTTTTTTAATAATTATATTCTTGCCTAAAAAATATTTCTCTTGTGTGCGTAGCATTTTTTACAGAATCGTTTTTATTTTTATTCTCTTCTCCGCGGCTAATACCAATTTCCATTCATTATCTTTGAATAAGTAATTAGCGGTTTATTTTGTAATAAAACGGTAATCACGATTAATTGGAAAGGGTTAATTAAAATAATTAGCACAAAAAATGCTTTCGTAGCGTTAATGAAGAATAAAGGCAATTTATTGAAACGCAATAAAGAGACTTTGAATAACAAAATTCCAGGCCTGCAGCCGAACGGTCTCTTGGTTATTAATAATATTTGCTTGCGAGTAGGGATTTTAATACCGGAATTAATAAAACCGGTATTCCGGTGTTCGTTTTTTTAACACTGAAATATCGCATTCAAAAATGAAAAAAAAATGAAAAGGTTTTGAAAATTAGCCAAAATTTAATGACATATTTAAATAAAATTGTTTGAGATGAATTAAAATAATAATTTAAATCTACTAAGAGTTGTATCCAATGTTCCCTCTAAGGCAGCGATTTCCAACCTGAGAAGCGCGTCTCCCTGGGGAGGCATAGACTATTGCAAAGGGAGGCACGAACAGTCGAAAATGTGTATTTACTATAAGAAATAAAAGATGGGAAGGCCCGAAGTTTTTCTTTCTTCAAAGAGAGGCGTAGTAACATATAAGTTGGAAACCACTGCTCTAAGGCAAGAGGTTAGCTGCGCGGAAATTTCAAAGGCTGCGCAGAGGATGCGCGGACCGATCAAATATTAATTGAATTACTGTCTTGTAGTGCGCGCCAACCCGGAATGAGTGCGCGGGGGCTTACCAACTGCTGCGCGACCGCGCTCGCGCGTAGCTTAGAGGAAACGTTGGTTGTATCAATATTGAATGGTTTTAGAATTGATGACTCTTTTTAAGAGTGTATTATTATTTTGTTGGGTACTATGGCGCAGTGGTTAGCGTTGTTGGCTTCCGTGCCGGTCTCGCGGGTTTGAGTCCCAGTACGAACAGAATTTTTTCGATTTATCGATCTATTTTCGAATGGCATGGGTTTTTGTGATGTCTTAGTTTTCCTCCCAAACTTTCAATCCTTCAATCTCTTCTACTCTCTTTGGAAAAGGAGAGATTGAGCGATTGAGTAACAAACAGTTCTCGTAGAAAAAGTCTGTTGAGATAACTCTATTAGGGGGCTATATGCTCCACATTGAGAGCGGGCATGGATAAAAAAATATTACAAAAAAACAGCAATTTATTTGCGAAAAAAAACCTTGTATGATAATGATAACTTTAGTTGAGATGGTCTAATATGTGAAAATATAATCTACATTTAAATCAGCTATTTTTGTGGTTTGTCACGTTTGCAATCTAAAATTGTAGTTGGAAATTTCCTGCTACCTAAATGTCAGATGGGCTGTTTGTTGGTGACATTTGCTTGGAAAAAAGTGGGTCACCTGAAATTGCAAATTGCAACCTCTTCTATAAGAGGCGATGCGGCTTACCCTTTGCAATATAAGGGTGAAAATGGAAGCAGCCGATATATTGAAAGTTCTGATAGCTTTATATACAATATAACAACCCTTACTTTTAATTCATAGAGTACGCGTTGCCGGAGATAACTTAAAAGTTTACTTTAGTAGTAATTACTTAATTAAGGTAAATTACTTGAGTTTCCAATCTCGGGATACCGATCAATCTGCCGATCCTGTTATCCTAGAATCGTCGTAATAACGATACTAGGATATGCTGTAACATTAAAAAAAAAGTCCGCTACCAATGTAGATCATATGGCCTTCAAATGAAGGTATGTTATATCAAGAGAGTTTTTCTACGATATCTTAATGTTACTCAATTGTTCAAACTGTCTTTTTTTCAAAGATATAAGGGATTTAAAGGATATGTCTAGGGCAGGACTAGTGGTAAACTCATCACTCTTCCTGTGCCCCTTTATTTACAATTAGAAGAGTGGAAGAGAATTTTTATACATAAAAAAAAACATCCATGTCTTCGAATAGAAATCGATAAATCGATTGAAAAAAATGCTTAATTGTATGGTGTTCACTGTCAATACTTGGTGGAAAGGCACTATATTAAGAAAAACACAATATTCCTTGAATGATCACCAGTTGCTTCAGTTGATAATGCACGCCATGAGCGAAACCAGTCCAGATCTTCGTAAATAAAAGTGGAAATAAGTACAAAAGAATATTGTGTTTTTTTTTTTAAATGCTGTTAGTACTAGGTGAGATTCGTTACGCAAGCCAACAATGTTGGCCACTGCACTACGGACCCGATAAACTACAATTTTTCTTAGACCATTAAATATGACCACATAATACCTATAGTATGTATAGACAATAAATACATGAAGAATTTAAAATTAGTGAATTGTATAAATGTTATGTTTGAATATTATTTAATGAAATATAACCGCCCCCACATATACAAGGGGTGCATTGATCCAATGCCACATTGACCGGCCGCCACTGCCTGTTATATTATTACCATTAAAATTTAAAAACAAACAAAAATATAATCGAGAAGTTTCAAGAATTATTTAAGGCAACCCCGCTGTCGGATTTTCATATAGATTATGCTAAGCTTTTTCCGAGCTTTGTGAAAATGGACGAAGAAGCAAACAAAAAACATAATTATAATTCATCCAATAAATTTATAGGGTAAACATTACGTGTATTAAATATGTCAAAGGTTATTTGATGTATGTTTTATGACGTCAAACAAATTGACATAGGCATTTCGGCCATTAGCGAGTCGTAAACGTCTACGGCGCGCGGATTCGCGATTCTCCTTCGCCCTCCCCTTTGTAGCCAGAGCAATTTATTTTTACGCTCACTCGCCTCGTCACTTGGACCGTAAAAACTGTATCCTTCAAACAATACAGGATGCTTAAAAAGTCAAGCATGATTTTTTTTTAAATTTTTTATCCATGTCCGCTCCCAATGTGGAGTATATGGCCCACTAATGAAGGTATATGGCTAATGGTCTCTCTGTAAAATATGAAAGATAGTAGATACATAAATAATATATCTAAGCCACATGGTAATAAATAAATACATATCGGAGCAGTGGAGCACAACAAATTTCCGTGCTCCGGCCAAAAACTTGTTGCTCCACTGCTCTGCGCTCTGCATCTGATGCCTGGTAGTGATTTTTTTGTCCATATCCGCTCCCTAGTCGAAGCATATAGCCACCACATGGTGATACCTATTTGATAATTACTAGTGCTGTCTTAGCTTTATCTTTCTTTTCCTCCTATCTTCGAAAAATGGTTGAGCAACTGATTAACAAGCTGTTCCAGTAGAAATACTTGAAATTAACTTTATAAGAAGTCTATATCATCCGAATCGGAAGCGTTCATGATCAATTCGATTCAATATCAATACATGAAAAATCATGTTACAATCATTAAGAATTTATTTCTGACAAATAAATTAAAAAATCTTTGTAGATGAAAAAAATCATACTGTAGAATTATAAGTATGCCTTCCGTAATGCGACGAAAACTGCTTCGTTCCATAAGTAGATGTTTGAATATTTACATATCGTCACTGTACTGGCAGAACTTGATAAGTAATACAAGTGGCAAACATGAGTTAAGTTAAGGCGAACACATGTCCTCCTTTTGGAAAATTTGTCCTCCTTTAACCCGTAACATGCCATCCTGAAAAATCACGTTCCCTGCCATGATGGCATCTCAGCTTCACTGTTTATTGACAGTATTTAAACCTAAGTTAGCAGCTAAAAAATAATGTTAAAAATGTATATATACCAGAATACCTAAAATGATAATTACTAATTGACAATATTAAGAGAAATATTGAATGACTTAATGGCTCAACTATTTACGATTGCATCATGGGCATGGAAGTGTTAATCAAATTTGAATCACTTAGGATTTAAAATCCTCGGAAGAGCTAAAAAAAGATTCTTAACTGGTTATTTGGAGTAATGTGCAAAATTGTGCGCAAATCCAGAAGTGTCCTCCTTTGACATTTTAAAAACCTGAAGTACGCGATGAGATTCTGATGTATTATTTTTTTGTCTGGAAAAGCACAGGTAGTGCATATATTGTACCAGTTAATTAATGCATATCTAATGACAAGTAATTCTCTACACCAACACAATAGTAAGACAATCTTAAAATATTAGTGAAATGTACATAAATATATTTTCAATATAAAAAAATAATATGTTGGGGTTTTTAACCCTTTGAGAAGTGAGTTCATTTTAATTAAATTAGATTTTTTTAATTCAGGGAATCAATATTGAAGTTTTGTATGAATTCTATCACTTTTTTTTTACACGGTTTTTTGTGGAACGTATCTACCGTGTAAAATAGAGTTGTCTGTATTTACATATGTATCGATTTATTTGGAATGCAACGGATACAGAAAATTGTCTGTAAGCTCTGTTATTAACTTTTCCGGTTCTAAGCTCAAGAAATGCGACCCCAATACCCACATTTTCTTAAATATCTATTTTAATATGGGTGATACAATGTTTATAAATAAGGTTTTCTTATATCATAACTTTTTGGACCTTTTTTAGTTTATATAAATACGCGATAACACGATAAGCGCCCACGATAAGCGATCGTTCATAAGATAGCTGGGCTAAGCTCGTCAGTTGCAATTTCATATGTGTGCTGGGATGATGTCTTTTTTACGCGCAACTTAAAATATGATTATTTATTAAAAAAACACGGATTTTTATAAAAAGTATGAGGAATGATGCAGAGAAATATTTTAAAGCCTTTACACTATTTTTTTTTGAAATTCATAAGAATAAGGCCAATAATGAGGAAACCACTGGGGTCCCTAAACGACCCCCATCGGATGAGAAGTATTTTTCTAGTTTCCAAGCCGCGAGAGTTAAACGGGATTATGATAAAAGCGAGACAAACATAGGCATATTGTGTCATCTTCATTTAGGTCGAGTAAAATAACGCTAGTATTATATCACTCATTCAGTAATCCTACCAATAATAGCTTACTTAAAACTGTATTAAAAATTATATTAATTAATCAACTTGCAACTGTAAAACTTTTCATGGGTTATATTCCAACTTTTTATACTGTTCACAGTAACTAAAATAATGTTTAACTAATTGTACTAACGATCTTGCATATTGTGACGAAACTTAAAGCTTACCAAAGTTTCAAACTGGTTTAAAAGTAACCATTCTTTTGAAGAAAATTTACTTTTAATGCAAACTTACAAGGGTCGAAAGCCTAGATTAATGAAACCGAGTTAATGTGGTAAAGCTATTTGGCGTGCTTTGAAACAAAACCTCAATAAAAAGTTCTAAAATCTAGGCTGTAAAATATGTTGATGGTCTTTGGTTGATGCTGCCGCTGCGAATTTTTAAGACGATGAATTTTTCTTAATTGTATTTTGCTGAAAATACATTTAGAAAAAAAATCTGTGCTAAGCATCTCAATATGTTCAATATCTTATGTAATAGAATTCCTCTCGAATTTTTTTTAGATTTAGTAAAGTGATTTTGTTAGTTGAATTGAGTAGAAGTGATTTTCTTTTTTTTTTCACAACTTTAGCTCTTGAAATATTAATAGTGTGCTTGGTACAGCTTACTCGCCCATCATTTTTTTTTTCGTAATCTATTTTCGGTAACCGGATAATAAAAGTGATACGCGAACGGTTTATAGGAAAAAAAAAAACTACCCAAGTAGCAGCCCGTTTCATGAACCCGAAAATAAAATGTGCGTATGCCACTGATTTACTCAATATTTTTTTCAAGCAAGTGTGAGAGAGACAATATTAATACAAACATATATTTTTTAAATTTTTTTCACCCCGCGTACATTATCGAATTTAGTCACGCTAAAAAAAGTTGCTGTACACTGATTGAATCCATGACTAAAGGAAAAACTGCGAAAGATCATCCAGCAATACAATGGACCGATCGGCCAAGCTGATTTGGTGGTTAACACTTCCATGCCCATGATGCAATCGTAAATAGTTGAGCCATTAAGTCATTCAATATTTCTCTTAATATTGTCAATAATTATTTATCATTTTAGGTATTCTAGCATATATACATTTTAAACATTATTTTTTAGCTGCTAACTTAGGTTTGAATACTGTCAATAAACAGTAAAATTCAGATGCCATCATGGCAGGGAACGTAATTTTTTAGGATGGCATGTTACGGGTTAATAAGAAAGCTATTAGACATTTAAAAACAGCAGAGCTATACGTCGACCACAATAAGTCGAACGTTTATCTAGAAGAGTTGTGAATTCAACTTGTCTGAATGATGTACTCTTCCATTTAATCTTGTCGTCAGTTCAAATGCATTCGTGCACTTAATAAAAACTGAAAATGCCGAAAGGCAAAACCCGGGTCGTTAGCGACAAGATTAATGGACCTGTGTCTGCTTGGTATTCAAGTGGTTAAATTGTTGAACTAAATAAATTGTTTTTTTTTTTTACTTTATTACAATGGAGTTCTACCAAGTAAATGCCCATTCAATCTTAAAAAAAAAAAACAGAAGTCTTACCGGAAACGGCGTTTAAACACAGGATACAGTTGAGATAAAAATTTAAGCGCTTAGCAACATTATATGAACAATATTTTTAACATTCTCAGAATACTATCAGCGAGTTTCAGACCATTGACATGGGTCTGACTGAGTGGAAGATAGCCTTCGCTAACTAATACCCTTTCATCCGCGTAATCGAATTAGCTACGACCCCTTCTTAGGTCAGTGCATCCCCCCAAGTTATTGCTTCTTTGTGTCCTATTGCTCTCCCCACAGCAAGTAAGCCACAAGTGGTTAAGAGAAGATATTTCATCTTTGTTAACAGACTGCTTGTATGTAAGCGGTTTTATAGAAAAATAGCAGATGTTGCCATAGTATTAATTAATTAAAAAATTGAAAACAAATACATCAAAACTATAGAAAAGTATGAATTAGTAAAGTATTTAGAAAATTAAATGTATTAATTTATTTGTCATTTAATCAGTGGTGGCCGTTCAATGTGGCATTGAATCAATGCACCGCTTGTACATATATGTAGGGGCGGTTATATTTCATGAAATAATATTCAAACATAACATTTATATCATTCACTAATTCTTCAAATATTTGTTGTATTTTTTTTCATTTCCAAATTTATAAAATATTTATTATAGACAATAAATAAATGAAGAATTTAAAATGAGTGAATAGTGTAAATGTTATGTTTTAGTGTTGTTTCATGAAATATTACCGCCCCTGCATATACAAGGGGTGCATTGATCCAATGCCACATTGACCGGCCGCACTGAGTACCATTTTTTCTTTATAATTGTAAGTAGTCACTATTTTAAAAGATTATGAATATTTTTACTGGAAAGATTATAAATATCTGAAATAATAATTTACATACATACTATCTGTACGTACAAACATATATTTTTATGTAATATCAAAATAATTCTTATAAGAAATTTACGCAAAGTCCAATTATCTCAAACTGAATAAAAATTATTATTCAATATCGCGTAATTGTGTATGGCATAAAGAAGCATCTTTAAATAAACAATATATAAATAATTTAATTATTGCATAAATTAATATGAAACTGTTCACCATATCTTGTAAAAAAAAATGTAGTACGGGCTGCGTGAAATCATTGTTGAAATTGAAAAAAAGAGGACATTCTGGCAATAATAGAAAAGTGAGAGAGAAAAAAAGAGAACATGTTCTCTTGAAACGATACATGTTGGCCAGCCTACTCATGACGAGCGTTATCAACTGATAAGAAAATACAATATTACAGTGTTATTTATACAAACATTATTTCCTTTTTACAATAGATTTATTGATTTCTGTTCAAAGGCATGCATGTTTGTGATATCTAAACATTTCCTACCATCAATTCTAAAATAATGAATCAGAGAGAGAGAGAGCGATTAGCTAACCACTAGTCCTGTTATAACCGTTTTCTTTATATCCCTACTCTCTTTAAAACAAAAGGCTTAGCAACTAAGTAACAAGAACTTGACACGCTTTCATTAAAAGGCCATACACTCCACATTTGGAGCGGACATAGGATTTATCGCCCGCTGTAGTCGAGTTGGTTAGAGCTTGCTCTACCGACCAGGTGGGTCTGGGTTTGATTCCCGGTAAGATCAAAGTCAAATTTAGATTAATGACCTAAGACATGGGTGTTTGTGATGTCAATTTACCTCGAGTTTATCTCGAGTGACTTTCTATACAAAATTCTCATCGAGTTTTTCTCGTATGATATTTCAGCTTTAAAATATTTGGCGCGTTAGCGTTAATGTTAATGCCAAATATTTTTTTTTAAATTTAAAAAATCTTAAATTTTCCGATAACATAAAAAAAATCGTTTTTTATTCAAGCATTCTTTATTATTTTATAATCAAAGTAAATCTATTGAATACCACGTTTATCACAATTTTCTTTGAAGTTCTTAATCCTTTCATGAACTCGGTCTAACATTTCACTTATGCTAGGATTGTAATAAAAAAAATATTAACTATTTTAGTTTCGTTATTCAGCGATCCTTTTCCTAAGGAGCAGTGAATCGTAATAAAAAATATTTAACCGTTCCGATGCGGGTAAAGGAGGGTTGAGGAGCAGTTGAAAGGTCAATATTAATCACAACTCCCGTACCATTTCCTTATTTGAGAGAGATACAATAGTGCAGCAGACAAGTCGTCACAACCATTGAACGCATTATAAAGAAAAAAATGACATCTAAAAATGTATGGTACACGAATTGTATACAGTACGCGAGTAGAGTAAAAAAAAGTACAAATACAATAAAAAATTGACTCTTTTTTAATACAGTTTTAAAATAACACGGTACACTTAAATTAACGAATCATTTGTTTTAACACGATTTCCGGAAACAAACACACATAAGCAGATAACGGATTTACAAAGGCTCGTATTTAAACGGTCAGAATTTTAATTCAGTTTCGGTCAGAATTTTTAATACATCGGTCAGAATTTATATTACACTGGTCAGAATTTATATTAAATGGTCATAATGTATCGGTCAGAATAACAGAGGGCAGAATAAATAATTTATGGTCAGAATTTATATTAAGTGGTCAGAATAAATATTAAATGGTCAGAATTTATATTAAATGGTCAGAATATAAATGGGATCGGTCAGAATTTAAATGGAATCGGTCATATTTATTTTGACAGATGGTCTGATTTTTTTTGATGATATGATGTCATCGTATTGCGTTGCTATTGGTGCAAAGTGAAGTTGCTTACGGCAAATCGTCCAATAGGCGTTTGGACGAGCGTTGCTACTAGCGCCACGGTCATTGAATGAATCACTATTATTGCGCGCCCAAAGGAAGAATTGACAGTTTTCATAGACTCATCCAGGCATTTGTATGTTTCGTGTCAAAAAAAGTTTTTATTTAAAAAAATGTTCACGGTATTTCCGCCTAACCGATATTCTTTTGGTTATTAAATTATTTTAAATAATCTAAAAGTTGCAACTATTTTTTATTATTTTTACAATTCGATACATTGTGATCTGCTCTGAAGAGAGTAAAGGAAAGGATAATATTTTTGGAAAGAACATTTAGATAAAGAATTGCTATGGTACATTTCATAGCGACTGTGGAAAGGAAAAAGGACGTAACCCTCAATTTTCCAAAACAGCTTTTTTTTCGATAATCACAATGTATACAACTTGACACACATTCTATCAAAAGGATGGAAGCTGAAAATGCCGAATTAGTATCTAAATTTAACTTTTAAGTTTGAAAAAGATGACCTTGTAAAAAATTAAAACGAAGAAAAAATACTGAAATAAAGGTTTTTCCTAGATAATTTCTTAATTAATATTAGATTATGTCAATTAAACACCAGTTTAGAAGTCTCCGTGCACTTCAAGGTTGTGTATTTTATATAAACAAACCGAGTGGTATGTAATCAGATGATGCGTTATTTGTAATAATAATGACTCATTATAAGAGTCTGCTTTTCCACACATAACATGAATGTTGAAAAAAAAGGATTATTAATTTCATTTTTTTTTATTCTGACCGAAATATTTATAAAATTTGACCGTACAATAGATTTTATTCTGACCGTATATTAATTTTATTCTGACCGTTTATTAATTTTATTCTGACCGTTTATTAATTTTATTCTGACCGTTTATTATTTTTATTCTGACCGTTAGTATTTTTATTCTGACCGTTAACATTTTTATTCTGACCAAAAATTGAATTTTATTATGACCAAAAGTTGATTTAAATTCTGACCAGAAATTGATTTAAATTCTGACCATTTATTTTGTTGCCATTAACAAATAACACAAGACAGTAATAACAAACAAAATTCTTATTATATCATAACACATATGACGTATCAGACATTTCTAGTGGTGGGAGTGATTTATGTCTAGTCCTTCATAAAAGTTTCTGTGTATAATTAAGTGGTATGGAATAGTATATTTATTTCATAATTAAAATACATATTATGAATAATATTTTGTGTAATTTACTGACTGAGTCTTAATATTACCATTTATTACACGGTTTTCTTCGCCACAATGTTTTTATTCTTTCGAAGAACACGGTTTATTAAATTTAGTGAAGCTTCAATTTGTTTGTGAATTCTATCACTTTTTACACGGTTATTTGTGGAACGTATTTAAAACTCTCGCGTCTCGGAGACTAGAAAAATACTTCTCTGCCGATGGGGGTCGTTTAGGGACCCCAGTGGTTTCCTCATTATTGGCCTTAATCTTATGAATTTCAGAAAAAAATAGTCTAAGGGCGTTAAAATATCTCTCTGCATCATGTTATAAAAATCCGTGGTTTTTTAATAAATAATCATGTTTTAAATTGTGCACAAAAAGACGTCATCCCAGCACAAATATGAATTTGCAACTGACGCGTTTAGCCCAGCTATCTTACGAACGATCGCTGATAAGCGGGCGCTTGTCTCGTTATCGCGTTATCGCGTATTTATATAAACTACAAAAGGTTCAAAAAACTATGATGAAAGAATACTTTAATTATAAACATTGTATCACCCATATTAAAATAGATATTTAAGAAAATATGGGTATTGGGGTCGCATTTCTTGAGCTTAGAACCGGAAAAGTTAAACCAGAAGTCTGTTACTGGTTTTGAGTATACAGCAAATGGAAAATTTAAGGGTTTAAAATATAGCCTTTGGCTTTGATATTTTATGTGACGTTGATAGTTGAGGGGGGTATTTCCAAAGTGAACCCTTTCCACTACTTGGCGAAAATGAAATATGATTTATAAATGTAAGATTTAAAAAAAAAAAATTTTGAATTTGTTTTTTAAAATCTACGATATTAACATTTTTTTAAATTTCAAATTATACAACGAGAAAAGTTTGTTAAAAATGGCGTCCTGCCATTCAAATAGTAATTACAGTTAAAAATAGTTAACTGGCTTCGTCTAAAATTGAATATATTATTTGCGAACCCAGCTAGTTACAAATTCGGTAAAAGATGAACCATGAATGTAATTTAGTGAATCAAAATACATTTTAAAAGTATTTTTAAAAATCAGTCTCAAACCTGGGTTGATAAAAAACAAAATATCATTCCGAAGTGAATGTAAAACTGAAAATACTTTTAAAATGTATAATGTTTTACAAAAATAAATTCAAGTTTCATTTTGTATCAGTTTGCAAATAATAGTCTCAAATTGCAACACAAAAATATTTAACATCAACACCGTAAACATTATTGCTGACAACTTGTCAAAATTGAATAGCTTGACACTCCTCAATTTATTATAATATCAAAATATAAAGTGATTTATGTCTATCTGACACAAATTTAATTATGAATCAATAAACAGGGACAACTATTTGCCTTAACATCTGCATTAATAACACTCCTGCGTGGTCGAGGTGTCAACGTGGTTGGTTTCGGTTACAGAAGTCAAATGATCAAACCCCAGTACAATTAGTTAAATAAATTGATTTTTCAATCGATTAATAAATTTTTGTTTGCCAGCAGACAATTCTCGTTTTAAACAATATGACGTATAGATTTAGATGGCATGAAACCATTAATTTCTATGTATTGTATTATATAAATTATTAACTAGATTTTATCAATTACACGAAAATTTGTAAAAAAAAACATTCAACATTTTTTCTCATATATAGACGTGGCCTTTTTACTCACCCTTAATTGTGTAACCCTTGATGTAAAATTGTCTGTTTTGGATCACAGAAAATCTTTAATTGCCTTGGACATCATTGAACAAGTTCGGAAGCGAAATTTTTAATCGCTTTCTTTCATCACCATGCGGGCTGACAACATCGAAAATAATAAATGCTCGTCGACGAATTGCGCGGTGATATTCGACGCAATACAGCTAGAAACCCCTAAATCTTTACCAAGAAGAGGCCGACCAAAGTCCGACCCTTTTTCATTACAGGCTGAAGATGCTTATCTCGTGGATCCGGTCAGCGAGAGTGATAATCGGGAATGAAGAGGGCGAAAGGAAACATCGCTCATCGGATTGGGAAGGATTAGGTTCTTTAAGTGGAAGTAAATGGTCAGATATTATTTCTAGAAAGATCTGCCCACAGTTTTCTGTAAATGTACGAAGATACTCATGGGAAAATATGTCTCTGTTTATGGTTAACGTGACCATTTATTTTATCCCCAAACAGGGACACCTAAAAAAATGGTAACCTTAGGCGCCGTTTTAAGCGTCTCCCATTTAAAACACTCGCGTTAAAATAAGTAAGATGATTAAGTGTTTTCTATGCCGCATTCATTTTTCTGATTCGACATAGGGCCGCAGTAAACATTGACTAGAACAGGATTGATAAATTTTCAATCCCTTACCCTACTTTTTCCCCACATTTTCTCCAGAATTCGTTTTTCTTTTTTTAGCTCACCGAGGAATTTGAAATCCTCAATTCGCTATACTACCTCGTTTTTCGAATTTACAGAATAGCAGAATTGGCCAGAAGGCCGCACCGAAGTGGCCAAAAGGCCGCAGGTTTCCCACGTCTGTCACAGTGTATACAAAAACTAAACTTAGTTTGAACGTATTGTTGACAGTATTGCAGCAAAAAAGCAGCCAACAAATTCCCATGATTCTTGTAGAACAAAAGACTTATATGTTTACTATATTTTAATCTAGTTTTACCGAGAAAATTCAAATAAGTGAAGATAATTTTATCTTAAGTAAAATTTAAATCGAACATTTCTCATTTCCTTGTCTGAAATGTTTTTATTTTTGCTTTGTTACAGACTTATCGTCATATGAAATCAAAACCCAACACAAATATTGCAAACATCTTTCATTTAATATTGTTTTCTTATGGTAAAATAATATATGCGGTTCTTAGAATTTGGAAACGTAATATGTTTATTTTTTAATACAATTCTGAAAAAATACACGTGCCATATTTTTATTTTTATAACCAAAAATCAACTTATTTATTATCATCTAAGTTGATAAAAAATGACAAATATTTTTTTACATCATGGCTTGGAGCATGTGTCTACAGCAGCCATACTCAACCTTTTTTTCCTCCGGGCCACATTCCGATATTTGCCTATCTACGTGGGCCGAAACATATTTATGGTAAACTCCTTTTTTTTTTTTAGCTCACCGAGGAATTTGAAGTCCACGATTTGGTAAGAGCTTACTGGGCCGCATGGTTGAGTATGGCTGGCCTACAGTAATATACGCGAACTGTTTGTTACACAACTGTTCAACCTATCTCTTTGGAAGTGAGTGATAATGAAAGGATGTGGCTAAGACATCATTCGTGTATAGCAGTGGCGGCCGGTCAATGTGGCATTGTATCAATGCGCCCCTTGTATATGACGGGGCGGTTATATTTCATGAAATAAAATTTAAACATAACATTTATACCATTCACTCATTTTAAATTCTTCATCTATTTATTGTCTATAATCAGACTATAAGAAATATTAAAAATTGTCTATAATAAAATAAATATTTAGACAATAAATACATGAAGAATTCAAAATGAGTGAATGGTATAAATGTTATGTTTGAATATTATTTCATGACATATAACCGCTCCTGCATATACAAGTGGTGCATTGATCCAATGCCACATTGAGCGGCCGCCACTGTTGTGTAGTTAATAGGTTGCATTCTAACTATACCACTTATGGACACACATGAACATTATTTTACTCTGAGGTTACAGGCTTTCTGAGAACCTGGATTTTATCAATGACACTAATATTTATTTATATGACTTAGATTTACTATTTTTTCTTGTCAGTAAAAAATAATTTCTACTTTATTATTATATTATTTTTCTAATTAAACGGATGTCTAAAATGTTTTTTCTAATAAAAAAGATTACGGTTATTGCCTTTTAAAATTAATGACAAATCACTTTTTGAATGTTTGTTCTTTATTACAATGAAGCTGATGGTGGCCGCAGCTAAATCTTCTAGCGGCCGCACGTGAGAACCACTGCTCTAGATCAACTCGACGATATTATAGTCCTCAAATATAAATAAAAACAAAAAATTGAAACATATTAGGACTTGAACAGAACATATTTACGATTGTAATTTTAAATTGAAAATTTAATGTTTTCTTAAAAACGGATCTCTTTGGGAGATATTTTATATTTTTTATTATACAAAAGACAAATCAAGTCTTGCATATTATTAATATATTTTTTTATGTTTAGAAAAATATTTTGCATCAAATGCCGCCGGGTCTAGTATTTTAATTTAAAATCATAATCCCATAACACGATCCGTCCGACGAGCAAAAATTTTAATTTTGTTTTATTTCTTTTTTATACGATTGAAGTATAAAAAAACATTTTGCTCAAGGTGCAAAAAGGCGTTATTTATGTATTAACTTACTTGTATTGATTCTACGAAAATCCATTTCAATGAAATTAATATTTTGAAACGAAGAATGTGTTGTGAAAAATCAACGATTGGTAAATATTATAGCTTATACGAAGTAAAAAAAAACTGATTTTCGAATTTCAATATATCCTAAAAAAACCGGTTTTTTAAATTTCACAAAAATGACAACCCAATTAAAGTAACGAAAAAATGTATCATTTTTTTTAAAACTTAATTTGTTAATTATAAACAGTATAACATGAAACTTTATTACAACAGTGATATAATTAATGTGACATGCCAGAAATTTATTATTTACTTTATTATTATTATTATTATTACTAACAATTTATTATTTAATTTATAGAGCATTTCAAGATTTTTATTTTTATCAAAATTGTAAGCATCATCATTTGTATATTCCCTGTGCTTAATAGAAAATGATGAACCCCGGCAATTATTTTGTAATTTATAACAAAAGAATTAGAATCAATTTTAAGTTTATTCGTTGATGATTCTTCTCACAGTAGCGAAATATGTGTCACATTTTGTAACACAAAAAGTGTAATAACAAAGTTATTAAATTAAAATTTCTATTGAAAATGAACTTCCACAAAGTTACAGCCGAATCTATGAAACGTTGCTTGAAGTATATGCGACGCACTCAAACGAATTAATTGTTTACTTTACCAGATAATAGTAAATCAAAAAAATACTTTGAAATATTATAGGATCATTAAAAAAAAACTAAGAAAATAAGTAATCTTATTTTTTTGGAAGCTTTTCGCTTAAGTTAGCAGAAAATGACGTCAACTTTTTGCAGACTTAAAATTGTATGAATCTTTTGTTTTCTTTTGTAAAGCAAATTTATTATGGCGGGGAAAAAAACACCTTTTAGGGGTAACATCTGGCTCTGCCATAATATTATGAAAATAGGCTACATTTTTTCCGTTGGAAAATATGAGTTTATTTTTTTACTATAAAACGTGACGTCGATTCTGTTGCTACGGCGGCCACACTAAAAATGGTAAGTGGCGTAATAATGAACCGCAGAAAAATTAGCAAAAAAATACGGTAGTGTGAGAAATATTTGAGGCCGAAATGAGATTGCCAAACTTTGCGTTCCTGCGGGACTGTTGAGCAGAAAGATCAAAACAATTTTTTGTACGTTCTGAAATACGCAAGACCAGTAAAAAAAGATGCTTTTTTAGGTTTATTAAGGGAATTCCATAAATTCCTGGGTTTTTAAAATTATAAATTCTGGAAAGGCTAAAAAAAGGTTTCACATCATTTTGTCTTGAAAAAATCCGCATATTTTTTGGTTTTTTCATAATCTCGAATCCCAATTTATACACCATTTTATGTTGAATGTTCAATCCCAGATTCCCAGGATTGAAAAAATTGTCAATACCAAAACCCCGAAATCACAAAAAGGGTTCGGTATTGGATGCCTTAATTGTTTCCTTACTTAATAGAAATCTTTGCTAGAATGATATTTTTTGGGGTGTCAGATCAAGTAGACAGTTTCAACTAAATTTAAGTCTCGTAATCTTAACTTATTTAACTGTATTTTTACAATTTTAATCCTTGGCATATCTTCAAAAATCGTAATTTTATCATTTTATAAATAAAACAGGGACGCTACAACAAGAATCGAAATTCTAATTAAAGATAAGAACGCTAAGATAATTAATAAACTAATTTGACTTGGATGATTCTCGGACAGAAAAAGTTTCTCGCCAATTATTTACAAGGTGGTTCAAAAGTATCTTCTCATACTGTAAGATCTTGCGAAGTTTCATCTGATTTTTTTTAATTTGGCTGTAAATTTGTTTTCCTTTAATTAGGACTATTTCGGATCGTCACGTACTTCCATTAAGACTTTGTGTACACTTATTTCTTTCCCTACCCTCAGGGCTATGCTAAAATATTATTAAATAAATTTTCGATATTTCTTTAATGATTATTATAGATTTTTGTTAAGGACACATTTTTAAAAATACACAATGCAATCGAGCGTTAACGTCGTTGACACACGCAGAACACACAGGTCCCGTGTTCGAGTTTTTATAGATTTATGAATTTTTGTCCGAAAACATGGATGTATGTGATGTCTTAAATTCTCTCCCACTCATCCTATCTTCTAGAGTAGTGTTTCCCAAACTTTTCCCCCGCGACCCGGTTATTTTAATATTTCTCCTTCTTGACCCACTAAATTTGTTATGGTCTATATCAGCCATACTCAACCTTTTTTCCTCCGGGCCGCATTCCGTTGTTTGCTTCTCTACGTGGGCCGCAACATATTTATAGTAAACTGTAAATATAACACATACTATACAGCATACATATGTATGTATTGTGATGTCAAAATAAAACTATTTTATTTTATGTAAATATATACATATGTATACTAAATTTGAATCGTTCAGATTATTCATTCTTATGTTATTATTCAAATTTATTATTGAAATTCCACCTAGCACCTTCAGTGGAAATCTTAAATTAAATATGTATACATTTATGTATTCATGTATTTTTCAAATTAAAAATAACAATGAACAACAAATAAAAAATACGTAAAAAATACCAATGTATCCAAAATCTTAAATCGTTTAATTGAAAATTAATGTAAATTTTAATATTGAGACAAACTTTTAACTATCTTCGTTAAAAATATTTGGTGACTATAATTTTTCTGGGCCGCATATAAGAGCTGATTGGGCCGCAGGTTGAGTATGGCTGGTCTATATACTACCGGCCCATAGGTAAAATACAACAGCATATTTATGTCCATGCAGTCTTCATATGTTATAATACAAAATAATTTAATCTGATAAACCTATATAGAAATCAAATGTATCAATAATTTATTAATGAGAAGTATTAAGAAATTATATAGTTAATATACAGATTTATTTTAGGAAATTGGTGACATGGCCTTTTGCTTTCTGCGAAACATTTAATAACAAATCAAAGTAGTTTTTTGATTTGAAACGGTTTCTTTCTTCTGATCGACTATATATATTTTTTTTAATAAACTTTGTACACTTCTAGCAAGAATTGTATTTCAATTATTTCTGATGACCCTTCACCTCAATCGTCCAAAGTACACACAGCACGAGGTTCGCCATTGGAATCGAAAATCGACGTAAAAGTTTATCTTAGACTGAAAGTTCCCAAAGTCATTATTTGCCCTTTTGATCTATCACCCACCCAATATTGCCGATTACAAGAAGTCAATATTAGCAGTAGCAAAATAACACTTAAAATAGTTTCGCGATTCGATAAATATGGTCATGCTGCTAACAAATAAGCTAATCTACCTATAGAGAATGCGAAAAAAATATATATCTTTCGGAATCGTTTTGTTTGTAGCTTTGTTTGCATCTCAAACAATATACAAAAGTTCACGGCGTCCTACGAAAAACGGTCAGAAATCAACTTATAAAAGTTCTTCCGCCATCCTGTATGCGTTCGTGAAATCTCTCAAAAGTTTTACAGAGAGGTAGGCAAATGTTATAACCCAATCATCTCTAATATTCATTAGTATGAGTCGAGACAATAACTAAGAATCATTTAAGTCTGAGGAAAGTTCTACTCGATGACCTTCCATAGATTTGTATTTCTTACACGAATAATACTCAGTGCTGTATAATTCGCCTTATACGAATGGTTAAGCTGTGTTAAGCACGCTTATAGAATATTTTGAAAAACTGAGTAACAATCAGTTGTTGTATACAACTTCTGTTGAGATACCTCTATTTGAAGGCCATATGATCCACATTGGAAGCGGACATGGATTTAAAAAATATTCAAGTACTTATGAATTTCCCTCCTGACCATCTGATCCGTACCGATCTTTTCATAGCTCTGTTTCTTAAAAAATAGGTTGAACAAATGAGTAACAAGGAGTTCTCTTAGAAAACTTAGCTTGAGATAAGCTCCATTAGGAGTACATATGCTCTAAACTGGGAGTGGATATGGTGAAACAAAAACAAAAATGGTTATATTGTTGTGCTCAAGTGGATTGTATTAGTGGAGGCGAATGTGCAATGTGGTTTTCCAATTTCCATTTTGAAATGAAAATAATATTGTAGGCCAAGACGAAGCGAAAATAATAATCTAAAGAAAACAGAAAATAAACAAACCGACAACGCTCGGATCAGTGTTTATTTGGACATTTTGAAAATTCAATTTGTCGTTTATAATTTGAAAAATACACATAGACGAAGTAATATTGTCTGACAGATATACGAATCGGCGGCAAATTTGCCAACGAATGATTTTTTAAATTACAATATTTATTTTGGCATATTTTTTCAAAGAAATAATCATATGTTAGTATTAATATATATATATATATATATATATATATAATATTAAACCGGTCCTGTAGCCGTAAAGGTTAGCGTCGTCTTCTATGGTTTCAATGTTAAATATTAAATAATTTATATTAGCTATAAAATAGTGTTTCTAGAACTAAAATACTTTGCCATTTTTTCTCCTTATGATTTTATATACTGTAAAAGTAGCAAAAAAAAACGGGTCATATGAAGCGGCGGTTCCGTGCCAGATCAGATTCTGTTCAATGACATGGGTGTTTGTGATGTCTAAAAGTTTTCTCCTACTACTTAGCGATTAGTTAACCACTAGTCTTGTTTTACCTTTATTCTCCTATCCCTACTACTCTATTTAGAAAAGACTACTTATTCTTACTATTCGTACTTAAACAAACATTGTGAAAGTAAGATTGTCTCAGGATCAATGTTCCCTCTAATTTTCCGAAGGCTATGTGCGCAAAATACATTGGCTGTGCAACTTTGAAATCAAATTAAAAAGATTGTGCGCCATGTAACGGTATTTAGACCTACTTAACGAAATGGCTATATTTTTAAAATTACAATATTTAACAACACTATGTAATGACAATTAATTTATTCTGGTGGTGGTATAGCTGGTGTAACTTTTGTGCGCTCTGTTCTAATGCATGTGCGCGCGCACAGCTTAGATGGAACACTGCTAGGAATGCCTCTGAAAGAGGCGAAACACGTGTCACAGTTAGTAGCACGGTACGTGGAATAATCAAAGTTATTTTTAATTTGATATTAAAATGAACTTCCAAAAAGATATCGCCGAATCCATCGAAAGTATTAGAAAAGAGAGGTTTAGCGACTGAGTAACAAACAGTTCTCGTAGAAAAACTTCCGTAGAGATACCTTCATTAGGACGCTGTATGCTCTACATTGGGAGCAAAAATGGATTTTAAAAAAATTAAAAAAGTCGTTTCCTTAAATTTGACTAACGTAATATAAGTCTACGAAATGTATTGTTTTGAAAGTGACGATTATGTATTCCAACAACGGTTCGACGAAGGCAAAAGCACAATCCTTTTAAGCGGCCGTCGCTTAATATGATAGACGCTTTTCGCATCACTCCTGTCATATCCACGGTATCTGCCCGACAAGCCTTCATCCGGAAAATTGCTTTGACCCGAGAAATTTAAATGACAATCGCAGTGAAACACCAACGTCCGATCTGGCGGTATCATTAAAGGGACTCAGCCCCGGACCGACAAGTGTGTTTGTGATGTTAGATCTGGGTCGGAATGGACACAATGTAAATGCGGACAAAATATCGCGATTAAGTTGTCTTTGTTGTCAGTTCTGGAAACAATGCTTGGATATTTAACGCACGTACCAAATGGATTTATACTCTTTCTGCTGGTCAATTGGCGAATATATTTCAACTCATATCAGCTGTGAAATCGTAAAATAGTTTAAACTAGTGCTGTATAACAGGGTTTCTCAACTGGGGTCTATAAATATTATTTTACGGGAACCACAGCATTGTTTTGGGGGGGCCACGGGCACCTTTAATGCAATTAAATATAGTAGGGTAAAAATATAAAATTATTTCAGTTCTACAGTTTTTTATATGCTATACGTTGATAGCTATTTTGGCTTTCGAAATCGTCAGAACTATGCTTTAAACGTAAATTTGCTCAGCTATATATACTGGCTAAGAAGAGATACACAATGCATTATATTATTCACTCTAACATACTAATTCAAATTCTAATTACAATATTGCACTTATTAAATGTGATTTTAGTGTGAATTTGAATTAGTATGTTAGAGTGAATAATATGATGCATTGTGTATTTATTCTTAGCCAGTATATATAGCTGAGCAAATTTACGTTTAAAGCATAGTTCTGACGATGGCGAAAGCCGAAATAGCTATCAACGTATAACATATAAAAAACTGTAGGACTGAAATACTTTGATATTTTTACCCTATTAAAATGGAGTTCTACCAAGTAAATGCCAAATCAATAAATAAATTTAATGCAATTACCAGAAATTACGAGGCATTCAATTCATTAAAACATAAGTAAATGAGCAAACACAAAGGTCCAATTCGCAACTTTTTTGGACGAGCTAGTTAAAAAAAAAGCTTTCACATTTTTCAATAATTGTAGAATCTGTCAAGTTTCAAGTTCTTTTTAACGCTGTTTCCATTTACGCGGGTTTGTCAAAAACGTAAAACGTAAATCGGGGGGTGGGTGCATATCACCGGTACTATGGGAGTGCTTACTTTGGTATGCTTAACTCCTCACTACACCTTGATTTTTAGGATTGTCCCAATCGTTTTGATTGGTAAACGAAGTAGGATGTTTCTCATTATTGATTGATTCGTACACTGGCTCGAATATTTACGCGGTTTCCATTTACGTTGGTTTGTGAAAAACGTATCTACCGCATAGATTAAGAGATGGGTGTAATTATATATGTAAAGGAAGCAACATTTGAGGGTATTACTTGCAAGCCCGTCTTATTCCAAAGTTGTTGAAACATGAACCATGAATGTAATTTAGTAGATGAAAATAAATTTTGAATGTATTTTTAGAAATCAGTCTCAAACAGTGGCGGATTACTCCATAAGCGCAAGAGGCGCGCGCTTGGGGCCTCCAAATCTTAGGGCCTCCAAAATTTATTGCGCCTGTGGCCTCCAAAGTGATTAATCCGCCACTGGTCTCAAAAATGGTTTGACAACATCCAACATATCATTCCAAAGTAATTGTAAGACTAAAAATATTTTTTAAATTTACATTGTTTTTCAAAACGAAATTCAAGTTTCATTTTTTAACCCTTTTTGGAATAAGCCGTGTTTGCAAGTAATACCCTCATTTTACGATCAATATTGAAATAAATACATTTCTATAAATTACCCTTTTATTAAATTAAATATTAATATTTTGCCTATGAATGCTGTTGTACACAATGGTGTTTAATCGAAAAACGTAAATCTACATGTATTGAGGCCACCCGCTTTTCATATTATGGAAAATAATAATCTTCTTGTGTTGATATTATTCAAATTACTTCAGCATTTTGCCAAAGCGATATCGCCGAAGCTCCCAAGGTGGACGATTATACAAAGGAGTCTCTTATCGCAGGGTTGAATACGCCCGATATTAATTTATTACTTGAAACAAGTCATCAATTGTATTTAATGAAAATTAAAATAAAAAACGGTGAACGGATTCTACCAAACATGATTCTTTCGAACACGAACTCTCCGAACACGAATACTCCGAACACCGATTCTTCTGCACACAGAATCTTCCGCATATAGATCCTTTCGCACATAGAATACTCCGTACATTTAAATATTTTGAATTATTAAAAAATAAACTGTTCACACACAATAAATACATTATAATTTAATAAAAATAATAATAAAAGATTTTTAGTACAAGCATTTTAATTTTGTGTAATTATAATGTAATTTGTTAATCCTTTTAATGTATAGTAATTGCTTACACCTTCTTGATTTCAATTTAACTTGTATAAATAGCACTGTTTAATTTATTTTTCTTATCAGTTGATAATGCTCGTGAGGAGCGAAACCGGTCCTGATCAAATAATTTTGAAGTGGAAAAAGTACTAAAAATCTTTTATTATTATTTTTATTATAATGCTATTCCACCAAGTATTGACAGTGAACACCTTAAAAGTTATAACTAAATATTTTGCTTGTTTCCATTCTGAAAAATATTTGGCATAATTGAACTAAGACATTACTCGTTATAATAAAACAATGATTTCCATATTTAAATGTACCGAGTATTCTATGTGCGAAAGATTCTGTGTGCGCAAGATTCTGTGTTCGGAAGAATCCGTGTTCGGAGTATTCTTATTTGGAGCATTCATGTTCGGAGTTTTCGTGTTCGGAAAAATCTTCGAACCATCCCTACTCTCTTCAGAAGATATGAGATATAAGATTTTTGACTTCTTTTTTTTCTCCGATTTTTCCGACTCCGGAGAAAACACCTGACACCAACTTCACAGTACTGATGTATATTGTCTCATTTAGTGTAAAATTGCGCGTAGAATACGCACATATTCTTTTCACGATTTTGACAAAGTGTGTATATGTATATCGCATTTTGTAAATATACGTACCAATGGTGTGTTTTTGAAAGCTCATTTTCGCCAATGCGTTTACATTCTTTAGTCTGGTGGCTTCAGTAAGAATAAAAGACACTTCTTAAAAGCTACCATACCAATACACTCAGCTAAATTTTGTCTCACACGTTCAATATTTATGAGGAAAACCAGTGTCGCAAGATTGTATTCTGCAACCCTAAATTTTTGCACACATTATCCTTTCTTGTTGAAAAACAAATAAAAATGCTAAACCGGTAAGGAATTAACATGAAAAAGCTTTGGCGGTGATTTTACTCGATAAAAACATCAATTTCTGAGAGCCAGCACTATTTATTACATTATTCAAGTAAGCAGGCATTATAGTTTTACATAATATATTAAAATGATATTAAAAATGAAAATGTGAACTGTCTAAGCACAAATCGATCAAACATTTGAAAATCATCGACGGGCAAACAAACTTTTTGGAAACCAGATTGGAAACAAAATCGGCTTAACGGGCCAGGGGGAAAATTTACTTAATCCCGCAAAAAAGTGCAATTCTACAGAAACCGATAGATAATTCGTGCGAAATATTAATACGAAAATTTGTCGCCATACTTCAACATTTTCTCTATGATTTTTTCTAAGAAGTTCGAAACCTGATATATTATTTTAGTGACTTCCAGGTCTTCCCTGACCACTCTATATAACTGATGTTAGTGAAATAATATTATTAGAGGTTTGTTTGATAGAACCTCAATATCAAATTTCAATCGTAAAATTGTTTGCACTTTCATAGTGCACGAATTAACTCGGACAGACAGTAACTAATTAAACAATTTGTATCTCTTACATAGACGGAAAACTAAAACATTTCCCCAATACTTAATAAAATACAATACTTTTATTTATATCATATTAATAATGTGTCAGATGTCAGGGTCGAAAACACTAAATTTTAACAACAAAAATCAAAATCAGTTTGAGAGAGAAACACCGACATTATAGATTTTTTCTAGCGGAAAATATTTAAACTAATTATGACAGTTGAATTAGCAGACGATAACATGTTCAATAATGTGATAGAAAACGATAAATGACAACATTTGTGGTTTAATAATAAATTATGAATAAGTTATAATTCATTATGATATCGGAAACTATAATTTAAATTAATATAGTCAATTACATAGGCATTACTTGTAAAATACATAGAGAATCATGAACACGGATGATAACTTGGCATGTTCGTGTAGAAATCGAATATGATGAAATACGTATAACACAATCTCACGTTGCTGTTAAGTGCCAAGTAATATTGTAAAATTAGACGTTATTGATTTATTTATTTGAAAGAATTCGTGGAACGTGACAGAAAATACCATAAATAAAAGTTAAAATCTGAGTGAACTGTTCGACGTCGATTTTGGCAGCGAACACGCCTAGCGACATCTGTGAAAGCGAAAAGTCACGACGTTTGACAGCTGTCATTATTATTATATCCAAGATGTATTTTTGCACACTTTTCCAATGTTTTGTGAGATTTTAGTTTGTTTTCTTTATCTGGTAATAAAAACAGTAATGTGGCAGCTAAGAGACAACTATTTCTTTCTTTCAATGTTTTTCTTGATTGATAATCTGATAACGTGGTTTTATTTATTGGTCTTATATTGAAAGCATTTAATTATTTACAAAGAGATTTAGTCCAAGTCCGCTCTGGGAAAACAATAATAGGCTTTAAGTACATATTCTGATGCTGCTATCGTCTTTAATATGTAATATAAACTAACGAATCTTCAGTATTATAATATGTATAAATTATATTGGTCCCAAAAGACATATTTCCTCCGGATATAATTCTAAGCAATGTATCTTATTGACCTTTCTCATCCACCACTTTCCCACCCATAAAATTTATACAGCAGTATCCAGGGGTGGGCTGGAGGGGGCTCAGGGGGCTCGCGCGACCCTCTTGATAAATTTCGGCACGGCCAGCGAGCCCCTTGTTAAGATGAGAAATTTATTCGTTTCATATGAAATCAGTAACTAGCTAAAATTGTTGTAGAATATTAAATTTTACTATGAAACATAAGAAGACTTTGTTGCCCCTTCAATTTTGTCAAAAAATACATTCAGCGGTGGGCTGCCAATACGTTAACAAAGGGCTCGCTTAATCTCAAGGCAATTCTCGGTGTCCTGGGGAAGGAGTGGATTTTTTTATCACTCCTATTTAATTATATGTAATACTTAAATAAGCAATCGATTGTTACTTAATACACCTAAAATATGAAAAATATGCAATTTATCGTAAAATTATCAATGTAAATGGTTAAAAATGTACTACTCTGTATACAGAAATACTGTTTGTACAATGAAAACAGTTTTTAATAATTATTTACAACAAGATTGAACATGAAAAAACATATCAACTGTGGAAAGGAAAAACACACATTTCTCATTCCTACACATCAAATTTTACAGGAGGCGCAAAATACGTGTTTTGATGATTTTGGGCCATATGCAAATTATGAAATATACACAGCCTTGACGTGCACGGAGACTTCTGAACTGGTGTTTAATTAACATAATCTAATATTAATTAAAGAAATTTTCTAGGAAAAATCTTTTTTTCAGTCTTTTTTCTAGGTTTAAATTTTCACAAGATCATCTCTTTTCAAACTTAAAAGCTAAATTTAGGTACTAATTTGGCACTTGCTGCTTGCATCCTTTTGATAGAACGTGTATCAATTTTGATACATTGTGATTATCGACAAAACTTGTGTTTTTTTTTTTGAAAATTTTAATATTGTGTAATTATAGAATCACTTCTACTGTAATTTGTAAATTCTTTTCTATGTCAATTGTTGTTTACACCTTTTCATTTCAATTTGTTTTTGTATAAATAGCACTGTTAAATTATATTTTTTTATCAGTTGACAGTGCTCGCCGTGAGCGAAACCGGTCCTGATCTTGGTAAATAAAGTACAAAAGAATATTGTGTTCTTATTCATTTAAAATTACACTATTTCCCCCTCTTTTATTTGTTAAGATCAGGACCGGTTTCGCTCATAACACCTTTTTAAAACAAATATTTTGCTTTTTATAAACAACACTGTATTATCTTATCAGTTTATAATGGTCGTCACTAGCAAAACCAGTCCTGATCTTGACAAATAAAAGTGTGAATTAGTATATATAATACGTTGATCAAGTGGCTTTAGTGTTTACAAACATATTTCACGCTATTTTAAAAAAAAATCTGCATAGTTTGCTTGTTTATTCTCATTCCCATAACATTAAAGACAATTCAACTCGTGTTGTTTTATTGCTGTAAAATTAAAAACAGAATATTTTAAAACCTTTACTATCAAATACCTCTTTGTCATTTTTTTTACCCAGCGAGCTTTCATCGTAACCCTCAAAGGATTTGTTTTTTTTCTCTTGTTGTGTTGAATTTTTAAATAACTGATTACGCCTGAACTCCAAGCAAGCAAGATAATGACCCTACAATTAAAATATTTTGAATACATGCATATTAATTTAGTTTAACATTTAAAACTGTTTTAGGTGAAGCTAAATTAATGATTTTTTAAATATAATTTATTTGTTAGAATTCTGCCATTGATCATTTGTTTCATTTACATATTGACAGTGAACACCCTAAAAGTACATCATAATGATAATCGGGTGATATTTCAAAATATCTTAATTAGAATATTATCAATTCAGGAACCTGTCAAAATTGTTACAACTCATGTCAAATTTCAATTGGTATAATTTAAGATTTCGGCTGAAGGTGCTCGGTGGAATTTCAATATAAAATTTGGATCGTTCAAATTATGTACATTCATACAAATTTTGTCACTAACGACCTGGGTTTCACCTTTCGGCATCTCCAGGCGTTCAAGTGCACGAATGAACTTGAACTGACGATCAGTAAATAAATGTATCGTGTTTATATAATAAATAAATGTATCACTAAGCTTAAAGTCATTGCTGTCAAAATTGATTAACCCATGGGAATGCATACAGATTTGAATGGTGAGTAATTTCAAGAATTATATTTATTTTGTTTGCCTTAATGTTTGTTAATTTTAGGATTGGAAGAGTGGAAGGAATATATGTATATCACAGATACCAACGCCTTTAAACAGCAATCGATCTTGAAGGCTTTATCATAGTTATCTTGGATCATGATTTAAAAAAAAGTTTTCAAAAGAAAATAAAAATAATTTTTTGCGAATATTGATTTGAAACATAAATAATAACGTTAAAAATGGTGCTGGAACGCCGTTCTACCGCGTAACATGGGAAAAAGCACTGGTTATATATAAACAAGTATCTCAATATATGTACTCTATAAGATATTAATATAAATATCATTATGATCGATCGAGGGTAAAAACTAAACTAATATTTTTCATCACCATTATCTTGCTAAAAAATAACTGATCAATTTGTATCACTCGCTAAAGTAATCTTGTGTATTTATGTTACCTTCAATTGCTTTCAGTTTTCCCGATTAATATGAAATACTGGAGAAATTGAAAGTTTATTTTATGTAATGTTTTCAACATCTTTCTTAAAACTTCCCTTGCTTCAAACGTCACCGAAGTAAGCATTCCGGAAACGAGCTTGAAGTCTTCCTTGCACGCCATTACGCGGGTTAAATGTCGCGTAAAACATGGCTCGTATACCGCTTAAGAAAAATACCACCCCTACAGCCTTAAGAATAAATCGACAAAGCTTTGTTCTTTTATCACATTAAAAATAATATCTGTTGAACACTGAGCCTTCTCGGTCACAAGATTCGCCTATCGATCTGGTTGTCAACTTAAGGGTTAGTATATAAATATATCGTAAATACAATGTGTGTGCATTTCTTCATATTTATGCTTACATTGCCTGGTATGAAATTCGGTCAATAATTACCGTTACTATTCATTGCAATGAATGAATTGAATGATGTTATATAGCAATATAAATATTTTCCAAACAATACTGTCATTTTTTTTGCAATATTTATCATAAAAAATAAGTATGCATGAATTTTAACCTACTGACGGTGTTCATGAATAGAGAGAAGCATTCGTTAAATTAAAAAAAAATGTAGTCCTACAATCTCGGAACGCGAGAATTTTTGAGACAATTTAATCTCTCCTGTCTCGTAATATGAAAAAAATCCAAGAGTTCAGAATCCTTACTTCCTTCCGATTTGATTCTACGAGGCAAAAATAAAGTGATGAGCTATCTACATATTTCTTGCAAGACCCACACTCATTAAATTAATTATTTTAATTATGTTTATCGATCTTTAAGAATACATTAGTTTTTTTTAAGAAAATTTATGATAACTTTTACTGTTCTCAATGAATGTCAGTTAAAAGAACACTTAAGAAAATAAAACAAATTTTCTTTTCCTATTTGAATAAGAATTATTATTAATATGAAGAAAAATCTTTCCAATTTAATTTTGTTGAATAATAATGCTAGTATAAAAGCAATACTGAGATAAGAACAATTGTCAAAATAAGTATAAAATACATTTTTTTGTTATACTAAAAACATTTTTTAAAAATATAATTACCAGTTTCACTAATTGCAAGCGTTATCAACTGGTGAATAAATCAAAAAATATTAGTAAATATTCTCAAAGGCAGAAAAATTCGAATAAAAAGAGATCGTAAAAAATATGTATTTTCCCCCAGTAAAGCGGTAAATTGAGAAGTAAGCACGTGTTTGATATTATGCTAAGTGATATGAAAAAGCCTGGAGGCTTAGGGTACCGGATATCCACCACGCGACGCCATGTTCCGTCGACGCAAAAGAAACTTTTTTTAAAAGCTTTGAAAATAAGTATCAACGAATCTTGCATTGTACGTAAAAGCTGGAATTTATAAAAATGCGAAGAATAAACAACTGTTAACTATCTTTTTGAGTAACCACCATTGTTGTTAAGGCTTGTCGGTTTTTTGGCAAAATTTGTGACATTCGAAAACCGGTTTTTCAACTTCGTAACCGGTTGTGCCGAATTTTCCATAAACGAGTCTATAAACAAAAGGACAGAAAATTTGGATCTTTTATTTGATGGCTTAAATACCATATGCCCCACATCATTACCCAGCGAAAGGGTATTTTCGATATCAGGAAATTTTGTTACAAAACGATCAGTGGACGCTTTGTGTTTTCTTAAATCATATTTTCTAGTAAGAGTAACACCAAATAATTTCTTGTTGTGCATTATTATGTATATAAATAAACAACATAAAAAAATTGAACCTTTTCTCGCTATTTTAATTGAATTATCCATTTTTTGTAAAACTTCGTAATTGACAAGCAATATTGACATTCGTCAACCGATTTTTTCAATAGTCGGTTTTTGTATAAGCCTTAATTGTTGTTAATGCTCTCATATTTTTCCTATGACAACTGCTTTTTACTCAAACTTTCTATTTTTGAAGAAAGTAGTGGTTGGCTAATCATTCTCGATACACTCCTCCTTTAGATTTTAATACATCGCATACATCCATGCCTTCAAAAAATAATTGAAAAATACTGCTCGTACTGAGACTCGAACCCGAGATTTCTAGCCAAAAAGTCAACAACGTTGACCACTATACCATGAACCTGACGATTTTTAAATGTTATACAGCTGAATTATTTAAAAAAGAAAATACTATTCAAGTAATTTCGCCTGTGTGGTCGAGTGGTCAACGTCGTTGGCTTCGATTACGGAGGTTCGAATCCAAGTACAGACAGTTTTATAAATTGATTTTTCCATTCGTTTTATGAATTTCTGTTCGAAGGCATGTATGTATTTGATGTCTTGAATTCCCCCTCCCAACCATCCTATCCTATAAACGGGGAGTATCGAGAGCGGTTAGCTAACCACTAGTCTTGTCCAAACCCTATTCTTCTATTCCTACTCTCTTTGGAAAAAGAGAGGTTGAGCAATTGAGTAACAAGCAGTTCCTGTAGAAAAATTTCTGTTGAGATAAACTCTATTAAGAGTCCATATGGTCCACATGTTAAAAAAAAATTCAAAATATATTTCTGGTTTCCCCTTAATGTGTCAGACATGTAGTAATTGTATTATTGAATAGAACGGTACGTAGGCTATATGTAGCGCATATATGTACAAAGCTTTTGGTAGAATTAGATATAGTAATTCCAATGTCAAAATATTTCGCAAGTCATATTAACATTAAAAAGCTGTTAAACTACAATACAATATTACTACTGAGCCCGTGAAATTTCGAACTCGTAGAAACTGCAATTGAATAGAGCTTTCAGTCGGCTACACGACAGACATATACGTACGTTAACACGACTGTTACGAAAATCCAATGTCAACATATTTCGCAACTGAAATTATTTCAACATGAAAAAGCTGTTAAAGTTGTATAAAACATCTCCGTTGTTCCCGTGACGTATTGTTAAAAAAAGCAGCAAGCACCATCAAACAAAGAGAAAGAAAAAAGAAAACATGAATTACGTATTTTAATCCAGACCTTTGCAAAATGTTCTACGTGCTGCATACATTTCTCACTCATGAAGTATTATTATTATGTACTCTAAAAAAATTGACATTTCGTAAATTTCAAAGCTGTGGCAAACCTTTCTAGAGGTTTGTTTTCACCATGTACGCTCTCGATGTGGAGCATAATTGTGGGGTTATAATGCAGAACGTACTATTTCCAAAAATTGAACTTTTCAGGTGAGTCAAATACTATATCGAATAACATTTGCATAAAAATATGATTTCCAATTTGAAAACGAAAGTGTTTTTTTTATTTTTTTTAAAAAATATTTGACATTACAGCTTACGCTAATGCGTCAAATATTTGAAGTTGAAATATCATACGAGATATACTCGATGAGAATTTTTGAAAATCACATGAGATAAACTCAAGGAGAATTGACTTCACAAACACCCATGTCTTAGATCTCATATTAAAATTGAAAAAAATCCAATTGTGACATTTACCTTACCGGGAATCGAACCCAGACCCTCCTGATCGGTAGAGCAAGCTCTAACCAACTAGACCACAGCGGGCGACACTGTATGTTAAAACTAATAAAACAAGTCGATTCATTAGGCTTGATTGAATACCTAACTTAATATCGCTCGTTTTGGAAATAGTACGTTTTGCATTATAGCCCCACAAATTGAGGGCTTAAAGTCAAACAACATTATCTACAAAAAAATATTTTTCGTTTTTTTTTTGATTATTTTATTTTTCACTATTGGCTACACAATAGTTTCTCAACCTTTTTGATCTCGTGACCCCTTTCGAGTATCATATTTTTTTCGTGGTTCCCATAACCGTAGTAATTAGTTTTTTGGGACACAATTATTTCAAGATTTCGGAATTGATGAATCAATTTATAAAAACGGTTCGCACTGAGGTTCGGACCCGTTACCTCCGTAACTGAAACCAACGGTGGATTTTTACTACTTATTATTACAATGTCCGCTCCCATTGTTGAGCATATGGCCCTTTAATGAAGGTATCTCAACAGAAGATTATTGGTTGCTCAACTTCTCTTTTTCGAAGAGAGTAGGGTTAGAAGAATAAAGCTAAGACAAGACTGCTTGTTCACTAATCGCTCTCGCTACGCCTGTTTGAAGAATAAGAAAGGTGAAAAAGAATTTGAGACATAGCATATGTTTCATGCCTTCAGACAGATATATGTATGTTCTATAATTCTGATGATGGCGCACGCCGAAATAGTTTTAACTAATAATAGGGTAAAAATATCAACGTATTTTAGTTCTACAGTTTTTATATTTCATGCGTCGATAGCTATTACTGTATCATTGAGGAGATATCGTCTTCGGTGTGATGCAGAAAAGAAAACAAGTTTATCGAATAATAATAAAAAAAAGCTTTTTCGGCTTTCGTCAGAACTATATAGTTATATTCGGATAGCCCTGATGATGGCGAAAGCCGAAATAGCTATCAACGCACAAAATATAAAAAAACTGTAGAACTAAAATACGTCGATATTTTTATCCTATTATAATGGAGTTCTACCAAGTAAATGCCAAATCAACAAAAAGTTTTATCTAATATAATAAAAATACTTTGATATTTTTACCGTATATTAATTGGAAATCAGTATATAGAGACTGTCCGTACTGGGATTCGAACCCGTGACCTCTGTAACCGAAGCCAACGGTGTCGAGCACTCGACCACGCAGCCGACTAGTGTATTGTTACTACTTTTGAAATACAAATAACAAGAAAAGCAGCCTTGTAGGCTATATAGTTTTATATAGTAAGATAGATAGAAAAAAATATCTGGGCTTTAAGAAATTAATTTGACTTGCCCGTTCGCTAATTGACTTCCGAAGGCTAGGCGTATACCTAATTCTTTATGGTTGTTTGTTTAAATATGCAATTTAATACTACGGACGTATAATTAGTATTTTTTTTTTCACCAAAGCGATACAGAAATTGTTTTCCGATAGAATTAAGTAGTATTTTTTCACCGTACCCTTGTAAGCAATGAAACCAACTAAAGCTTAAAAAAATAAACTTAACAGCCAGTATTTGTATTCATTTTTTTTCGATTCGTAATGCTGCCATTCTGCTGGCAAATTTGGAGCTAGTGGATGAAAAATTTAACGAAAAAAACCTCCACGAACATCCCCGCGAATCGCATCCCTGACGTTTGAGTTGGTGCGGTAAATTTATACTGCGCTCGTGGAATATTTAATGGAATCGACTGGGCGAAACTTGTGAATGAACTAATTTTATTTGTATAAAACGAATGTTAAATTTAACTTTAACTGGATAACTGCCACAGACGAGATATATCTTCAAATTTATCGTGCTTGACACACCGAAGACTAATTAGTCGATAACTAATTAAATTAATAATTTTAAATTATAACCGGCGTGCTAGGTACTAACTAGGGTATCCAATCCCGGAGCCTTTTTGTGATCTCTATTTAAATTTAAATCTATTTAATATAATCCCCAAAATTGGTGGAGATTTTAAACGACAATTAAGAATTAATTGATATTGCTGCCCATCAGATCAAGTGCATTCGTGCACTTGATAAAACCAGAAGATGCCGAAACAGCGAAACCCGGGTCGCTATCGACAAAATTTATGGAAGTGTACAGAATAAAAATAATTCAAATTTTACATTAAATTTCCATCAAGCACCTTCAGTCGAAGTTCTAAATTAGAAGACATGGGTGATTGTGATGTGTTAATTTCCCTCCCACCCGCACTATCCTTGAATAACTGGTCGTAGCGAGAGCGTTTAGTTAACCACTAGTGCTGTCCTAGTCTTGTCCTCCTTTCCCTACTACTTTCATTGAAAAAAGAAAGGTTGAGTGACTGAGTAACGAACAGTTCTCGTAGAAAAAAATCCGTTAAGATACTTCCATTAGGAGACCATATGCTCCAAATTGGAAGCTGACATGGATTTAAAAAAAATGTTGATCCACCTATCTTATTTATTTATCTTGTTATAAGAAAATCCGTTTTCTGCTTGTGTTTTTTTTTGTTTCTGGGAACCGCGTTAAAACAAATAACTCGTAAAAAATATAGTTTTTGTTCCTTTAAGTGTACTGTGTTGTTTTGAAACCGTGTTAACAAAGATTTACGTGTATTTTAAGTGGCGAGTTGATTGCTACACAATTTACCTTAAAACATTCTGACAAAATGAAGTTATCCGAAACTTTTTCGTTCTAAATTCGATTCTTGTTAGCACATATACATATTTAGTAGATCTGTCACGTCGGCCCTTACGCAGGCCTGGAGGGCGGTAAATGAGCAAACAAAAGTGACGGCTGGATAAACTCGGAGGATGGCTTGACTAGAGAGAGAAGGAGAGTGTGCATATTGCCTTCTCTCTCGACGGAGCTTTAAGTGACGTCATAGCCTAATGCGTTGTGTAAACCTTATTTAAAAGGTGTTTCAAAAGTCGTAAATAAACAATCAGCTCGAATATGAATTTTCGGTTCTCCTCCACTGCACATGCTTATAAATACACTATTTTTTACACGGTAGATACGTTCCAAAAAATACCGTGTTAAAATATACTGACCAGGCTGGTCAAGCTAAGATTTTTCAATTTAAATTTGAGACCTAAGATATTGGTGTCTGTGGTGTTAATTAACCTAGAATTTATCTCGAATGAAAAACAATAAATTCTCATCAAGCTTTTCTCGTATGATCATTCAACATTAAAATATTTGGCGTATTGGCTTCTGCAGTAAATTCATATATATATATGTATATTAATTATTATTAATATTATAAATGTCTCTAACGAAGAAAGCTAGAACTATAGCTGAGAAAATGAGAATAATTTAAAACGTGGAAACAAACCCAGGAGAATAACCAGTTGACTTAGAAAATTATGTGAGTTTGTTGAATTTGAAGTGACAAGTTGCAATTAGTAAAAAAAAAATATATACCTGAAGAGCAAACATTCAAAAAGTGAACTGTCACAAATTTTGAAAAATGCCATAATATCAGTTCTGTAACTGTGAAATAACAAAAAAGGCTTTTTTCTATTAAATGAAATCATAAAGTTGACACATTCAAGCAAACCGTGATTTATCCAACACTCAAATCATCATTTCTCAAGCTCTGTATTTGTGTGATAAACCAATTTTTAAATGGGTGCTTCTCATCGATGTATAATAAGAAAGTGAAATACATATTAAAAATTAATTATAAATTTAACGTTTTTTTGTATTACTTAAAGATTTACCGTATATTTCGTTTTTTTATTACAATCCCTTGAGAAACGTAAAATCTGGGTTTTACTGTATTGTTTTGTGTAATATAATAACTAACAGAACACATACAAATTACACGACTCGTTAACTTTTGTACAAAGTCGAAAGAAACGTTCAAGATGTTGCAAAATTATAAAAAATGAAACTTGTGCTGAAACTTTGCAGGCAAAGGTGCTACTGTATTCGGGGATGTATCATATGACGCCGTTGGGGGTGGAAAAAATTTGCATATAAAAATATGACGTTGAAAGAAGTGAAACATTAAAAATGTAGGCAGTAAGAAAAAAGAATCGAAAATATTCGATGAATGATTCATTCTTCCATGCGTATATATACGATAAAAATACTATTTATAGATTGAAATGACAAATCAACTTACCTTTTCAAGGTAAAAATTGATCGCATTAAATACTGTGATATAGCTCTGTCATAATTTAATATATTCTGTGAAAAGGAGTCGATAATAAATCTTAAGTGTACATATGACTTGATTTTTTAAAAAACGGTTTCGAAATAGTACGGTGTTACATCTGATGCATGAACTAACTACTCTGTACTATAAACAGAGGTTTATTCTTAACAACCCGAAAACTTGGAAATAAATATTACGCATGATCTAGAATCTAGATTCTAGACGGTTTCTCAACCAGGGGCCACATCGTGTGTAAAAAAGAGTCCAGTCTATCTTTTATTTGATTTAATTGACATTTACTTGACAAAACTTCATTATGATAAGATCGAAAATGGCAATGTATTTTAGTTCGACACTATTGAGTCATCTATTTCGGCTTCATACCCTCATCAGTACATTCTTTATGTATTGACTGACTGGTGTCTTTCATTAACGGAGAAAAGAGCTCTTGCTCCATTTCGCTTTATTTTTGTGTATTTTGATCTTTTTTTGTTTTGGTTTTTTTCCTCTACTTTCTCTTCTTCAATGTCCGTTTGATCCTTATTATTAGTGATGGTCAGCGTCCTTTTCATCTATCCGGGATTTAAGTAAATTAGTCAAGCCTTGTATACTGGCTTAGAAGAGATACAAAATACATCTTCTCATCTCTATCGATTACTTATAAACTTCTGCCAGTAAAGTGACGATGTATTGCCGTTTAAAAGAATATAATGTGTATAGTTATTATATAATGACGATTAAAAAGTGTAAATCCGATTGTAAAGAAAATTTATTAGCTTTTTTAAATCTCGATTCGTAGCATGCTTCAAAAAGCAATGAAAACAGAACAAACAAAAAAGAAAATTGGAACACCAAAGTAGTAATCATCCCCTAAAAAACTTAATAAATAACTCACTGCACGACAAAGTTTTCCAGCGGGTGGTTTTTAAATCTCTCGGGGATGAAAATTATATATCGTAAGGTAAAAGCCACCGATAGTGAGCTATGTCCTGATAAGATATTAGTACCTAAATGTTAGTTCGAAAATTACTACCCCTACGGGAAGAATTTAAACCACATTATGTTGGCTTGCGTAGCAGTACATACCTTCTTCGTAAACGGGTTGGAAATTTCATATTCAATCACGGTCTGGTTTAAATAAAAGTTAATCTAATTTTATATTCGAATATGAGAACCAATGATTGCGTATTTTATTAAATGTACGCCTCTGTTGTCAAGTGGTATACGTTTCACTTTAGTGATCATATTAGTCTTAGTTCTTATCCCCGCAAAGTCGATATCCACTATTTTCATTTAAGATATTATACATAGATGACCATGATGTATTTTATATTCAAGTTGAACTTGAGTGATTTTTTAAAAAAAATATTCGGCGCGTTATAAGTTATCAACGCATGGATAAGTAAAAACGTCATACACTGTTTACTCCGAGAGAAGACGGCGCATCAGAACACCGAGATTCCGCTGAATAGACGGAGTGTCATAAGACTTACGAGTGCTGGTAGTCGGCGATGGGTGTACGAAGACAGAGCGGAGGAAGCTTATTGCAGCGTCCAAAGTTTACCCCAGACTGAAACACTAAAAATGAAGAAGATGGCAGCTATATTCTATAGCCAAATATTTTGAAATGTTTAAAAATATGTTGAAACTAAGAACCCCTAAATAACTTGATATTATTCGAAAAAAATACAACACTCTTTTTGGTTATAATTCAACATTTCTTGAAAATTTCAGTAATAAATATAAATGCGAGTACTAATCATATCAACTGTGGAAAGGAAAAAGGATGTAACCCACAGTTTTTTCAAAACACCTTTTTTAAATAATCACAATGTACACAACTTGATACATGTTCTATCAAAAGGATGTAAGCTGAAAATGCCGAATTAGTATCTAAATTTAGCTTTTAAGTTTGAAAACGATGAGCTTGTAAAAAATGAAAACCAAAAAAATGGACTGAAATAAAAGTTTTTCCTGGACAATTTTTTAAATTGATACTAGGTTATGTTAATTAAACACCAGTTTAAAAGTCACCGTGCACTTCAACGTTGTGTATAATACATAATTTGCATATGGCCAAAAATCACCAAAATACGTTTTTTGCGCCTCCTGTAAAATTTGATATGTGTGAGTTACGTCCTTTTTCCTTTCCACAGTCGATATAAATACACGTAGAATAACTAAAAAAGAATGTTTATTTTTGTCAATACAATACCTTTCCACCAAGTAAATCACTGTGAACACCTTTAACCGGAATTGAAATCAAATTCTAAATTTAACAATTCTGTAAAATAAGATATACAATTATGCCACTGTCTTGATTCCACTAGTAAATTATTTCTAAGGCCTCAATTAGGTGACATAATTGAAATGGAAATAGTATTTATTTTCTATTGTCATGTCAGCTTCTGTCACCTAGCACTTCCATATCCGCTTGGGATTAAGGTAACACTATGCCTAAGTCTTGGCAGATTCAATGTCATTGGAAATGAGTAATTACGAATTATATTCCAACAAGACTCAAGTCATCCAATAAAATAAAACTAATCATATATTGTTTTAATAATTATTAAACGACGATAAATAGCTTCCGGCTAAGGCAAGAAAGTTGTAGAGTTTTTCAAAAACCAACAGAAAATGTCTTGTTTAATTCTGTTTCAGAATCCTGATGGCTGTTGATTTTTGAAAAGGTCTACTACTTTCCTGCGTTGCTTGGAAGTTGTTGACTAACCGTTAAGTTATTAATTTTTTTAATGTAACATTATAAAACATTTTGTAAAAAGTTCCCAAATTATAATTGCATTCGAACTAATCGTTGGTCGCCACTAACTTAATTGTTCCTTAACCGCTTCAGTACCGTAAGGCCACTGGTGGCCGCTACATAGGCGCACCACTAATACCGTAAGGACACTTTGTATTAAAAATTATTCCAGTAGGAATTTTAACAATATTTATTTTTGTGTGGCTAGCTATATCTATTCACTATCTTTGAAAGAAAAATGAACCTTCTGCCGTTGGTTGATCTTATTGAAAAAGCTATTATTTTAGAAGTCGAGCGGTAGGTGTCACTAGAGCTACCACTTATGGTGAAATTGACATAAAGGATCCATTTTTTTGTTTTAAATTTATACCTGAATTTCAAGAATTTGTCCCTTTTACTTTTTATATATATTTTTTTAAAAATGTAAAAATTATATTTATTTATGCTTGTGACAACCCTGAAAGAAAAATGAAATATACGAAATTTCGATAATGCAACTTGAAAAATTACAACTTGATGTATCATTTTATAGGTAAACTTTTAACATAATGCACATGTAAAAAATAATTAAAAAACATTTGGTATGTGAGTTTTTCTAAGCTTAAAACATCGCGGCACTGAAACGGTTAATGAGTTTTTAATTAATTAATTTGTTTTCAAGAGGTAATAAACATTTTAACTAAAGATAATTTAGTGCAACCGATTCATATTTTGTATCTTTATCTGTAAATTCCTTTCATTACTAACTGTTTGTTACACCCTAATATATATTTTATTTGTATAAATAGCACTGTAATAATGTGTTTTATTACCACTTAATAACGCTCGTCATGAGCTAAAGCAGAATCAAATAAAATAAAAGTGGAATTAGTACTAATGCAAGTTGCACGGATGAACTTGCAGTTCAAGTTCATACGTGAAATTGAACGCATGCCGAAAGGCGAAACCCGGGTCGTTAGTGAAAAAATTGTGTGAATTTACATGATTTGAACGATTCAAATATAATATTGAAATTCCACCAAGCACTTTTAGTCGAAATCTTAAATTATATTAAATTTTTTGTTTACTCAAAACTATCAATCTGTAAATTACCTACTTCTTCCAAAACAGTGACGATATATAAATAAAATAATCGTACCGTTTTCTCTAGAAACACATTGATCTGGTCCAACGAATCCAATTAACATAATACGATGGCAACCTAGATGCCACTTCCTTCCTTTGTACTTGAGAATGAATCGCTTCGGTGACTCAATGCATCCATTCAATATATGAAGGAAACGAAGTCGTCTGTACGGACTGGCTTGTTATTCAACTCCTCAAGACTTCGCAGTTGTCATTTTATGTTATATTTTACAATGTATAATAATTTTCTCGGAATAGACTCATAAACAATTAAGTCAAAGTCTGTTTGTTTCCAACGCATTCAAAATAATAAAATACGGTGAAAAAATAACAATGTATTTTATTTAGAAAAACACAATATTTATTTGTACTTATTTCCACTTTAAATTAGATTTATTATCAGTTGATAATGCTCGACAAGAGTGAAAATAAATCTTGGTAATTGAAAGTGGAAATAAGTACAAATTAATTTTGCTTTTTTACCAAGTATTGACATTGAACACCCTTAAATTATTTTAGTTTTAAAATATTATATTGGCCCATTAGAGGTGTATTGAGCCAAATGTGTTGTAATATTTTACACGTCTTAAAGTATCGTTAATACACATTGCAGTAGTGCTATCTCCTTAAAAAAAATATGCAACCAACCAAAACATCAAGTATAGACGTGAATCGAATTGTCTTAACACCTCCATGCCCATGATGCAATCGTAAATAGTTGAGCCATTAAATCATTCAATATTTCTCTTAATATTGTCAATAAGTATTTATCATTTTAGGTATTCTAGCATATATACATTTTTAAAATTATTTTTAAGCTTCTAACTTAGGTTTAAATACTGTCAATAAACAGTGAAACTGAGATGCCATCATGGCAGGGAACGTGATTTTTTAGGATGGCATGTTACGGGTTAAAAAGTCCAAGATTTTTTTTTATCATTTTACTATACTAGTTGGCTCACTTAACCTCTCAAGTGCTAATACTATACATAGTTGAAAGCTATTTTGGTGTAAGCCTTCATGAGAAATATGTTTTAAATTACATACATTAACTCGGCTTTATATACTGGCTTAGAATAGACAAACAATACATCTTCTGTCATCCACTATAACACACTAATTTATATTACAAATTGAAGTATTATATTGAATAACTTGACTTAGTGTTTCTTGGAACGATAACAAATATAGGATTATTCAAACTAAATTAGTTTGAATTAAAGTGATTATTTATTATTTTATATATTAGTGTCTTGTACGGTTTAAATCATAGGTTCCCAAAGTGGTCCGTACGGACACCCGGGGGTCCCTGACAGGAATAAAAAAAAATTGGGGTCCACGAGATGTTAATGGGGGTCCATGGACCGAAATCAATGGAATCAAATTTAATCAAAATAATGCGGGTTTAAATAGGTCAAAGTAAACTATCTCTTAAAATGGAAAACAGATATTGCATATTTAACAGATTTGTTTGCTAAATTTAACGAGATTAACTTGCAGTTACAAGGCGACAGTCTGAATTTAATAAAAACTAAATCCATCATTGCAAATTTTCATGCCAGGATGAATCTAATGAAGCAAAACATTGGACGACGCGAATTTTCGCAGTTTCCCAACATGTCATTGACAAACGTCCAGGACGATGACCTTTTAATCTACGTTGAACATTTAAATGTCCTTCACAAAGACTTTAAAATCCGGTTTGAGGATATTTTGACTATGGAAATACCTCCGTGGATTATTAATCCATACTGCGTCATTGAAGATGTGGATACAGTAAAAGTCACAGTACAAGAAGAATTGATTGGATTAAGCACAAACGAAGAACTTAAGGTACAGTTTAGAAAGGGTTACCAGCAGTTCTGGCTGCAGAAAGATATCCCTGTTGCTTATCCTGTATTGTGGGCTATCGCGAGAAATTTTGATAGCATTTCCTTCTTCGTACCTCGTGGAGAGAGGTTTTAGTGCAGTTACTAATTTTCTTACGAAAAAAAGAAATCGGTTGCAAATCACTGAACGTGGAGATTTACGACTGTACCTTACGAATTTGAACCCAAATATTGACCAATTGATATCGGAGCATCAGGTTCATCCCTCTCATTAACAGATTTTATTATTTTATGTAAGAATTTGATTGTGTTTTGATTTGTTCATTTTCATTTTAAAAAATTCACTAATGATAAGAATAAAAAATTAACATATTTTTTTTTACAATTGTCCACTATACTAAAAACCCTATCACAGTGTGCTCATATATGTATTTAAAAAAATTAGAAAACTTCACTATTATGCATCCTGGGGAGGGGGTCCACGAAGGATAAAATACTGGGCTAAGGGGTCCACGGGGGAAATAAGTTTGGAAACCATTGGTTTAAATAATTGTGTTCGATAAAAATTTGTTTAGTCATTGTGGATGTCATTAGCTTCATTATGCTCAAGTGTCCTTTATTTTTATCGCATTAACAAGCACTCACATCAAATTATTAAATAAAATACTATAATTTGTAAAATATAAATTAGGATGTTGAAGTAGATGACAACATATATTGTGTATCTCTTTTAATCTAGTATATAAAGCTGAGTTATTGTAAGTTAAAACATAGTTCTGATGAAGACATACGCCGAAATAGCTATCAATTGTATATAATATTGGCCCACGAGAGGTGAAGTGAACCAACTAATAAAATGGTAAAACTTTTTCTTGGACTTCGTACAATCACGTGTTTTGATGATTGCAAATTTTTATTTTACGGAAATAATGTGTATTAACTGAAGTTACTTCACTTTTACGATACTTTAAAATGTATAGAATATTACAACGCGTCTAACTGTTTTTTTTTAAATACAGCTTGGCCCACTTCTCCTCTAATGGGCCAATATAATATTTGTATATCTAAAATATTTTGTTATTTTTCAACCTTATTACAATGGCGTTCTATCATGTTAATGCCAATTCAATCAAAAAAATATACTACACCTAAATCTATTTAATATTCAATTGCTTTTAATATGAGAGCAAAAATTTCGTTCCGTTTTTTCGATTATGTTTAAAAAGTAATCATTTACCAACAACTTTTATTTTGTAGCGATAAATTTTAAGCTTTTTTCTCTCCCCGAGAAAAGTAAGCCGAAAAACTGTCAAACTTCCCGAGTCCGGAAAAACTTTTTTGTTTTCCTTCGAGTGGAAATTACACCGCACAAAATAAACAATGTGGTTTCATTATTCGCCTAGGAAATAAAACAAACATTATTCGATTAGGTTGGAACACGTTTTAAATTGATTTTAATTATAATTGTCAACGATTTTATAAGTTTTATATCATAGTATGTGGACAAAAAATATTTTGATTTCCTTAATTTTAATCGATGACATAAGCATTATTGTATTTATCTTACGGCGTAATTCAATCTATTGTGGACTTCCGTTATGTGTTGGAAAAGAAGCAATGTAATACAGTGTAACTTAAATATAATATGTCATATTACTCAAATATACGAGATAGAATCTTCGGACTTCAAATTTTGTATGACTTTTGGTTGGATATTTCTACAAATATGCCATATATCTAGGGGTTACAACCTGGTTTAAACCAAAACCGGTTTATTGTCTGTTGTTAAGAAAAACCGAAACCTGGTTTATTTTGAACGGGCTACCGAGGTTTATTGAAAACAATTGAGTACAATGGACTTCTATACAACAATTCTTATGTCGGGTTCGTGGAGAAGTGGTCAACGTCGTTGGCTTCTGTGATAGATCTCACAGATTCAAGTGCCAGTACGAACCGCATTTTTGCATTCAAAAGGATGGGTTTTTGGAATTGAAATATTCTCTCTATCCATTCCCATATTAAAATAACAGAGTGTAGCAAAAGCGATTTGTTAAACTATTAGTTCTTTCCTAGCCTTATTCTCAGATCCTCTTCATTAACAGTCCATATGCTTCACATTAAGAGCAGACATTGATGAAAAAAACAATTAATTTACTTTCTTTACCTTATTAGTTAATATTTAAGTACGAAAAATACGCTTTATTTATTTGTTTTGGAATACTGGGACTAAAATTGTTTTATTGAAAATAGTTCCAAAAAAAATCGGTTAGTTGCTATGGACGAAAAAGAAGATGTCCTACATAGAGCAGACAGAGGTGGGAAAAAATTTTGGCTATCGGGTCATATTTTTTATGAAAGTTTGGCCGCGGGCCATATTAAAAACAACCCAAAATTGAATAGTTTCAAATTCCAATTTAATATTTACGATTCAAATATAATGCTGAAATTCCAACAAACACCTTCAGTCGAAATCTTAAATAAATCTTGCTGTTTAAATGAGATTTAAAATTCAGTCATCGATATATAGTGCAGTGAAGTAAATCTTAAATCGAAGAATAAGCCAAAAGTATTATTAGACACGTATTCATTTCCAAACATTTGAACCGTTGTAAATATAAATCTTTCGCTTTATAAATATATTATTACGTTTTCTTTGAATATTATATAATGTAACATAGAAAACATATTCGATATCTGTTTTGTTTACTTTATACAATCTGTTTGACAAATGTTAACACAATTCCAGATAAGGGTGTAAAGGTGTCGATGTAAAGTTGTAACTAAACTTTCCTCCTTTAATTGATTTAAACAAAGTTTTGGTGTTCAGATAGGAACACTCTCGCAATATAACATATTATGTTTTTAAACTTAGTTGAAAAATATCCAAAAGTAATACGTATATATATATATATATTACATAAAGTAAAGTACAAGTGCTCTCTCTAAGTCAGAGTGGTAACTAAGGATTCTGTTTAGAGACAACCCGATAGTAAATTCTCTTTTATTAAATAAAATAAAATATGACTATTGGAGGTAATCGTACTGGGCTTTGAGTCCGTGAGATCCTTCCTCCAAAGTAACTACGTTGACTCGATTTAATAAGTTTGTAAATAGAGTGAAATTTGTTTATTCTTTAATACGACATAACTTATGGCTTGACCAAATATATTAAGTGCAAAAACATAATTAAACATATCGATGATTTTTTTAAATTATGCACCCAAACTTTTTTTAAACGTAACATATTTTATTATATGTAATATTTATTTTTTTACCATGTCTGCTCCCAATATGGAGCATATGGACTCCTAATGGAGTTTATCTCAACATAAATGTTTCTACGAGAACTGCTTGATACTCATTTGCTCAACCTCTCTTTTTTCAAAGAGAGTAGGAATATAAGGGAAGGGCTAGGACAGGCCTCAATACGCCTCGTTCATAAGATAGGATGGGTTGAAAGGGGGAATTCAAGACAGCACATACATCCATGCCTTTGAAAAACAGAAATTCATAAATCGATTGAAAAATCAATAAATAAAACTGCCTGAACTGATTCCCGAAAACTGATTCGAACCCGTGCCCTCCGTAGCGGTAGCCAACGAAGTTGACCACTCGACCACACAGGCGGTTAACTACTTCTCTTATTGTTTATAGTATAATACATAAAATAAAATAATAAATAAAATGGATTATCTAAACTTTATAACTATTACAGGATTCCATAAACCCAGCAGAGTTTATAATGAATATAAATGAGGACTCATTTGAGCGAAAATTATATTCAAAATACAGCGGATTAAAGAATCATCCAGATTATCCGTAAGCTTGAAGGAAAACACAACAGCGAAATCCGTTTACATGTTACTTTGAATTTTAAATTTGTCAAACGGATTAAATAAATAAATATATAAAATAAAAGATTAATTTGCCAAAAATCTATGTACCATATAATGATAACACCCGCTATGACACAATTCGACGCTTTTTCTTCGAAAGTTATTTTTATTTTTACTAATGTTCTGTTTCTTTAAACCCAAACCAAATATATGTTTGAAAACGACAAATACATGTACAGTGATTGGTCGCCTTAATAATTGCTACTTTTCACTTTTAGGGTGTTCTCCGTCAATACTCGGTGGATATGCATTATATTAACTTTTCCGGTTCTAAGCTCAAGAAATGCGACCCCAATACCCACATTTTCTAAAATATCAATTTAAATATGGGTGATACAATGTTTATAATTAAAGTATTCTAAAATCATAGTTTTTTTGACCTTTTGCAGTTTATATAAATACGCGATAACGCGAAAACGAGATAAGCGCCCGCTTATCAGCGATCGTTCGTAAGATAGCTGGGCTAAACGCGTCAGTTACAAATTCATATTTGTGCTGGGATGACGTCTTTTTTACGCGCAACTTAAAATATAATTATTTATTAAAAATCCACGGATTTTTACAAAAAAAATGTATGAGGAATGATGCAGAGAGATATTTTAAAGCCCTTAGACTATTTTTTTTGAAATTCATAAGAATAAAGCCAATAATGAGGAAACCACTGGGGTCCTTAAATGACCCCCATCGGCAGACTATTTTTCTAGTCTCCGAGCCGCGAGAGTTAAGAAAACTACAATATTCTTTTGCACTTATACCCACTTTATTTAAAAAGGTCAGGACCGATTTCACTCATGGCGAGAATTGTCAACTGATATACAAACATATAACAAAGATCACTACTTTAACTTTATTACTCTTTGAGTATGCTCCACATTGGTAGCGATAATGGTTGTTAATAAACATATATGTGAATTTACTCAATTTCGTTGACAGTTATTCTTAGCAGAAGCCCATAAGCAACTTAACGCTAATTACTTACCACTTTAAGTTAATTACTCTTCGATGATCATTATAATTACATGCTAGAGGTGTTAAACATTTTAATTTGTATTAAGAGTCACTTATTTATAAATCTACTATAATTTGTTAATTATCTTTACTTCTAATTGTTTTAATTTAAGATTTCGACTGAAGGTGCATGTTGGAATTTCAATATTAAATTTGAATCGTTCAAATTATGTACATTCACATAAATTTTGTCACTAACGACCTGGGTTTCGCCTTTTGGCATATTCAGGCGTTGAACTGTCAGTTCAAGTTCATCCTTGCACTTGAACGCCTGAAGATGCCGAAAGACGAAACCCGGGTTGTTAGTGACAAAATTTATGTGAATGTACATAATTTGATAATTGTTTATTACACATTTTTATTTAAATTTATTTTTGTATAAATTGTCAAATCATATTTCTTATTAGTTGATAATATTCGCCATGAGCGAAACTGGTTCTGATCTTGGTAAACAAAAGTAAAAATAAGTACAAAGGAATATTGTGTTTTTCCTAAGTGTCACTTTTGGCGAAAGTTCGATTGTCATTTTTTTAAAAGTTATAGTAAAAGCTCATTGTGAAACAGATTATGTTCTAAAGTGTGACATTTTGGATATTATATTAAAATCATTTTCTTTCGCATTATGAATTTCTTGAAAAATTGAAGCAATCAATTCATTTTAAAGCTACCACGTCTTTCTTTCATTCAATCAAAACAATTCGTCTCTGAAGATTTCCATCGAAAACAAAAGCATCCTTCTTGATCGATTACCGTCATTCAAGCAGAGTCGTGCGGCAATATTTTTTATCGAACCCGTCATCGGCTACATGTCTACGTTGGGATATTTATCTGAGCATGAGCACCTGCGATATTCCTGTAGGAAATTCAACAATCTGGACAATTTTTATGTCACTGAAATTATTGTCAAATTTGAACAAATATAAATATATTATAGTTGTATTGCTAGATAACGTAAAGTAAAAAATTGTTTGTGTTGAGTTATGAATGAGCTAAAAAAATAATATAACATTTATTCGTATCAATATTTAAGGAGAAAACATTCAAAAAGTGATTTGTCACAAATTTTGAAAAATACCGTTTAATATCAGTTCTGATAGTCTATGAATGAAAATCACAATAAGTGTTCGAAAAAGGTTTGTTTTATATACAAATTAAATTATAGAGCAGACACATTCAAGTAAACAGTGATTTTTCCAACACTTAAATCATCATTTCCCTATCTTTGCATTTGTGTGACAAATCACTTTTTGAATGTTTGCTCATCACTTAAAGAAGTAATATGAACTAGACGGTCAGCTGTGTGGTCGAGTGACAAATGTTGCTTGCTTCGGTTACGGAGGTCACGGGCTCGAATCGCCGTACGAACAGTTTTTGTATGTGATGTAGAATTCCCTCTCACTCATCCTATTCTAAAAACAGGCGTAGCGAGAGCGATTAGTTAACCACGAGTTCTCTCCTAGCCCCATCCTTCTATTCCTACTCTTTTTGACAAAGAAATGTTGAGAAACTGACTAACAAGCAGTTCATTGATATAGTTTCCATTTTAATCGAATGTGGCTAAAAAAATGCTATATAATATACAAGGTTAAGTCATTATTTGTAGACTAGGTTTTTTTTCAAACAACTATTATAAATGTTGTTTTGTATCAAATAATACTAATAAAAACATAAAAAAATACTTTTTCACAAGTTCTTTTTATCAAAGAGAAATCGAACATTTTTATTGATTTGAAAGTCTATTAGGGCTGTAAAAACTGCCACCATTGTTTTCAGAGCCTTCATATATACAAACCATAAACGGTTCCGACGTATTTCTGACAATAATGTGAAACCGAAAAAGCTATCAAGTATACCATATTTTTTTGTAAAACTATTAAAAATACTATTCAATTTTTCATTTACTTTGAATAAGTTATTCACAGTTAATGAGAAATCTATTTATTCTTGTCATTCAAAGTGAATAAAAAACGTATTTCTTTTCGTAATTCGTTTTGTAATAGAGAGAAGGTCAAAAGGAAAGTTATTTCCTTCCAACGTTTATTTAAGGATATAAATAAAGACTGTTATAACAATCTTTTAGTTTTCTATTACAGTAGATTTTTTAACAATCAGAGAAAAAGAAATAGATTGAGAGAGAATTCTGATATTTTTCAATTGTTTTTTAAACATATCCGCTTTTGATGTTCTGTTTCTGAAGAATAAATTGCTCTACGAAACAATCTCGTTATTTTAATTTTACGCTATTTTATGGTAAAGAAAGTAAGAATATAAGAATTATTCTTGGACATGACTAATAGTAACTTATGTCTTGTTTTTAGTATAAAATGAGTAGAAGAGAATGCAAACATCGTTCATACTGGCTTTTGAATAAAAATACATAAATCGATTAGGAAATCAATGAGTTTCAAGTGTTTCTACTGTGACTCGAGCGTGTTAACACTGTAATCGAAGAAAAAACAATGGCCAAGAACGTTGTCTACTGTATAGTGTTGAATTATATTATAGTTGATACAAAAATATTCAATACCGCCTTACTATTAGTTTTTTAGACTTAGCGTTTTTAATCAGAATGGCAACGGTAGATGAGTTTCATCTTTAAACAATAAAAACGGTAAAATTAAAAAAAAAACATTTAAGGAATCTTTCAATACATTCTTTCTTAAAAATATTCAACACTAAATTATGTATTTTCTTTTGTTGTTATATTTCATGGTAATTACATTCCATGAGTTCCTCGTCAAGTAATTCTGTAAAGGTAACATAATAATATGTAACTGATGCTGAAAATTATATCGTCGAAAAATCTCATTCGCTAGTCTTACTTTTTTTTTTTTTAAATGCCAATGCGCCAACTATTGTGAAATTTAAAGATTATGAGATAAACCTGGCAAAATGGCTGTAAGTTACTTAAAATCAACTCGAAGATAGTTGACATCACAAACACACACGTTTCAGACCCTTAAATTATAATTGTAAGCAAATGGTTTTTATTAAGCCATGTCCGCTCCCAATGTGGAGCATATGGACTCCTAATGTAGTTTATCTCAACAGAATCGTTTCTACAAAAACTGCTTGTTACTCAGTTGCTCAACCTCTCTTTTTCTAAAGAGAGTAGGGTTAGAAGGATAAAGCTAGGACAGGACTAGTGGTAAGCTAATCGCTCCCGACGTGCCCGTTTATAGGATAGGATGGGTGGGAGTGGGAAATTGAAGACATCACATACATCCATGCCTACGAACAGAAATTCATAGATCGATCGAAAAATCAATTTATAAAACTGTCCGCACCGGGATTTGAACCCGTGCCCCTCGTAACCGAAGCCAACGACGTTGAGCACTTGACTCGATGTTTATTTACATTGAAATTATTGAGAATCGAACCAAGACTTGCCTAATTAGTAAAGCCAAACTTTTACCAACTAGACTAAAGCGAGTTTATACTACTCCACTGATTAAAGATTATTTAATGTCATTGATTCTTGATTTTTATCACTATTTAAAAATTCTTTTCACATTTTTTTGAGCAATTGTTTGGTACACCGTTTTATCAGTCTTATTTTATTTTATCTAAATAAACCGGTATCAATTTATTTATCTAACTGTTGGTAATGAGCGTTACAAGTAGAACTGGTACTGATATTTAATACATAATGTGTAATCAGTTCAAAAATGTATTTTTAATATTTTTTCAAATACCCTAATTAGCAAACAAGATTGAGGGCCAAAAACGTAGTCAATGAAAGTCTATCGAGTGAAATACTATTTTTAACACAGAAGAGATATCTCGTAATTTTTTTCGTGTTCAACACGCCAAATACGAATAACTTCGTCAATAACTAGTTAAATTTATAATTGAAAATTATAGCCGGCGTGCTAGGTAAAGACGTACTTTTTTCTACGGCAGCCAAAAGGTTAAGGAAGTTATTAATATATTATACAAACAATACCTACGAGTGTGCATGTTCATCTGTAGCTTCTTAGCTCAACACCTGTCAATAATTGTTGCTTCACGTATACGCTTCACTAAAAACATAGATATGTTTACGTAGAGGGGCGCCCGTCTACGCCGATGCTTACGGCGTAACGCTACGACAGAGCTATGCGCGAGGAGATTAGACGAAACGGGTCGATACTACGCTTGGCTTGGCTTAGAGTCACTCTTGTCCTGAAAACAGTGGCTTAATTATTGCGCCGCACGGAGTGGCAATTTTTCCGCCAGATTAGCCGCGGGTAGTGGCATCGTAGACCGACCTACGAACGCTTCGTAAAAATATGCGCCTGCTCTAAATTTTACACTGTATTTGCATGACGCAGCCAAAAATGAAACCTCCAAAGTTTTGGATTATTTTAATAAACGCTTTTATTTGAATAATATTTCAATTAAGGTATAGCGAAAATGTAATAGAATTTTGCAGATCGTGTGTATTTTTCAGGGCTGTGGAGTCGGAGTCGGAGTCGTGAAAAATGAACTGATCGAAATATTTTTGAAATGTATTCAAACAAAATAGGGGAAAGTGTTGACATTTAATGCTTGGCTGACTAAAGACGATCTGATGGAATACATATATTTTAGAATTTCGACTGAAAGTGCTTGATGGAAATTCAACGTTAATTTAGTCAGTTAGAGTGCATTCGCGCACTGAGTAGTACCGAAAGATGCCGAGAGGCAAAACCCGGGCCAAGATTTTTGTGGAAGTGTACATAATGAGAATACATATATATATGTTAAAATGAAATTTTTGAAAAATTTCCTCGGATTCGTAAATTATTTTAAAGCTGGAGTCGGAGTCGTCTTTTTTTTACACGACTCCACAGCCCTGGTATTTTTAAATAAGGCATAAATAAAATAACTAAACTAATAATCCTTGGGATCATATTATGTTTCATTTCTTAAGATTTAAACTGAAGATGCTTGGTGGAATTTGAATCGTTAAAATTATGTTCATTTACACAAGTTTTGTCACTAACGAGCCAGGTTTTGCCTTTTGGCATCTTCAGGCGTTCAAGTGCACGGATGAACTTGTCTGTTAAAGGCTATCAACGTTTTACCACCCGATACAGACTTAACGTATTTTTAATGTAACATTATTATAATTAAAATTTTCGCTCCTAATCGACAACAGGAAAATTTATATACGGCAGCAATTTCTTGCAAGCAATTAATCGCTTACTAACATTTATCTTCACGAATATGTACATTTAATCTACTAATAGTCTTACCTTTTTGTAGTATAACGTGTACCTTAATAATAATGGCACCCACCACACACTATTTGCCATCTCTGCTCTAGTCGGATATTTAGGTTTATACAGAAACATAACTATGCTTTAGATAATAAAAAAATAATATAAAATTAAGATAATTTGAAATTACGACTGAATCTAACATTAAGATGTTTTGGGACTCTACTTCGAATCAGTTTGCAATTTAATGAATTAACAAATAAATGCACTTTTGATATAATTTATGATTTCGACTGAAGGTGCTTGGTGGAATTTCAATATTAAATTTGAATCGTTCAAATTATGTTCACTCCCACAGATTTTGTCACTAACGACCCGGGTTTCGCCTTTCGGCATCTTCAGGCGTTCAAGTGCACGGATGAACTTGAACTGACGCTTAGTAAATGAGTGTTTCGTGTTTATATAATAAATAAATGTATCACTGAGTCTAAAGCCTTTGCTGGCGAAAAGGATAAACTCATGTGAATGCCCAAAGATTTGAGTAGTGACTGGTTTTAAGAATTATATTTATTTGCACTTATACACAGAATTATATTTATTTGCATAAATGCACTTTATTCTGATTGATTCGTGAAACATATTTTAGCCTTTGTGATGAATTCACTTCGTATGAATATAACATTACCTCTGAAGCCAATTCTTAGAAGCTTTTAGTCAACTTAGATTTTGAAGGCTAACGAGTGCTTGTGTGGATTAGGCTCTGATTCCATATAATGGAAGTTGTCTTTCAAGTTACACATATTCTATAACATATGTATAGCACTTAGTGAATTCGTAGAAAATAAACATATTTTTTTATAAATTGTAAATCTCAGACATTTTTTTATTATATTCATTTAACTTCAACACGTTGTTAAACATTATAATACTATCGTTCTCATAATGTTTGTCCTGACGATCGAGCTGGTATGGGTTTCAAGCAACGTTCCCTTTAAGATGCGCGGCCGCGCAGCAGTTGGGTAGCCCCAGCGCACTCATTCCGGGTTGGCGAGCAATACAAGACAGTTGGTCAATTGATATTTAATCGGTCCGCGCAGCTAACCTCTTGCCCTAGAAGAAACATTAGTTCCAAGTAAGGTAAATTGAGTTTTTATTTGTGATCTTTAGCATAGAAGTATGGGATGTAGAAAAGACTCATATATAAATCATACTATAAATTTCAACTGGGAAAAAAGACTTGTACAAAAGTATTTCTTAAACAAGTTATTAAATTAGTAATATATTGTGTAAATAAATCACCAGTTCATAAATCTTCGTGCACTTTAAAGTTGTGTACACTAAATATTTTTACTTTGGCCCAAAATAGTAAAAAAATAATATTTTGTGCCTACTTTAAACAATGTTCAGAATGGGTTACGTCTTTTTGCCTTTTATAGTTGATGGATCCCGGCGTCGTGGAAAGCCACTGATGACCATCCACAGGATGTACTCAGCGGAGTTACGGGACGTTGGGATGACCTGAGAGGAAGTAAAGCGACTGGCTGGGGATAGAAAATCTCGGAGGAACTTCGTGACGACCATATTCTCTGTACAGAGAGAAGGTATGGAATAATAATAATAAAAAAATAGTTGATATGATATTTACATTTTAAGCGTGGTATTTTTGTATTGTTATGCAATTCTTATCTGGGACAATACAGATTCAATAGATTATTTGAGTGCTCCATTGAAATATCAGCACAAATAATAACTCACAAGAGAAATGCGTTAAGTAAAATCGATAGAACACACTTTTATATGTGTAGGGTTGATAAAAGCACTCACATATTAAACGAGTGATGTATCGATGAAACCTTTCTCTATAAAATACTGCTGAAAGCGCGTTCATTTGTAAATTAGTAACAAAGTACCTGTTGAAACGCAACGAAAGTTTTGACAGGTACTATATTAAAGAATTGAAAGCATTTTTCGTGTAAAGTGCGTCCTCTATATACACAGTTAATAAATTATCATTCTGTTAAAGCTACTGTTATCAAAATAACCTGTATTTAAATATCGTTAACTTATGCTGTAACGTTTTGATAAAGTTTGCGAAGCCCGGTCCTTATTAATACTCCATAAAAAAGCTTCAAAAATCTGTAGTGAAACTTTACGAATAAAACTTCGTAACAATACGATAAACAATCTATTATCAAGACAACTGTTGAACTTACAGCTTACTCAACAAATGTTTCTTTCCATAAGATCATAAACTTGGTTGGAGTTTATGACTTTTGTTACATAATATAAAGACAAATAAATATTTTTGTATCAATATGTCGATGTGTTTATTAGCGAAAAAGAAATCTGTCTTAAGAGTTCATTTGTTTCACTGTTACAATAAATAGCAGTAAATCAGTATAAAGGTTCCTTTAAATGGAGGATATAAACTTAAAAAGTAAATCTAAATAAACAACACATGTTCGACTTGAAGATTAATGCTAAAGGCTTTTTTGCATTCACTTTAAAAAAAAATCAATTAAAAAAAATGATTTTTCATTCTACAGACTCAATACTCAAATACGCAAGTTTTTGGCGAAAACACTTTTTTTGTACTACCTTATAACACAATTTTACGAATTAATCAGGAAAGGCTTAACAGATTGTTAGTGATTTTAAGATAGATTTGTGTTTATGGTACTGTTGTTTTTGATTCATACATTCCCTTCTTGCTATCGGATTAAAAAAACAGGAAAAGTACACTAATAATTAAACAACGGTACTTTTCCAGCCCAATCTTTTTGTTCTTACACTTTTTGGAAAAAGTGAAGTTGACCTGCAAAATACCAACCAGAATGTTTCTGAATGACAATTAATCCTGAGTATTTTATAGGTAAGGCTTAACACCAGGGTGGGGTGGAACAGAGAACCTGCAGGTTTTTCAAATAACCGAAAACTACTAAGGCTAATTTTAAAGGGTTATTTTATTTAGATTAAATATTTGATTTTTTCATATTGTATATATGATTAAAAAATTCTTCGGATATATGTACTTTATTTTTATCAGTTATAAATATTGCAAGGCGTCAAAGACAGAACAATGATAATTTTTTAATTTTAGATTTCGACTGAAGTTGCGTGGTAAAATTTAAATATTAAATTTGAATCGTTCAAATTATGCACTCCGTGCGAAAATTCATCCGTGCATTTGAACGCCTGAAGATACCGAAAGGCGTAGCACGGGTCAGTAGTGACAAAACTTGTGTGGATGTACATAATTTGAACGATTTAAATTTAATGATAATTTTCAATAGAAACTATTTATTTCAACTGATTTCACGCGTTTACGGTAACTAACATACCAAATATACTACATAGTAGACGAAAAAATAGAAAGTTTATTCATCTGGGAGCTTTAACTTTCGGGATTTTCTGATGGATGTCTCTAGTGCCGAAAACCAACTTCAATATATTTTTTTAATAAAAGTTTGTGATTTTTTGCCTCTACTGTAATTTTCCTGAGGTCAAAAATAAAAGAAAATCATAATTTGGCCGAGGGTATTGATGTTTTTATAGTGATCGATTTTCGGACGGAATTACTTTTGCGTTTTATTGGTGGAACTGTAACGTAGATGTGGGAAAAAAATAATAAACATTACCAGTACTAAATACGAAAATATTATTTCTGATTTCATATCAGTTTTTCTACGTATTTGAAGGAACCGACAAAAAAAACATTAATACAAAGAACTCGTAGATTTGATTTATTGAAATATTATAATAACCACGCAAATTGGTTTGCTATTTATTTTCAGTTTGTTAATTTAATATTTAAAAAATCTTATTACAACTTGATTTGAAAGCTTCGTCTTGTACGTCAACAGTGCTTCTAAAATAGCTTTAAGGCTTTCAATGTACCATGTAACTGAATGGATAGATGTTATGAGCTTGTGATTTTTCATATCCAATTCAATGACTGCCATACATTTGTGTGATTGCATTAATAAATTGAATTGAGTTTTAAATATTTCAGACGTAAATTGCGTAAAACAAAAACGTAAAAAAGAATTCAAATTTGAATTATTTTTATTCTGTACACTTCCATACATTTTGTCAATAGGGACCCGGGTTTTGCCTTTCGATGGTTTTTTCTAGTGCACGAATGCACTTGAACTGATGAACTGATGCCGAAAGGCGAAACCCGGTTCGTTATCGAAAAAAAATATGAAAGTGTACAGAATAAAAATAATTCAATTTGACATTAAATTCCCATCAAACACCTTCAGTCAAAATTTTAAATTGTAAAAAAGAAGGTTTTAAATGTAATAAAATGAAACGGAGCTGCTGAATTGCATAAAAATAGCTGGGAAAGATAAACTATGGGTTTGACTGTAAATCTTTTAAGCAAGAGTTTGTCTAGTGTTAACGTCCTTGACTTAAAAAACGGAGGTCACAGATTCCAATCCCAGATTTTCTCATAACTTAAAACATGTTAAAACACTACAAACAATGTTACTCTGAAAATATAAACGGTTTATTAAAAATATTATATGTAAGATTCTAAACCCAGACTGCACAATTGAATTGAATTCACAATCAGCTTACAACTAAGTGATTTGTTACTAACAATAAAACGTACTGTACTATTTTTATCATAGTAAAGTGGAATCGCTTGGGTATTATATTAAAAAGCTCTATTAAAAGAGAAACGATACGCTTTAAAAGCTCTTGCACTTTAAAAACATTTCCCCTGAGGTGCATTTTCTACTACCCTTATATGTAGATATACACATAATGTTTATATAGAAACCTTATCTTACAACATCAAATACGTACCTTCTTGTAAAGCTCCATTGCATTACATTTTGAATGATATTAGAGTATTTTCAAAAGATTATATCTAATCGTTAATTGGAATTGAATTGGTAATCTCTATTATAATAACAAAATGTTAATACTTTCGATGGATTCGGCGGTAACTTTGTGGAAGTTCATTTTAATATAAAATAAAAATAACTTTGATTATTCCACGTATTGTGTATCAAAATGTGACACGTGTTTCGCCTCTTTCAGAGGCATCCTCAGACAACTACTTTCGCAAATGTTTGCTTAAGTACGAATGATTTTAATTTTACTATTCTGATATATTATAATAAAGATCAAAATAAAATGGGAGAGAATGATAGAAAAACAAACAAACGATAATGGTAATACAAATGACATTTACATAAAGAAATGATTATCTAATGAGTTGGATCAATTAGGACGGGTTAAACCGCTAGAAAATATATTACTATTCTGATATATTATAACAAAAATCAAATAAAAATGGGCGGCAAGGGGGGGGGGGGGGAACAAACAAACGATAAAGGTAATATAAAATGACATTTACATTAAGAAATGATTATCAAATGAGTTGCATCAATTTAGACGGGTTAAACCGTTTGAAAATATATTTAAAAAAAAAAGGCGAAACACGTGTCACATTTTGATACACAATACGTGGAATAATCTAAGTTATTTTTATTTTATATTAAAATGAACTTCCACAAAGTTACCGCCGAATCCATCGAAAGTATGGAATTGAATTGGTTATCTCTATTATAATAACAAAATGTTATTTTTCTCAAAAAAAAAAATGTTATTTCAGCGATAGCTTTATAACCACAAAAACATAAGTAATATAGCTCAGACAAAACTGATATCTGAAAAAATGCTCTACATTGAAAACTGTCATTTTTGAGAGAAATATTGTGACATTTAATCGATATAATTTATGTAAAATATTGCCGAAAAATACTTAGTAACCCTGTTTACAGTTTACCATAAGAATGTTTTAGTTGATAGACAAACAAACAAACGAGTGATCTTTAGAGCGAATCATATACAATATATAAGGTAGATAATTTGACCTAGATTTTGAAGTAAAATCTCTTTTATGTCGTCAAGTACTAAAACGAAATACTATCCAAACAAAAAGTTATATTATAGTATAGAACTTACTATGGTACTTGTGATTTCCGGAAGCTATATTCTCGGTACGTTTTCATTGTCCTGGGAAACGGTTTGATTGGCTGGGTAACATAATATAGCGGGCAATAGCTTTTAGCAGAACCTACTTCTGGGCATTTTCAGTCACTTAAGGCACTATTTGCGTTATACTTTGATATTTCCACATCTGAAAAATGCGAGGGCATGACATTGTAATATGATAAAATTCATTCAGAGTAATATGATACGTAATTTTTACGTAAGTTATCACTTTATCACCGCATGAAAAAATCATTTTTATTCCGCTGAAACAGCGCTCTGAATTGTCGACTCATTGCAAGCAAACGCGGTATCCACTTCGAACAGAGCTTTCTTCTGGACAAATTTTGGTGTAAAATGGTGAATACACTGCCTTCTGATATCTTCAAGGTGTCACCTATCTCACGCAACTTCAATTTAGATCGGTTAAAACTGTTTTGTTGAGTTTTTTTTATGTTTTATGGAACACCTGCCGAATTTGGGCTACCAAAGGGTTCATCGGTGTTTGTACGGTCACGTTAGAATCGGCAAACCACTTCTCTACAATTTGTCTCGATTAAATAGAGTCCGAATAACACTTGACAAGCCATTGCTTTGCTTGAACGGTATTTTTTCAAATTAAAAAGCAATGCTCTATCAACACTCAAAATTCAGATTTTTTCTTTGTTTTGAAAATTTAAAAAGTAGCGTCAATAAAACCACTGTAACTTGTGAATTAAACGTCAGATTGTTATAAGATTTTGACACGTATTATTTGAAAGTTAGTACGTTTTAATAAATTATAAATTTTTCAACAGTGACACTACCTATGTCATCCTACGAACTTATTGAGTAATGTATTATATCAGTGCTTCCCAGCCTGGAGTTCGCAAAAGTTTTCATTCTTTCAACATTATTTGTGATAAAATATTAATATGTGAAATAAAAAAAAAATTGGGGGTCTGCAGATTATTGTTTTCAGATTTATGGGTCTGTGGCATAAAAAAGGCTGGGAGTACTGTATTATATGACACTTTTACGCAACTGTCACAGCATACGCTGGTCGCACATTTCTGCTTCGTCTGCCTGCATTTGCCAATAATGTCCCAAGACTGCCACTGAGCATACGCTTAGCCTTAATCATTTTTTAAATACTCTTAAGCTAAAGCTTTCCGGCTTAAAATCACTGCCCTAAAAAGACTATAAAGAAATACACGTACAATGATACTGGGAACTAAACATTTTTTAGACATCTACGAGGTCCGTACACGTTAATACTATCTAAGACCCATTCTTCGTAATGGAATTATCCTAGTCGAAGACAATTTATTTCGTTATCTAGGAATAAGAAAAAAATCAGTCACAAACTTCTAACGCAACCTTTTTCGGATAATCTAATATTAAGCGATTGAAACTCTATGAAATAAAAAATGAAGCGAACGAGATTTTATTTCAAGAAAAAAAAGAACAATGCAGAGATAATTTGTGAGTGACGCTATTATTTCATTGTTCCCAATGGGCTGTTAGTACGTAAAAAAATGTTTTAGCTTAACGACCGCGGACGCGTATTTGAGTCTTTGAAAAACAAAGTTTGCTGGCCGGCGGACTCATATATGCGTATAAGGAAAGTATCTGGAAGCTTAGAAAATTATATTTGGTAATATCACTTTTAGGGTGTTCACTGTCAATACTTGGTGGAAAGGCATTATATTAGTAAAAACACAATATTCCTTTGTACTTCATTCCACTTTATTAAATATGTCAGGACCGGTTTCGCTCATTACGAGCATCGTCAACTGATAAGAAATATAATTTAACAATGCTATTTATACAAAAATGAACAGTTATAAACAACAATTGGCATTGAAAAGAAAATACCAATTACATTAAAAGTGATTCTAAAATAGCACAAAATTAAAATGTTTAACACATCTAACATATAATTAAAAAGTCATCTCAGATTAATAAATTTAGAATGGGGATTGAAAGTAATTACAAACATAATTAAAATTTGGGAATTCTCTGACAAAGTGATACAATGAAAATGATGACATTAATAATGACATTAATAGAATTCGGTAATATCTCAATTGGTTTACTTAGTAAATTAATTTAGTAAAATTACAATTTTTCGCAAAATTGCTCGGCCCCCAGGTGTAATTCTATAAAAAAACGTGCGTTCGTTAAGCTGTTAAGACTAAATTTGGATTGATTAGAGTCCGTGGTGCAATGGTTAACGTCGTTGGCTTACGTGACCGATCTCAAGTCCCAGTAAGAACAGCATTTTTTCAATATATCTATCGATTCCTATTCGAAGACGTGGATGTTTGTGATATCTGAATATTCCCTCCCACCATTTGAATTCTGAAATAGAGGCGTAACGAGAGCGATTAGCTGAACACTAGTCCTGAACTATCCCAATCTTTCTTCCCTTACTCTTTTGCGAAAACAGTGATATTGAGCAAATGAGTAATAAGCAGTTCTTCAAACTTCAAGCAAAACAGTGCATGGTTAAAAGATAGGTCCCGTGCAGTTCTGTATCATGTCAAGAATATGAGAAGTAAATTTGTTTATTTTCGTATATTTACTTGCATATAGTATAAAAGAGTGAGGAATTTTGCAGATTTACCTGCTCATTTAAAATTGGTAAACTATTTATCTTTGCCCTATTTATTTCTAAAATTTCCTGGAAAAATAATTTATGCCCACCCGTGTTTGGATGTAGAAAACCACCAAGCACCTTCAGTCGAAATCTTCAATTACAAATAAATATGTTTAACATCTAATTATCTTCGTAATAACGCTCGCCATGAGAAGAACCGGTCCTGATCTTGTTAAATAAAATTGGAAATATGTACAAATTAATATTGTGTTTTTATTAATATAAGCCTTTCCACCGAGTATTGACAGTGAACACCCTAAACGTTTTTAAAGTGGTCCTTTTATTAAAAAACAAACAACCCAATACAAAACAAACGAAAGTTACATAATTTTTTTTTAAATCGCTGTATTGAACAAATGTTACTTTTAGAAAAAAAAACATCTTGAAAGAGGAAACGATTTATAATGCTTTATACACAAGTTCGTAGTCTTCCTTTAAATTAGGCGCAATCCGTTTCCAATCAATGGGGAATTAATCGAAACTAGTAAAAGCCTTTGGATTTTGGTTGGTGCCGACAATACTTAGAAGGGTGTAACCCGGTGCCGAGAAAATGATATAACGTTTATTCTTAATATGATGATATTTAAAATTGCTCAATAAATACATGTTTCATATAACGCAAAACAAATTCTATGTTGACAGAAAAACAATGTCGTTCCTCATCGACAGATACAATTAATGCGAAATATTAGAAAAGGTATTTAGCAAGTCCGTGTCGCAGTGATCAACGTTTTTGGCTTCCGTGGCGGATCTCACAGATTCAAGTCCCAGTACGAACAGATTTTTTTAATCGATTCAAAATATATAAAAAAAATGATAACAGAATTATTCTAAAAAAGATAGGTCCCGTGCAGCTCTCTATCGGGCCAATAATATAAGGAGTAAATTCGTTTATTTTATTGATCGTATTACACTGTGGAAGGCGGCCTTGAAACAACGGCTGTATACACATAACGGGTGATGGTGGGATAATAAAAAATACACATTTTATTTTTACCACTTTTAGGATGTTCACTGTCAATTTTTGGTAGAAAGGCATTATATTCAGTTGATCATTTTTGTCATGTGCAAAACAGGGCTCTGATCTTATTAAAAAAAATGTTGGAATTAGTACAAATGAGTTTTTTATTTTTTGAATTTTAATTTTATATTAAAAAATGAATTTCCGAAGTTACCCCCGAATGCATCGACTTATCGCTTTTTGTTCAAAAGCGCGGGTGTTTGTAATGTCTTAAAATGTCCCTCTATAACAAGTGTCACTAAGGAGGTAAAACATGCGTCAAACATTGTAACACAAGAAGTGGAGTAGCAAAGTTATCAAATTTAAATTGTATATTACATAAATAAACTTATTCTGTCATATGGTAATTCTTAAAGAGATTAAAAAACGTGTCACTATTTGTAGCACAGCGTGTAGAGTAACAAAGTTATCAAATGTAATAAATTACAACCGGTCCATTTCATGTTAAGACTGTGAATCCAGAAAGTTATATCCAGAATTTAAAAAAAAAACAAACAAAGAATATTCAAACAATGCAATAAGATATTGGATAACATTTAATGAATGCAATATGAGTCGTATTTATTATGTATATTGGAACAATATGTATGACATTATTTACTAGTATCTCAGTTATATCAAAAAACCTAATCAACTCTAGCGGATTTTCTTAAAACGCTTTCGAGACTAAATCCTTTTATCTCTCTTAATCTCTTAAAGATACTGCCTCGAGGGTTTTTCAAGCCTCTCAAATCCGGGTCAACGCTTAGCGGCTGAGCTGATTAAAAAAATAAACAACTGTAGCTGCCTTTGATAAGAAATCAATCATGAATAATCCACTTGGATTTGTTAAGTATGTAAAGTTATGCAATTTACCAAACCGTCTTGTAGAATTGGTTTTTAATCGCATTTATTATGTGTAACCCAACTGTGTGTAAAAGTATTTTTTATCGCGTTTGATCAACCATTTGGAACTGTCACATTTTTTACATATTACAAAGATAAATTTCTACAATAATTGTATTATTATGTCTTAATTTATTTTTATATAACGTTTACATTTTAAGAATCATATTCACTTCTTATGTCAAGCCTGTGGCCACCACGTGGCGTTTCAGTGATTCTCTGTCACTTCTCCGATTTTCAGGATGTGTACTGGAAGCTGTTGAGCTTACCAATGACTTTTCTGCACTGCTAAGGGTCTTACCAAAGCCAGAGGCCGGTTTGATTACACTTAATATTAGACTTTTTTTTCCTGTTTATATTTTACTCATACACGAAAGATATGTTTTTTAAAATTACTTTACAGCGATACTCCACCTGCGGCCCATTCACCTTTTTCAAAATCTGGCATTGTTTGCAAAAAAAAATATGTTACTATGTTATGTATAGTATGAGGTATATTTACGTAAACTTATAAATGTACTGTGGCCAATGTTCCCTTTAAGCTGCGCGCGCGCGACCGTGCAACAGTTTGAAAACCCCCACGTACTAATTTCGGGTTGGTGCGCACTCCAATACAACTATTCAAACAGTATTTTTTTGGAGTAACTATAATTAACTTAAATAAATTAAAAATTGCGATTTTTGATAATTTAACAATAACTTAATTCTTCTCTATTATCAGAACAAGAAATTGATCTAAATGGAGTGCGTATACGTACAACATAAGGATTAGTCAATTAGAAATATGTGAAAACTAGAAAACTTTATTTATTTGCTTAATATGTGCTTAATTTGTTTTATGTAAAAAAATGAATACTGCTATTTCCTATGTTTTTTTATACACTTAATATTTTTATTATATAAATCAAAACAAAAAAAAAACACTATTTTGTACATCAAATATACTAAATTATGCCGCGGATTTGTTGGATTGGCCCACGCAGCTAACCTTTTGTCTTAAAGGTGACATTTAGCAAAAACTGGCATGCGACCCTAACGAAAACAATGTTAAATATCGCTGTAGGTGGTTTCCTATATCGTTCGATCAACGCACTAATATTCGGTAGAAAAGCAATAGACTACGCTATAATTGATGAAAGCATAGTCTGGGCAAATTGTCGACACTAATTAATGCGTTTACTTTCGGTGAAACGAACACGATGCGCTTAACTGGCTCGTGCAATGTAAACTTTTGAACCGCTGAAATAATAAACCGAAACAGATAACTTTGGTTTAAATCAAACTGAGAGCAAAGCAAATAACAACAATGAGGTTAGTTCACAATTAGTTTCTTGGGTATCAATTGTACGTTCAACTACACGATAAGTGCATTTATAGTATTTACACTAGTTTTGCAAACAACAGCATTTGTTTTATCGTTCAGTAATTGAATGCAATTTATTAGAAGTCAATAATTGTCCATGTACATATATTATTACCTTATTTCATTTATCAGACCGGCAATAATCTATCCATATTTTGATATATTAAGAAAAACACAATATTTTTTTGTACTTATTTCTTCTTTTATTTACCAAGATTAGGACCGGTTTTGCTCATGGCGAGCAAATAAATGATCATAAATCATGAAATGAAATCATAAATAAATTTTGAAATATCTTATTCACAGTTTCTATTGTAATTTGTAAGATCTTTTTAATACCAATTTTTTATTATATCTTTTATTTCAATTTGTTTTTTGTATACATGACACTGTTTAATTCTGTTTCTTGTCAGTTGATATCAGTTTGCCATTAACGAAACTGGTCTTGATCTTGGTAAATAAAAGTGAAAATAAGTACAAAAGAATATTGTTTTTTTTTATTAATATAATGCCTTTCCACCAAGCATTGACAGTAAACACCCTAAAAGTGATATTTTGATATGATAACTATTTATGTAACATACAATATGGAGACTAAGAGCTTTATCATAAAAGCTAAACTTATCAGAACTGTCAATTTGTTACTTACCGACTTCTGGCAGAACGGTAAAGTTATGTATAATATATTTGATTGAATTTACTGTCCTGTAGTCAAACGCTCTTAGTTTAATTAAATAATGAAAAAACCAAACACCTTTTTATCCATCATACCTTTTTGTTCATACTAAACCTTATAAATGAACATATATTTCGCAAAAATATTTTTTGCCAACGTTTTTGTATGAGGCTTAATTGAGAATGATATTTTTTTTTCGGAATACAAGTTAAAGTAATATGTTTGTATTGATATTTTGAATTCATTACATCGAAAAACTCAAAAATGACAAAAGTTAAGGTACGTTCTTAGAGAAGATTAACGAAGAACTCTTCAAATGTCTTCATTATCATTTTTATATTGGCAAAACAAAAAGGACACTGAACACCAGATTATCAGAACATATGACAGCCTTTAGATTGAAAAAAGACACGTCTACTTTTGTTAATCACTTAATTTCGGAAGGACACGTTTTCAATCAGGAACAAGAGATAAAAATGTTACACCCAAATACGGACGGTCATAAGCTCTTTTTCCAGGAAATTTTGGAAACAAACAGAGCACAATTGCACAGCCTTACGATTCTAAATGAAATATTAAACATGCCGGGATCTCCACTTTTATACCCTATATAAATATAATCATAAAACCTTTGCCGACAAACAAATTAATTTAATTCTTAAAACTACTTAATACTCAAATCTGTAGGCATTCCCATGAGCTTATCCTTTTCGCCAGCAACGGCTTTAAACTCAATGATACATTTATTTCTTATATAAACACGAAATATTCATTTACTAAGCGTCAGTTCAAGTTCATTCGTGCGCTTGAACGCATGAAGATGCCGAAAGGCGAAACCCGGGTCGTTAGTGACAAAATCTGTGAGAATGTACATAGTTTTAACGATTCAAATTTAAAAATGCTCAATCGTAAAGTGAAACCAAACATCATTTTAAGTGTTTTAATTATTCCAACTTTCTTATTTTAAAATAAATGAACGTAGTGTATTTTGAATTACATTAAAAAATACTAGCTGTAAGCCCGTTGACCTCAACGGGGGGATTTTTGTTGCATTTTTAAGAAGTCAGAAAATTACAAACCTATTTATTGAATAAGCCAGAAATTCTAAAAATAAAATAAATATATCTCGGGCCATTTATCGACAGCATGCCCTGTAGTATTTAAATTGTAAGTTATTTAATTTTTGGAATAATGTTGAGTTTGCTAACAATTAGTTTTCCTATTAGCAGAAATATACCTCGTAAATTACCTAATTTTTGGAATAATGTTTAAGTTTGCTGACAATTTTTTTCGTAGTGACAAAAATTTCGTAAAATATTAAATCTTTGGAATAATGTTCAAGTTTGCTAACAATCATTTTTCATAGTAGCATAAATCGACCTCGGCGCATATATCGACAGCCCTGCAGTTTTAAATTGTAAATTACTTAATTTTTGAAATAATGTTTAAGTTTGCTAATAATCATTTTTCACATGCAAAATGGTATAAATTAATTGCACATTTTATCAAAACAAAATTATCAATTTTCCATGTTACAATCAAATGCATATTTATCAAATTAATCAGAATAAATTAACTTCACTAATTCACCAAACGGAGCTTATTTTTAGGAATATATGAGTCTTTAAGGGAACCAAACATAAAAATGGTGAAACTTTTCCATTTGACTTTTAAGTGCAATTACGTTTTCAATTAATTTTTGTGGGAACTGTCATCAACTTTTAATTTTATGTGAAAGTTTTTTCAATAAATAAGCATAAAAAAGTAATACAAAATAACTTAGATTATTCCACGTATTGTGCTACAAACTGTGACACGTGTTTCGCCTATTTCAGAGGCATCCTCAGACAGACTTACTTTCAGTAAGTAAAAGTAAGTCTGTCTGAGGATGCCTCTGAAAGAGGCGAAACACGTGTCACAGTTTGTAGCACAATACGTGGAATAATCTAAGTTATTTTTTATTTTATATTCAAATGAACTTCCACAAAGATGCCGACGAATCCATCGAAAGCATAAACAATGTATTTTAGAGAAAAAATGATTGAAATTATGCAATAAAAAGGGTGGGTTCAGTTCACTTTTTCCCATCATCCTAACTTGGCTCACTTTGCCGTATTTTAATCTCGTTGACCCCAATCTATCAAACTATTTCGCTTACTTTATTTATATTACTATTTGAGCATAAATTTACCTTGTCCAAAGCATAGACTCGTTTACTCGTTATTTAAAACAAAAGATACAAAACTTTTAAATTATCGGGATAAATTCTAAATACCCTCTGTTAAAAAGTAAAATATTTAATAGCCGTCAGCATATGACACACATGGAATATTTGCATTTAACTGTCGAAACTATATTATGTAAAATATACCACATTCATATTTGACAGACGTCACAATCTTGAATAAAAACAATCGAAGTCAGTTTGTGAATCACAAATATCGTTCCATTTTCAAATGCTTGATTTATATAATGTATTTTTATCGCCTTGATATTTATGACGTTAGCTCAGTTGATAGAGAGCTCGACTGGTAATCCAGAGTTCTGTGTTCGATCCACGGTCGCGGCGTTTTTTTGTATGAATTTTTTTCAGCGATTTGTATCGTCAAATAATAAACAGTGTATTGGGAAAATATGTCTTTAGTATGAATAAAAATATTGCGTCAGCGGAGCTTTGAGAAGGGAGGGGAAGGGGCAGGGGGAGGGGATATCGCGGACAATCATTCAGACGGACGGACATTATCGAGTATTAATATATAGATGTTTTGATTGAGCTAAGTTTGAAAAGTTTTCCAAATGATAAAATTTGATTTACGAAAATATATATTAAATATATTCTACGGAGTGTGTTTTTTCATATTTGATTTTCATATGAATTATTAATCCAGGCGCTATTTAACGAAGCCAAAAATACTTCGCCAAACATATTCGGAATTCTGAAGAGCTTTCAAATTGACCGTGTATACCCTTTTCGAGTGAGGTTGCGATCCAAAAGGACCCCTCAAATTCGAGGAGTTAATTTTCCACAAATTTTCCGACGCACAAAAGAAGTTCGCATTACTTTCCTTCAATTACTATTATCTTAAATGCCAACCCTGAATACCTTATAGGGTGGAATTTGCAATATAATACCGTGTCTGTATAGACGGTGTTGACCCTATTTGTGCGGTATATCTTATTCACGGAATGCTATATGACGAACGGGTCAATTGCTTTGTATTATTCGTTTCTATAAATGACTTACATTGAAACTAAGTTGACGAGCGATTACGTAAAAGAAAATATTTCTTTGAAAAAACATTTCAAAGGATATACAACGTTGAATTGAATATAATTCAGCTGTGTGAAGCTCAAAAGGAGATCTTTGTTTCAGAATAAAGGTTGCTATATCGATTATTTTAATTCTGTGATGGACGAAAAATGGTTTTCTTTACAAAATCAAAAGAAGCTATTTGATATTGGCTCATAAAGAAACATTATAAATTATGATTATAATTACATTACAACTATTTATTAGCGACCACTTAATTGAACTATAACAAGTTTTCAAATTATTCATTTATTTGTAAGAGGTAATGAACATTTTAATTATAGTCAATTTAGTACCGCTTATTAACTCGCGCGGCTCGGAGACTACTTCTCTGCCGATGGGGGTCGTTTAGGGACCCCAGTGGTTTCCTCATTATTGGCCTTATTCTTATGAATTAAAAAAAAAAATAGTCTAAGGGCTTTAAAATATCTCTCTGCATCATTCCTCATACATTTTTTTTTATAAAAATCCGTGGTTTTTTAATAAATAATCATATTTTAAGTTGCGCGTAAAAAAGACGTCATCCCAGCACACATATTAATTTGCAACTGACGCGTTTAGCCCAGCTATCTTACGAACGATCGCTTATCGCGGGCGCTTATCTCGTTATCGCGTTATCGCGTATTTATATAAACTACAAAAGGTCCAAAAAACTATGATATAAAAATACCTTAATTATAAACATTGTATCACCCATATTAAAATAGATATTTAAGAAAATGTGGGTATTGGGGTCGCATTTCTTGAGCTTAGAACCGGAAAAGTTAATAGTTTTTATCTTCATCCGTTAATTCTTTCATATTTATACAAGTTTGTCTCATTAGTTTTTGCGTATTTTGCGCGTTTTTTTATTATCAGACAATCGTTTATTTTTATTCCTTTTTCACGATAGTAAATAATAACTAATAATTAGTATTTTGCTTGTCGTCCGCCAACCATTTCGACTATTAATGTGACCTTTCACTCAAAAAAAATTCCCAGACCTTATTTAGAATATAAACTGACCTTTAAAATAACCTGCGATCTTTTTAAAACCGTGTTTGCTCTAAAATAGTTTTATTCTACATATATCCTAATAAAGAATCTCAAAAGAAACTGTTCAAAAAGAAGTAAGTCTTTCTATTCTTACCATGGTGATAATTGATAGAAAGAATAAGACTGAATAAAGACTACTAAAAAGCCCATTGATTTTTAAACACTGTTTTTGGGGAATAGGATAATAGACGTAAACAAAATAACTGAAAATTTCAACTCAATTGAGTTGATAAAATCTTAAGATTAAAACCACTTAAAATAACTCGTACGTAACCAAAGAAAACCATGCCTAAGATCACAAATCTTAATTAAAATAAGCCATATTTGTTATTGGAATTGCTAATAATTAAACAACAAATCGTTTAAAAGCATAGTGAAGCTTTCACCGTTAGGTTAAAAATCAATAATCAAATAATTTAAAAACAGTTTTCGACAATGATTCGATTCATGCAAAAATGAATTATTCAAAAGCGATTCAAGATTCAATCATAAATTCGAATCAGTGTTTAAAAGATTAGCGGAAAAAAACAGAGAATCCACGCGACAATATATTCAAGTTAAGTCTTTCTATGAAATACGAAAGTCAGGGTTGGTGAACCGGCAACACGCTTGCCACAAGAGCCTCATATGGAAATTAGGCTGAATTTTACTCAATAAATTATGTATGAATTAGAAAAAAATGTGATAATTATCATTTTTTAATCGTCTTCTGCTCCCAACGTAGAGAACATTATGGCCTATAAGAAGAAAAAATCTTAAAATAATAAAAAATGGGGTGTGGCTGTGTCATGGACACGGCCGTGTGTTGTACGTGAATAATACGTCTCGTAATAGGTGATATTACGCCCCATTTTTACAATCCCGGCACTGCTTGACTGAGTCATTTGGTGTTTTAATGGTACCATTCGATTTCTCTTGAGAAGCCCTTTCCAACCGTATGCGATCTTTGTATTTCGACTTGGCTTTTTGTCACGTTAAGCCCGACATTATATATTTTTGATTTTTTTTAACACTTAAATATAGTCACAGTCACAATATTACACTATTTTTTTTTATCTATAATCGATAGATTTTGTCGAGAGCTAACGATTGAAACTTAAACAAACATCGTGACTTCTTCGAGTCAAAAGTTATAGTAAATAGAAATCTCTATACGCAGCAAAATTACCTCAAAACGGCGGCGCTTCTCCCTCCACCCCACGCAATGTATCACAGTCTTTTTATAACGCAATAAATTCTTTGATTCTTAACTATCCAGTGATGTAATTAAATTTTGGATATCGATGATAGATATGAATCTGCAACACCAAACTGTATCCCCCGATTTCGTTATCATTCGTTTTTTTGGATTGCCTCTCTATGGAAGCAATTTTAAGGACGTATTCACGTCAAAAATGTTGAAATATTTTTAATTTTGGTCGACACGTTGGACAGCCAAAAAATAATATTTAAGAATTTTTGGCAGACGCATTTAAGAACGTTCGCACCCACTGTTAGTTATAGGTAAACGCAGGCACTGAGAGATAGTGGATTTTGAAAAAAAAGTCACGATCCGAGATCCAAAACTCCTCTGGAAGACTCGTGACTCTTTGCTCTCGCGCGGATTCGATATTTTTATTGGAGTGTTTCGCCCCGAGTCTGAAATGAAAAACCCTAAAAAATCCCATAGGTAAACAACGGTAAACCGATATAAAATACGTGCTACATGGCGAAACTAGAGCTCTGTAGTTTACTCATTTTACACAGTTAATATATTTTTTACTTTTAATGTTACAAAATTATGATCTTTTAAAGCCCGTAGCGTTGCAATATTTATGGATGAGCGGAAAAAACAATCCATTAACATACAATATTGTTAATGGAATTGTTTTCAACGTGTGTACCATAAGGAGCTTGAACTCCACATATTTTTCTTTTCTACTAGATAGAATTCGTCGTTCAATAAGACTGCCAATGATTATCTGTACTATATACTTGACGGAGAAACCAAATGTTTTTGAGGGAACAAAAAGAATATTAGTGGTCAGAAAATCTTTCATGCATTATATGCTTTGTATAAGACGCGAACATTGTTTAAAGGAATATTCGAAACTAATTAATTATATAAATATCACAATAATTTTCAATATATCGTTTAACCGTTTTTATTTTCATTGGCTTGGAGATTTGATGGTGAGACGTGAAAAGATTTTAAAGTTCTAATTCAATAGTATGAATTTATAAAAAAAAACCGCTGGTACTTAATGAAAAAAGGTTGTCGGATCCATGGTGTTGTGGTGGTCTTTCGTGACAGATCTTATGGGCTCGAATTTAAGTACGGACAGTCTTTTATTACAAAGTTTGTTCAAAGGCATAAAGGAAACTCTCTGCCACTATTCCAATTCTGAAATAACGACGGAGCGAGATGGTTAAACTAGAGATGTACCATTTTAACTTGACTGTGGCAGAACTCAGAACTAAAATTGACGCCCTAAGACGTGTTGACTATGGCAACGTTAATGATGCGATGGTGGCGCCCTCGCGGGCAGTCAAGTTGCGCTGGTACATATATAGTCCTGCTCTAACCTAATCCTTCTCTCTTAATAAAAATAATAGACTGGACAAATGAGTAACAAGCATCTTTTGTAGAAAAAATCTGTGAAGATACTTCACTTATAAAAGAATTCGATTCACATTAGACTTAAAAAAACAAGCTGCATCATTGATAACTTGTTGAACGACAAAGATATTGCAGTGGCCATTTACTCCTAAAAAATAAATAAGGCTTAACTATATTTTAGACCATTATTAGACAGTCGTTTCTAAGATAAAACATCAATTAACTTTCGTGGATTTTATCATAAGTTAAGTGCAAAGTGGAAAAAAGTCACATAAAATATTCTTAAAGGGGCGAAGTTTGAGCCATTGCAAGTGTATTTGGATATGTATGTTTATTTTATATAGCTTTAAAGTTTTCTCTCGCTTGGTATCAAAATCCTTAAGCAAAGCGTTTGATGTTAAGCTTCAAGTTACATCAACTCAGATACCTTTATACTATAGTGAAACGCAAATTCAACATGACATTGCTAGTTTCGAGCGAATTCTACGAAATTAACTTTGAAAATGGAAAAATTTCAAGTTAACATTTTCCAAGAAAAACTGTTTTTAAAGTCGATTTTGTCGATTTTTTTTTCAATCGGTGTATAGACTTCTGTTCGAAGGCATGGGTTTTTGTGATGTCTAAAAACGCCTGCCGTGGCCCAGTTGGTTAGAGCTTGCTCTACAAATCACGCAGGTCTGGGTTCGATTTCCAGTCAGATCACAGTGAATTTTTGCATTTAAAGTTGTGATCGAAGACTGGGTGTTTGTGATGTCAATTCACATCATTTCCTCTCCTCCCGTCATTCTGATCCTTTAATAACTGGGTGTAGCATTAGCGATTAGTCAACCACTAGTCCTGTTCTAAGCTTATCCTTCTTTCCCTACTACTTACTTTGAAAAAAAGTGAGGTTGAGCGACTGAGTAAAAAACAGTTCTCGTAGAAAAATCTTCTGTTGAGATACCTCCATTAAGAGGCCATATGCTATATGCCATTGGGAACGGACATGGATTAAAAAGAAAAAAATACCTCTTACAATACTGAAATAACAGGACATAAGAAGAGTGATTCACCCTGTTCTAGCCAATTCATGTCTCTACTACTTTCGTCGAGAAAGTAATATGAACAACTGAGTAACAAACTGTTCTCATTGAAACACTTCTATAAAGGGGCCATATGCTCCACAGGCATAGTGGTCAACGTCATTGGCTTCATGAGCAAACGCTTCATAAGCGTTCAACTCGTCATATGGATAGAAGGATAAGGCTAGTACAGTACTAGTGCTACTACTAGCCGCTCTCGTTACGCCCAGTTATTAAAAAATGGGAGGGCTTGGAGGGAAATTAAGACATCACAAATACTTATGCATTAGAACAGAAATCGGAAAAATGTTGATCGTACTAGGACTCGAACCGGGAAAACTAACCGCTGCACCACAGCCAATTCTCCTGATGAACGATACCGGTCCTGAAGTTAATAAATATAATAGTTGTATAATTAGTATAGTTTTTTTCGTACAATACATTCATTGATTTGTCCACACTGAGAATCGAATCCGTGATCACCACAACTGAACTCAACGACGTTAACCAATAGGCCCGAAAACTCTCGGCTATATTTCAGAAACATTTCTCCCAAAATTGGACGAGCTATAACTCAAATACGATCGAAACATTTGTCTTTTTTATTCGTTATCATAAATTTTCTAAGCAATATTTTAGGTTCTTTATTAACATCATTTAAAGATCGTGCAATAAATTTAATAAATTCCACCTTTGTGCAACATTCTTCTACAACGCTATAATTAATTAAAATATTTTAGACTAGCGGGGAATTGGAAAGGTATTAAGCATTCACCAGTGGAAATTTTAAACAGGTATAAAAGTGAAGTGAATAGTCTAAATTTCTCATGTCAAAAGCTTTATTAATCTATTTTAATATGGAATTATATAGCTAACTTTCTTCCATAAATTTGTATGGAAGTCTTTATACTGCAGTTGGTTCTTTAAAATATAATTATCGAAAATCAAACTTGTATCAACAAAGTTATTTATTTTTATCACAGCTGTATTTTAAGACAATTTTTCTTTAATAATATATTTTGAAATTTAAATCGTATCTTCTTCGAATACTGTTTTAATTTAAGTGTGATACTTTCCTTAACATATGCACTATGATACATTTTTTTTCATAAAGTGAATACAAAAATAAATATTAAAAAAGTGTGTGTCCAAAAATGTTACACGTGTCACATCAAACATTTCTGTACACTCAAATTTAAATGACGATAAAAAAGCATCCGTAGGCCGTCACTTTATCCGAACGCGCCAGACAGATTGTGCTAGAATTTGTACACAATATTGGCGGGAGAAACACAGTATAAACAGTTATACTTAATATTAAGAAAAACTCAATTTTTCTTTGTACTTATTTCCATTTTAATTTTTCAAGTACAGGACCGGTTTCCCTCATGGCGATCTTTATAATGCAATATAATGCCCTTCCACCAAGTATTGACAGAAAGCATATTAAAAGTGAGTTATACGCAATCTCTATTTGATTTATTAGACACTAAATATAACGCGAACATTTTTTACAAAATCGTCTTCAAAGTCTTCTTCAAGATATTGCTGTGTATGGTTCTTTTCCCCAAAACATTTACACTTAACTTCAACGTATTCAAATTCATACTGTACTCCCAAATACGGGCAGTTGCAGCCGGTCAATGTGGCATTGGATCAATGAACTCCTTGTATATGCAGGGGCGGTTATATTTCATGAAATAATATTAAAAAATAACATTTATACCATTCCCTCATTTTAAATTCAATAAAATAAAATTTTCTAAAATATTTATTATATATAATACATACATGAAGATTTTAAAATGAGTGAATGATATAAATGTTATGTTTGAATATTATTTCATGAAATTTAACCGCCCCTGTATATACAAGGGGTGCATTGATCCAATGCCACATTGACCGGCCACCACTGACCCCGGGGTTAATCGTTCAACATTAAATCATGTAAAAATTCAAGATTGACAGTTATGAAGGTCGCTGGCAGATTTTAAAATGTTTTGCTCGGCAATTTACGTATTTCCTAAAATGAAAAAATTTGAGTCCTTTTCTTTTTTTAGCTTTTCCGAAGATTTAAAAAAAAAACTTTCTACACGATTTCAAAAACACAGGAGTTTATAGGGATACCGAATATCTGCAAATTTGCCTGTGTTCAAAAACTTTTTTTCGAGAATTTCTTATTTCCGTAAATCAATCCCGAAATATTGAGATTATTACTACCACAATCCCGGGACAGGTAGTAGGTATGTACAGAATAACTAGTAAATATTTTTCATTTCAAATTTTTCGGAATTTTACAAGATGTTCTCATATTTACTTTAAATATATCTTTAAATATGTAGAATTTTCCCTATCATCACATTTTTTTAATTTCGTGTTGCGGGATTTGAAAAATATCGAACTTTAGAATTCTTAATATAAACATATATGCTGGTATAAGATTAAGTGTAAATATCAGCCAAATTGTATGTATAGTACGAGAATTGTTTGTAAACTGAATGAGTGTTAAGTGACGGTAGTATTTACAGAAACGCATGAATGGCTTACGGTTAATTTAGAAGAAAAATAACCAAACAGATGAAGTTACGAAAATAGACTAGCCAACTTCGAAAGTGCAAATAAAACTTGAATTACGTAATAATGTTTGAAGCACAATTATAACAATTTCAGTGACTTTCTTTTAAGTATATTTAGTATTTATACTATTTAAAATAGGTTTACTAGATACCAGCTTAATCAAAAGAAAACTTAGAATTAGTAAAAACACAATATTCCTTTGTACTTCATTCCACTTTATTTAATATGTCAGGACCGGTTTCGCTCATTACGAGCATCGTCAACTGAGTTGATGAGTTGAGTTGTTGAGTTGAGCATCAGTTGACGATGCTCGTAAAACGAATGTTTGTAAAAGTCTCCTATTAGTTTGTCTTAATTAATTACAGAAGTCGCTGTAAACCATACAATCATCCTTTTATAAAAAAATCTTGCTATTTAGTTGAATAATATCGACACTAAGGTATCCAATCTCGGACCCTTCTGTTGATCCTGGGATTGACAATTTTTCAATCCCGGGATTGAACCTTCAACACAAAATCGTGTATAAATTTGGATCGAGAAAATTTTTGGTCGGCGATTTTGAAATTCTGGAAAATTTTTAAGCAATTTCATGTAAATTTCAAAAACCCAGAAAAATTCAGATTTCCCAAAATTATCAGCGCGAGAGATTTTTTTTAGCTCTTCCAACAATTTTCAAATTCAAAAATTTACGGATTTACCCAAAAATAAGAGAGCGACATTCTTTTTTAGCTCTTTCGTGTTTCATTTTCGCAATACCGGGATTTTTGGATCACAGAATTAGACGAAGCAAAGTAGTAATTATTGAAAGCGGTTTATTGTAGATCAATCTGATCGAATAGTAGCAATATTGCGTCGATGTAAAGCTGTCTTTGTTAACACAATAAATATACAAATATTCAAGATCTCGTTCGATACACATAAATAAATACAAACATCTGTCTTCTCACTGACTGGCGAAAGCTAAATATAATAAATCAAACACTATTACAGGAGTGACGTCAGAGCGACGCGTTTAAAAGCTGCTGGTAAAAGATGGTATCGAATATTAAAACATGTTTTAGAAATGCACAATTTTTCATTTAAGAATCTCTTTTAATGTATTAACCATCAATTCGTAAACCATTTAAAAAATATATATAATACGAAGATCAGAAATAGTTTCGCTCAGCGAAATCAAATGAAATCAGTTGGAAAGATTACCATGGTCGAAACCGGCTTTTGTTATTTAGGATAATATGTTTTATTTTAACACTCTCATTGAAGCATACGGTTCGCTCAAAAGGATCAATACTATATTTCCACTTTAATTTACCAAGATTAGTACCGGCTTCGTTCATGGCGAGCATTATCAATCAAGTTCAATTGATTCAAGCAATTCAAGGCAATCAGTTCGATTGATCAACTCATTGCCTAGAGAGGTGAATATTTTTAGTGATAGTATTTGTGAACTGTTTGTTAAATTTTACTATTTTATTTCTCGATTTTGTGTGTTGATTTTGATGTATTATGTAGTTTTATTTTATGTTTTGTCCCTTTGTATTTGTCAAATACATGGCGAATTGGCGTCAGCTGTTATGTCATGTACTATAATTTTAATTTTTAACAATAAATAAACAACTGATAAGAAATACAACTTAACAATGCTTTTTATACAAAACTAAATTGAAATAAAAATGTTTAATAAACAATTAGCATTGAAAAGAATTTATAAATCAAATTAAAAATATTGAATAAGTGACTCTAATCTAGAGGTTACTAACCTTTTCGTCCCTAAAGCGCAATTTAAAATATTGTTAGGGCGGCGAGCACCACATTTTTTCAAAATTCCAAAATATCACCGTGACTCTTTTTTTTTTAGCTGAGAATTTGAGTTTGAAAATCCTAGAATTTTGACGATTTGATAAATTAGCTGGCGGGCGCATCGGAATCAGTCGGCGGGGTGCCATGGCGTCCGTGGACACGGGGTTGGTAGCCACTGCTATAAGCTAACACAAATTAAAATGTTTAACACCTCTTACATGTAATTACAAAGATCAGCAAAGAGTAATAATGCCTTTCTAGTTTCCACCAAGTATTGGCACCCTAAAAGTGAAATATAATTTAAATATAATCATATTTCTTAAACGATTCGTAGAGAAAATAATAAAAAAAAACAAAAACAAAGATACAGATGAAATTTATCAACCAACAGCTGATTTAAATTCACGAGAGCTTTCAATTTGCTATTTCTTCAGAACATGGATACTGTGAAATGAAAGAGGGAGCGCCGTGTTAAAAGATAAAAAATCTGAGAGAATATAAAACGTTTGAACCATCATTAAGGTATACATGACAGGCTGTCATTGTATTGGCGAGTAAATCGACCGAGTGGAAATCGCAGACAAGCGATGACAGCGTCGGGTCGTGACGTCACGGCGGCTGGACGCCTGCCAAAAGCTCTCAAGAATCATGCCGATTTAATAATACGCGCGAGTTTGAAAAAGGGTCAACGGTCGTCGAGGTGTTAAAGCGCGCTTAACTTGCTTAACGCGAGCTCCTCAGTTCTCTGAATGCTAACCGGACACGTGGGACTCGTATTTTTGTTTTGAAGTTTGTTTTCTTACTCCGAGATTTGGGAAGTTTTGAACTTCTTCTAGGTTAAAGTTACAAAGATTTTGGAATGTATTATATTAACTCTCGCGGCTCGGAGACTAGAAAAATACCAATCTTTCGATGGGGGGTCGTTTAGGGACCCCAGTGGTTTCCTCATTATTGACCTTATTCTTATGAATTTCAAAAAAAAAAAATGTCTAAAGGCTTTAAAATATCTCTCTGCATCATTCCTCATACATTTTTATTTTATAAAAATCTGTGTTTTTTTAATAAATAATCATATTTAAGTTGCGCGTAAAAAAGTCGTCATTCCAATACAAATATAAATTTGCAACTGACGCGTTCAGCGCAGTTATCTTACAAACGATCGCTGATAAGCGGGCGCTTATCTCGTTATCGCATACTCGCGTTATCGCATATTTATATAAACTACAAAAGGTCCAAAAAACTATGATATAAGAATACCTTAATTATAAACATTGTATCACCCATATTAAAATAGATATTTAAGAAAATGTGGGTATTGGGGTCGCATTTCTTTAGCTTAGAACCGGAAAAGTTATTATAAAAGTGAAAACAATGCACAAGTTTTCAGTGCGAGGTTTCCCAAACTATAGATGTTCCGGCAAAATTTGGGATAGTAATGTACTGACATTACTCGTAATTTATTTTAGAGCGAGTTTCATTTATTGTGAGAAATTTCTACTATTGTTCACGATGTATATAAGCCCCAAGAATAAATCCCCACTAATAAAAATCATTAAAACCAATACAGTTAGTATAAACTCGAAATTATCTCCCGGATCTCAACACTTGCTGGATTATAGAGCACACATAACTCCGCAGTACATGCATTTAAAATGCTATCAAATGGAAAATAACTTAAGATTTCGAATGAAAGTGCTTGGTGGAATTTCAATGTTAAATTTGAATTTCAAGTTCATTCGTGCACTTGAACGCCTGAAGATGCCGAAAAGCGAAACCCGGGTCGTTAGTGACAATATCTGTGTGAATTTACACAATTTGAACGATTCAAATGGAATATAACTGTTTGATAACAAACTTACACCAAAATACGTATTATAAAAAAAATAGTCAAATATAAGACAACACAAAGTTCAAGTTAAGTCGTTGGGTCGCAGGCAGTCCACGAGCCACAGGTTGTGCATTACCGATGTAAGCTATCGGTGGTCAATAGTGTCAGCTTTAGCCAAATATAATGTATAATACATCCTTCGTTGAGCTGCTTAGCAGTGAGTAGGCTATCCAATCCCGGAGCATTTTTCCAATCCCGGGATTTCGGGATTGATAAATTTTCAATCCCGGGATCCCGGGATTGGGATTAGCTCACCGAGAAATTTGAAATCCCCGATTTGTTATACTTTTTGCCCAATTTGTCACAAAAACTCGAATCCCGGGATTGGATGCCCTCCCTAGCAGTGAGCCTTTTATTTTCATATTACTTTAAATGTTTTATTAACTTAATTTAAACTCTTCAGAAAAGATTAAGCTAAAATTACTTATTGTGAGTATTACCTTTTTCTTGGCGTAATATGTTTACTCATAAAATTAAGGCCTCTTTTAAATTCTCACTCACGATCAATTTCAACATACTCCGCCCAGTGTATACACCGACGTATAAATTAAGATTTTTTTGTTTATTTTCCCGTCCAGATGTGGAGAAATTATTTTGAATAATATAAATAAATTTCCCGATATACAGCAAACGTAAAAATAAGTATCACTGATGAAGCGTGTCAGCAAAACATCCAGATAAAGATCGAAATGTTCAGGGGCGTAACAAAAACGTGGTCAACTCCATTGCATTTTTTTAACAGCATATTCTATCTAGTTTTTTTTTTATTAAATAAAATTAATACTCAAATGAAAATTCTTAGTTTCATCTATAAGTAAAGCCTGCTGTCTAAATAGTGGTTTTGATATATTCATTAATTTGTTATATTACAGTAAAACCCCCAGTTACACTAAAGTCGGGGTAGTGTAATTGGGGGAGTGAATCTCATACAAAATTAGGGATTTGGTTTTTTCCGCGAAAAATGCAAAACTAAAATTTCCCTTAGTTTTGCAAAAAAATAAATATGAACGAAATATATACGCTATACGTGTATAGCCTGGCACGTGTTGAATACACAGACGTTAACCAACATTTGGCTGTATGTACCGCACATATGAACGTCTCGTAGCGACGACAATGGTGTGCGATCATTCAATTGGGAGATTTGCGGCGAATATTTCTTCAAGCCAGCGCGTAATTCGGGGTAGTGTAATTGGAGGTTTCGCTGTATAGCATATTTATTGATAAGTAACACGTATCCCATAAATTTTTTGTAAAACTCCAAGCATAATTAATATTTTTTTGTTTGTGAATACGATTTTCGGCTTATCAACCAATTTTCATTGCAGTTTTATTAAACGTAACAATTTGCAACTATAAAAACATTTTTTTATTTACTGTGGCAATATTGCTCATAATATAAGGTAGCACTTACTTTTCTGGAATATCAACTAAAAGTCTTAATGAAGGCATCACTGCTTGAAAATCACTTGTTCTCGGTAATAAAAGTTTTCAGTAAAAGTTACCTGTAACAAAAGAAAAACAGAAATGCTATTACTGGAAAAAAAACTGTTTTTTTAAAAATGATAACATAGTTACCGTGGCAGTTTGTTATGTATACTCAATACCATACCATACTATGTTTTGTTCTGTATGACGTTCTATTTTCAAATGTCCTTCATGCATTCGAATAAAACAAATGAAGTATAAAACAGTAGCAGTATAAGAAAACAATTGAAACCTGTCACATTCTCACGATTTTCGTATTAATTATAAGATTGATTTATTGATTTATAAAGTGTAAAATTAAGTTATCTAAATAAAATTGAACCAACACATAAAAGTGTTTTAGTAAAAACAATAAACATAACAAGTTTTTAACATTAAATATCAACGTTTAATACGATTTATGTATTTAGTTGGCCTTTGTTAACTGTTTTATTAAACCATTCTAGAAATTATTGTTATTCTAATCACAAATATACTTAATTGATAAAAAAACAAAATAAAATTTGAATTTTTAAAACCTGTGGTACTACAATTTTATTTTCAAAAATACGACTGCAATGAACAAAAGGACGTAGCCCACCCAAAAAAAATAACAAAACGTACAATAAACGTTTTTTAAGAGATTATTCCCACACAACCTCGGAATGTACGAAGACTCTTAGATTATTTAACAAATTGTTTAAGAAAAACCTTTGTGTAAGTTTTTTTTTTGGTCGCAATTTCCACATGATCTTTTTCCCAGTACCATAAGCTTAGATAATAATTCGTAATTCACAGATAACATCCTTTTGATGAGACGTGTATTATGTCGGATACATTGTAGTCATCGAAAAAAAGCTTATTTACCTTTGATCTTAATATTTTACTCTCAGAGACTGAAAACTATACAAGTAAACCAACATATATTTTAATACTACCATCTTGTTTATAATATGTGCTTTTGATGTGCTATAAGTTTACACTTTGAATATAAAGCCGCATTAGTAAACTAACCATAAATTATTTCAATAGTAAACAAAAAGATTTTCAAGTTATAAGGTACTATATAAAAAGTATAATCATGTAAGAGATAGATAGATAAATAATATATATTACATGCTTAGTAACAAACAGATTTATCTAGATTTTTCTAGTTATCAGATACCTACTGCAGTTTTACTGAAATGTACGTTTTTGAAAACAAAGATCGTTGAAAATAAATAGTTTAAAATTTTGGAATTTTTTACTTTAACTTCAACGATCCTTGTTCACAAAGATGTACATTTCAGTAAAACTACGATATCTTATAACTACGGAAGTCTAAATACGTCCGTATGTTATTAAGTATGCGATGAAAAGAATACAATAATGCTTTTCACTTTTAAAACCTTTTAAGATTCGCATACTCTCTGGAAAAGTCAGGTGCACCCTTTACAAGAGACTTTTTAAACCAGTGCTCATTTACGTGCTCACACCGTAAAAACTTGACATTAATCTACGAAAACTAGCGCGAGAAAAACTATACTTCTTAGAAATATTCTCAGCCGCTGTGATGAGACGGAAACACGCGGAGACAAGGACACAAATTTAGGGGTTGTATTAGAGATTCTGTGTCGAAGCAACCATCGAGTAAATTCCTGGGATATCGACACTTTTTGCCAGTCTCGGTTCCCAGGATATTTGAATTGAACAATCAAAAGATTAAGATTTGTTAGCTTTTTACTAAAATGAGTAAATTTTATTCATGAAATACAAATATACCTTGAGAATCTTTGCACATTTCTGAAGGCAATAAAAACAGATAAAAAACATCCAAGATCTTTAATTTACCGAATAACATAAAACGTGATCACTGTACGTACGTACGACAGATGCAAGTTTGCAATAATAACCATTAAATTATTGACCAAATGTATTTCATTGGCAAAATCAAACGAATCTCATACATGATGTGTAATAAAAGCAGTACAGCTATTTACAATACACTTTTGTAATTGTTTGCAATACTTCGCAGATTTTTGAGTTACCGACAGTTACGGTTTCGGGAGATGACAATTTTATGTCTCGTGTTCTGGAACATAAAAAATCGAGATTTCAGTAACCCTAGGTTTTATGTCTATGGTAGAAAGCGTTAACTAATCAAGATTCAAATTTTGATTTGGTTAGATGATGTGCACCTTAAGGCTGAACATGGATGGTAGAGCTTAGAGAATGGGAGCTCAGCTGGTTAATTACTGGAGATATTAAACAATGTTGATTCAATATATTTAAATTAGGCATGAATTTATAATATATCTTGTTTATCTAGTTTAAATAATTTATTATTTGAATTTATTGCTAATTTTAGTATGATTATGATTAAAAAACGCTTTGTTAAAATAACTTTTGAATATTAATAAAAGTGAAATATTTATTATTCTTTGAAACGGATTCTTATGATAGCCTAGAAATAGCAAAGTTTATTCTCTGACAGAACAAAATAAACAATTTAAGACGCTTTTAAACAACACAATTAAGAGCATCTGTTTATTAATTGAATTGAATTGTGGAAAGATAGTTTATAAGATAACTACTTTCCGTTGGTAGCGTATTTTATTTTATATGTTGAATATTGTAAAAATACAGGGCCGGCGCCACCATACAGGCGAAATAGGCAACCGCCTAGGGCGCTAACCATTAAGGGACGCGTACATGGAGTTTTCAAATTATTTTTATATAGTCTAATAATAATAAATAATAGTACGCTTAAGTTTGTATTTGTTTTTTTATAATTATGTATCGTATTCTATATGATTCGAAAAAGAGAGGTTGAGCCGCTGAGTAACAAACAGTGCAAGTAGAAAAACTTCTGTTAGGGGAGGGTCATATGGTCCACATTGGGAGCTGACATAGATATATAGCAAAATATTTCTAATAATACCGAAATCGTTTTTCTTCATTATTTCGAAAACAATGGGACGATTTGTTAAAAAGGGGGCGCGCCATTAGCCGTTGCCTAGGGCGCCAAATAGCCTCGCGCCGGCACTGTATATATAATTATCTAGAGAAGAATTTTGTATGATTCTTAATCTTTATTTTCTATGCAGCAGATTGTTTTCATTTATGCACATAAATAAAAATCAATACTTGTTGCTGAGTGAGTTTAATGATGATTGAATTAAAAATAAATTGCAAACATGATTAATACTATCTAAAATCTGTATTTAAATACTCGTGGCAGATATGTGAGAAGGTCAAAAACGTTTTCACTGCCAATTTGAAGCACATATTGTTTTCGTTCCAGTGAGTAAATTCGGGTCCTTGGCTTCAGTGACGGGCTCACGTGCTTGAATTCCAGTACGAACAACTTTTTTTCAATCGATGTATCGATTTTTGTTTGAAAGCACATCCAACCTTTCATCCTACATATCTATTTGTTTCTAAGCGAGATCGATTAATTAGCCACTAGTTCTGTTCAAAACCTTTCTTTATATCTCTATTCTCTTCGAAAAAGAGAGGTTGAGCATCTAAATAACAAACGGTTCTCTATTACCTCTATTAAAAATGCTCCATGAATGTAGATTTAAAAACATGTCTTCTCCCAATGCAGGGTATATGGAGTCCTAATGGAGCTTATCTCAACAGTTATTCTTTAAAAACTCCTTGTTAAACAGTCGCTTAACTTCTCCTTTGTAGCGGAGAAAATAATAAGTCTAGGACATAACTTCTTGATTTATCGTTCTGCCTAAAGTATTGATAAACATTTGATTTTCGTGGGTATACAGGAATGAAAAAAATCATTATTTTCAATTAAATTCCACTACACGTCTATCAACCAGCGTAAACGTATAGTAATAATGCCAAAATATTGAGTTTTATATTATGTAGTTGACAGCATATCTTTAAAAAATACTCAATAGCAGTGGACGGTATTATTGGCCAGATAGTTTTACAACTAATACATCACTTTTAGGGTGTTCACTGTCAATACTTGGTAAAAAGGCGTTATATTAATAAAAATACAATATTCCTTTGTACTTCATTCCACTTTATTAATATTACGAGCATCGTCATCAGTTGACGATGCTCGTGATGAGCGAAACCGGTCCTGACATATTAAATAAAGTGGAATGAAGTACAAAGGAATATTGTGTTTTTATTAACTAATACATCGTTTATTTTTACATTTATGTATCTTTTTCATTCAAAAAGTAATTGAATTAAAAATGCAAACATTCTTAACCTACTCTATTTTCATCTAGAAAATATATATTTGCTTCCGTATTATATAAATATTTACACACGTGCGTATAATTTTTATTTACACTATCTCAATAAATAAAAATAAATAAACACTGCAAGTTTATTTAACGGTAGAATGATTTGCTTTGAAGCCACTAATAAAAAAGTTTCAATAACTTCTAATTTTAAAATGTTCAAAGAAACACGTTTTGTCGTTATTGAGAAATGTTTTTTTGGTGGATTAATGTTACATACATTTTATTTATCAGATATGTCACGCCTAGCTTTATTTAGCTTTATATATAAGTTAAAATGAAATTATTGAAAAAATTCTCGTCGGAGTCGGAGTCGTCTTTTTTTTCACGCGACTCCACAGCCCTGTTTATTACAATGGAGTTCTACCAAGTGTATGCCAATTCAATCAATAGAATGATGAAGTCTGACCAAATTATTTTTGTTATCAGTACAAAATAATGACACTTAAATCAGTTGAGTAATTGATTACCTGAAGTTTTAGTCGCGCCCAAGTTGGCGGCACTCCAAAAAAAAAACATTTTTTAAATCTATTTAAACATTTATAGCGTGAAAAAATATATAATAAAATCACTGCGAATCATATTGGTATGTATTTTAATGACAGTCAACAGTCGATGATAAGGTAGGCCACCAGTGTGCCACACTATATTTTGAGGTAAGTCCCAAGCGTACAGTGGGCAGAACAATAAAATTAGAAACAAAAAAAGAACTTTTATGAATTGGGCTTCATTCTCTTTCTATACAACGCGGTGAACTAGAAGGCCTCATAGTTTGCATGCGATGCAACCAGTCGTCATGACGAACGGAGCCGACAGATCCAATTATTTCTTGTACAAGTCTGTCATTCCCAAATGTTTTGATCAACATTATATTCCCGCATCTAAAATTTTGACTATTTACTAATCGGCCAAGTTTGGCTACCCTTTGAAGAATTTCCTAATTATATGAGCAGTAAAAAAGGAAGGGACTGCTCAAGAAGGAGGTATTAATCCTCCAAGGACGAGCGTGACCATATGGTCACAGTAAACACCGTTGTCTATTGATCCCACTATTCATCCTTTTTCTAACTGAATATCGTTGCTTTTACTTATATTTAGTTAAGAAGAGTACATACTTTTTTTAATCATCAGCCGCGGGACAGAAACGGCCACCAAAAGTACAAGCGATTTTTTTAATGAACTTTTTGAAACTGTTAGTTATTTTTTTATCAAACCATCAAATTATTTACAGTTCTTTTGCTAATATATTTGTATTGAAATTATGTTGATCTAAAGAGGTCAAATTGTAAATATTTTTAAAAATTTCACGTTTAGCTATATTTCAACCCCGAATGTTTGCGTGCCCATACGGTCACATTTGTCCTTTTTACTGTCCGTACACAATATTACACTGTAGTAAAAGAATAAGCATGACCATATAATTATGCGGGGTTTCTATACAACGACTTTTTTTTTTAAACAATTGTTAGGAATAAAAGTTATCCGTGACTTCAATATGGCTTAAAAAGATTATTTTTTTATCGAAAAAAAGCTCTCGTCTCTGGTGGGTTAAATGAATTCCCTCCACAGGGACAATTTATCATTATAATGATTAAATTTATAGCATTATGCGTACCTTCATAAGAATGACACACGCTACGAATAAAAAAATGGCATATTTTGGCTCTACGCCGATAAAATCTCATTTCTCATTTTTGCCGTAGATCCTTCCTCTACGGCGTAGCACATTTGAGATGATTGACGGATCGTATTAAGTAAACGTTCGTGGACAGAAACAATTTGAATTTCTCGGCATTTCTAAAATCAATCTTAATGCCAGTTGTAGGAGGTAGAGTTTTGAGGTCGGTAGACGCGTCGGATTTATACAATCAAATTGTATGGAGGCATAATGTAATAGGTTTTATACGTATGACATACGTCTGTTATTATATGACACGCATGAATAATGAAATATGCGAACCTGATGCGCAGTGGAGTAATATTTTCCCATATAGCTTTGATTACTTTTATGACTTATCTTAACTATTTCGACTCCGGTCCAAAATCACGTGAAACGTTCCTGTGTGGCCAGTCTATTTTTGAAGGATATCATATTTTCTTAGAGGCTTTCTAAAATGACTATGCCTGTTACAAATGGATGCCCAACTGAAATCACTTGGTGGGCCAAATAAAATAATAAATGCATCTGATAGGCCACACATAAATATTTTAAAAGTTAATAATAATATAATATTTTTTTATTTTAATAATAAAAAAACACCCTACCTTTTTCTACGAAAACTGTTTATTACTCAGTCGCTCAACACCTCTTTTCTAAAGAGAGTAGTAGAGATAGAAAGATAAGGCTAGGGCAGGATTAGTAGTTACCTAATCGCTCTCACTATGCTTCGTTTTTGAAGAATCGGAAGGGTGGGAGGAAGTTTTTAGACATCACAAACAACTACGCCTTCGGACAGAAATCGATAAATCAAAAAAATGCCGTTCGTACTGGGGCTTGAACCCGAATACTTACTTAATAATCGTACGTAATAATAATTATACGTAAATGTATGGTTCTACCCTTTTTGAGGTTTTTAAAATTTAGCATTACTACAAATGAAAGGAATGAAATACCTAAGTAAATATTGCAAAAATTGATTCCAAATTTAGTAATATATAGAAATATGAAAACCTCGTGAAAGCTACACAAATCCTTCACTTGGGCCACATGTGATCTTCGGACAAGGTTTGGGCATGCCTAATTTAGACGAACCCATTGAAAGCTTTTGGAATTTTTGAAAACTTAAATGATCATCATCATTGCCAGTATTTAATTTCTTATAAAGATACACTTTTTCTTACTTGGCACACACCTCGCAGGTTCTACAAAGATTATTTATTTTTTTGGTGTTGCTATTGGTATCGAAATATTTTAAGTGATATTTTCTTACGTCCTGTTTTCAGGTTTATTTAAAATTTACGATTCAATGTACGGTCACTTACTGCACCATAATGTGGTTCTTAGAAGGGAAAATCAACAAAACAAATGCGGTATGATGAAGCCAAATTTTTGGCTATAAAATCAGTAATTAAGTTTAAGGTGTTCTGTTCACTTTCAATACTTGGTGGATTGGCATTATAATAAAAATATTAAAAGATTTTTAGTACTTTTTCCACATAAAATTTATTCGATCAGGACCGGTTTCGCTCATTACGATCTAGTAAATAAAAAAATAGTTTCCGCAAATTTACCGGTAGATATATCCAGATAATATTGTCATGCGTTAGATTTTTACATATCGATGTGAATATATAAAATAGCACATTCAATGAAAATCTAAATTCGTCGCAAACTTTGATGCCGCGGAAACCCCTTAAAAATAAAAAAAATTATACGACTTCTTCAACCATAAAATACAATGAGATAAATATATTTCATTTCCCCGAGGAATAAGTTCTGCTGCAATGCCTATATCCAGCGATCTCTATTCGCCATAAAACCTTCGGCATATGGGTAAATATTTCACGACGTATTCATTAAGTTGCCCAACAGTAAAGCGCAGGAGAAGGTAAAACCTTTAAAGATTTTTCATTCAGGGATCAGCCAATAATATACAGAAGAAAAACTGTTAAAGCCTTTATTTATAAAAATTAACAGAGGTTTTCCGATCCTGAAATACTTTATATTATTTTGATTTCGGCTTCACAAAATAAATCTTGGATGTATTCTTTTTTGTACTAGATGTACACTTTACTTTTAATGTGTTATTTGTCAGTCATAATTAACGAAACGCATTATATTAAAAAATAAAACATTTTTGTACTATTTTTACATTTATTCAAAAGGATCTGGACAGGTTTTGTTCAACGCGAGCATTTTCAACTTAAAAAAAGTATAGCTTACTCAGTTCACGTCTATCACTGCACTTGAATGTCTGAAGATGCCAAAAGATGAAAACCGAGTGTTAAATGACAACACGTGTAGGAGTGTACAAAATTTAAACAAATCCAATTTAATATTGAAGATCCACCAAGCACACAATCAGTCGAAATCTAAAACTTATTAAATTTACTTGGTTTATAATAGTATAAATAGGAATGTGTTAATTGAATACCCTTCAAAGGTGAACTGAGCCAACTAGAAAAATGGTAAAACTTTTTTCTTGGACTTTTAAGTACAATCACATATTTACTTGGTGTTTTTGGTGGATTGCAGATTTTTATTTTACGCAGATAACACTATTGCAAAGTGTATTAACTGAGGTTACTTAGAATATTAAAACTCATCTTACATATTTGTTTCTTAAATATCACCTGGCTCACTTAACCTTTAATGAGCCCAATTTATTATTATTATCAGTTGAAAAAGATCATATTTAATAAATGCGGAACATACTAGCTATGTTAGTTATGTAGTTACCAAAGTAGTATAAAAAGATAGAATATCATTTCAGTTATATATGTTTGTAAATCAGTAGATTTAGTAGCACTAGTGCAAAAAGAAAAGACGAGCTTAACCCTTACATAAGTAAAAAAAGAAACAAGTAGAATGGACATCAAACAGCTTACTCTTTAAAATCTTTAAAATTAAATGAAATATTGTTAAAAAAAACCAGTCGACAACTCTATAAACCGAAAGAAAAATCATTGAGTTTGACGAAGACCTTAGAACAGGGATCACGAAAGTTTTTGAGAAACGGGCCCGATGATTTATTTTAAATAATGGGGATGAAACGAACGAATCAAAAATATACTTACTTATAGAACATGCAATTCCATGTTTATATATTGTATTTAAACAAATCTAGTTTATATAGGATATTGCAAACTTTAAAGTGTAACAGAATATTTTTGATTGCGGTTAATTGGACATTGGATAGATTTAGATTGGAAGTTTAAGATTGTGCTCGCATGACTTTCTTAAAGTTTCAATCAATGCGAATTTCTTAGAAAGATTCAAGTAAAAATAAATCTAGTGGTGTTGGACAATACATTTTAGAACTACTTAAAAGACTTATCCCAAATCTAAAAAGATTATCTTTTTATCAATATATTTATAACGTTAGGGATCTCTTACAAAAAATAATGGTGAGTTTGTCTTCCTGCTGTGGCCTAGTTGATTAGAGCTTGCTCTACCAATCACGCAGGTCTGGGTTTGATTCCCGGTCAGATCACAGTGAATTTGAGAATCATTCGATTCAAATTTTTAATCGAAGACTGGGTGTTTGTGATGTCAATTCACATAATTTCCTCTCCTCTCATCCTTCTGATTCTTTAATAACTGGGTGTTGCAATAGTGATTAGTCAACCACTAGTCCTGTTTTAGCATTATCCTTCTTTACTTACTACTCACTTTGAAAAAAGTGAGGTTGAGCGACTGAGTATCAAAAACTTCTTTTGAGATATCATCATTAGGAGGTCATATGCTCTACATTGGGAGCGGACATGGATTAGAAGTATATATTTATATAATTAATAATCATTTCTTTTACGATAAGTTATTAGCGATACCTTGTTATTATTACTACTCAATTTTATGTATAGTAAATAAACCTATATCGATTTATATTCTTATCGGTTAATATAATATTTCTCGTAAAGTGTGAGACCAGTGGTAATTTTTAATCATAAAAAATATGGAATCAGTACAAAAGGTGTATTTTCAATACAATGCCTTTTCAACGATGTTTTTGTATTTGAGATTAGAGCCCACGCACAACGAGGTGGGAAAGAACTACATTCACCACTTGAATAAATGTTTACATGTATGTAATGGCAGTTGTAAATAACACATAAAATAACACCCTAGCAAAAAATGTCAGACGACATTATGTATTATTGATGATAGAACATATGTCTCCTACGATACAGTGATTTACAACGACTGTCTGGTGCTCGAGAAAGCAGGCGGGATTTTCGCTCTCCTGCGAAGAAAGTACTTCATAAGTAATTCATAATTTATTACGATGGCAGAAGATGCTGAAACCACACACTGACACTTAAGAGCTTTTAGTAACTTAAAAGGTTTCAAAGTTCGGTAGATTTATGCATCCACCTGCAATTCGAAAAAGCTCATGATTTTTAGCCAATTTTATCGCAGTCGCTTTACTGTTGGAAAGTTTTCATGTCTGTTAAAAATCTGGATTGATAAAATACATATGTATATCTTTTAAACATTTGGATGCATTGATATTTTCGTAATATTACTTTTAAAAAAAATATATCTCTTTGAATAAGTAATTTGACGAATTAAAAAAAAAATAATACTCTTATGGTCTTATTTATGAACTGTATGTATGTTATACTCATAACACGAATTCTCAATACACTGATTCTTCGCTGCACAGAACCTTCCGTTCATAAATCACTCTACACAGATTATTACGTACATTTAAATAATTTCAACATAAAAAGCAGTTTTTTATTATAATGTGAAATGTATTGATAAAAACACAATATTCATTTGTAATTTATTTCCACTCTATTTAAAAAGGTCAGTACCGGTTTCGCTCATGGCTATCATTGTCAACTGAAGTAGTGCAATAAGTGGAAATAGAGTGCAAAGGAATATTGTGTTTTTATTAATATAATGCCTTTCCACCAAGTATTGACAGTGAACACTCTAAAAATGTGTAATATCTTATTTGCTAAATATTTTTCAGAATGGAAAGAAGCAAAATATTTAATTATAATGTATAAGAACAGTTTTTCATTTAATACGTATTTTGGCTTTTTAATTTATAAAAATTGAGCAGTACATATTGTAAAAGAACCGATATTTTTGATTAAATTGAAAAAAAATATTATCCATTAAGTAATTTAATATTGAAAATTCGTTTACACATTATTTTTACACACTTTTATTATATATTTTTTTGAATCGTTCAAACTATGTACATTCTCACAGATTTTGTCACTAACGACCCGAGTTTCGCCTTTCGGCATCTTCAGGCGTTCAAGTGCACGGATGAACTTGAACCGACGCTTAGTAAATGAATGTTTTGTTATTATATTTTTGGTTACAAGACTACAGTCATGATGATAAACAGTTACCTTTTAAATCATTTCGAAAAATAGATTGTCAAAGTAAGCTTGGTGTATTTATACAGATTAAAAAGTTTGTTTCAAAAACAAAACTGGAACTTGCAAATTAATTATAGAAAATCGTATTTTGTTTTAATTTTGACAAGTCTCATTGGCAGTTGTAAGTTGTAACGCGCTGCGAAAGCTTCGACGTCTTGAAAGCTGTTTCGCAAAAGCTTCTGAAAGCACGTCAGGGCGCAAGCGTTTGTCAGCAGCGGTCGTAACCCTGTTGCAAATTTAACGCGAAATATTAATTGAGTTGTTTTATAACATAATTTAATTTTACTTAATACTGTCTAATTGTTAGTCATTTTGCAACAGTTTGGCGTTAAGTAAACCGACGCTCAAAGCTTTTTAAATGTATTATTATATTTTACTTGCCATCCCTTTTCAATCTTTGTCTTGTCTCCGTCATCGTGTCTTTAATTTTAATACACTCGAAATAAATAAATGTGTAGTAATATTTTCAATATCATATTGATTTATATTAAAGTTCGAATAAAAGCTAGCGACAGGTTTGTGATGCATTAGTTAACCATTAGTTCAACCCTGGCCTTATCTTTTACTAATTAAAAAAATAAGTTGCGAAACTAACTAACAAACAGTTATCGCCGAGAAACAATCTTTTGAGATAAGTTCATTGGGAAAATTTATGCTCCAAGTTATGAGTGGACATAGATTACGTAAAAAAAGTGGGACAGAAAATTGATACAATACAAGTCAATAAACATTATGGACTCCTAATGGAGGTTGTCTCAACTAAAGTGTTTTTACGACAACTGCTCATTATTCAGTTGTTCAAACAGAGTAGGAATAGAAAGATGGTATAACAAGACTAATGGTAAACTAATCGTTCTCACTACGCTCCGGTTTTAGAATAGGATGGGTGGAAGGGGAGAATTCAAGACATCACACACATTCATATCTTCGAACAGAAATTTATAAATCAATTTATAAAACTGCCTGTATTGGGATTCAAACCTGTGACCTCCTTAATAGAATCCAACGACAGTGATCACTTGACTATGAAGACGGCATTCAGTGTATAATTTAAAAAGATAAAAAAAATAATAATCACTAAATGATATTTTTTTCTGAAAATCGACGAAACTATCAACTACTGATGTCTTGTTACTTCCGAAAACAGTTCTTTAGTTAAATTCTCATGAAAAGAATAGTGACACAACTGCTTTCTAGCAGAAGGTATAAATGTAAAACGATGTTACTCTACTAGATAATAGAGTATTGCTTTGAATAATATTTTTCTGATATCTTGCGATATGTCACTCTTCTAGCAAAACGACGATATGCACGGTAACTACAATCAATAATAACCAGATTTTCGAAATCTCATTTTATTAAATATACCAGCAATCTTAATTCTTCACATTGGTAAAGCACACGGTTAAAAAAAGGTAATATTGATACCCTAGTATTGAAGAAAGTGGACAAACCAGCCCTGAGGCTGAACATGTGATGCCCCAAGAGATTTTGAACAACAGATTTTGAGTCATTTTTACCAACTGGATGGATCTTCCCGTCGTTGTGGAAGGCCACTGATGACCATCCATAGATTGTACTCGGTGGAGATACGAGACGCTGGGATGACCGGAGAGGAAGTAAAGATATAATTTTTTAGTGTGTTCACTGTCAATACTTGGTGGAAAGGCATTATATTAATAAAAACACAATATTCCTTTGTACTTCATTCCACTTTATTAATTAGGTCAGGACCGGTTTCGCTCAATGCAAACATTGCCAACTGATAAGAAAAATATAAAAACAGTGCTATTTATACAAATTTAAATTGAAATAAAAGGTGTAAGCAACTATTAACAATGAAAAGAATTTACAAATTACATTATAATTACACAAAATTAAAATGCTTAACACCTATAACATACAATTAAAAAATCATCAAAGACTAATAATTATAAGTGGCAAATGATGTCAATTATAAACCCAATTAAAATTTGGGAAATTTTTAACCGGTCCTGACCTAATTAATAAAGTGGAATGAAGTACAAAGGAATATTGTGTTTTTATTGATATAAAATTTTACCTCAATATTTCAGATGAAAGCTGTGAACAAAAAAAACGACTGTTACAGATTAATTTTTCTTTTCACTTTCACGTGAATAGGACCGCTACATTGTCTGGCGTATTACTTAATATCAGAAACTTTTTAATCTGTTAAGTTGATGAAAGAGAGCGAGCATCCGAGGCGTCAAATACGTATGCTACTCTGAGATTATTTACCTACTTTCTGAAAACTTTTCACTATTCAAATAGGTAAACATACATTCTAACAAAAGTTTACAAAAAAGTCGTACAATGCTTTTATCGAAACAAAATTTTAATACTTGACATTATACAGTTGGGCGCAGAAGTGAAATACTAGCGGTATTTTAGGAAAAAATAAGCTTTTTTTTATCTATGTCTGCTTTCGGTGTGGAGAATATAGCCTTCTAATGGAGTCTTAACAGATTTTTCTACGAATACTGTTTGTTAATCAGTCGCTCAACCTCTCTTTTAAATTATTTTTAGTATCTCTTAAGTAATTAAAGTCTTATAAAAACTAAAACACTATTTAATAATATTATTACTTTTATTTATTACGATCTAAACCGGTTTTATCTTCCTCACGAAAATTGTTAACCGATGAAAATATTCATGACTACAGAGCTGTTTATAGAAAATTAAGTAAGACAAATAAAGCTGTTAAAAACGATTTGTAATAGAAATACGAAACGAATTAAAAAATTATGATACATTTTTATTTTTTATCCATGTCCGCTTCCAATGTGGAAAACATAGCCTCCTAATGGAGTTATCTCCAAAGATTTTTTTATGAGAACTGTATGTTGGTCATTCATTAAACCTCTCTTTTCCAAAGGAACAAGTATAAGTAAAAGGATAAAGCTAGAACAGGACTAGTGGTTAGCCGATCAAAAAAATGCTGTTCGTACTGGGACTCAAACCCGTGAGATCCGACACGAAAACCCACAACGCTAACCACAGCGCCAAAGGACCCGACCCAGGTTGCATAATGTATTATAAGTGTAATTTATTTTAAAGTGGTGATAAACATTTCAATAATAGTCAATTCAGAGCCACTTATTCATATTTTGTATCTTGATATGTAAAATTCTTTTATATTTCTTTTAGTAATATTATTTCTTGCACCCTTAAGAATTTTACTTGGTTCAGTAGAAATAGCAATATCATGTTATCATTTAAAAATGCTCACCATCGCCGAAGCCAGCCCTGATCATATGAGCCGTTAAGAGATGAAGTGAGCCAACTAGTAAAACGGTAAAAAAAGTACAACCTCATCATTACTTGGTGTTTTGGTGGATTGCATATTTTTATTTTACGGAGATTAACTGAGGTAACTTCACTTTTACGATACTAAAAAACATATTTTTTGGATATCAAATTTATGGAGCTTCAAGTACCAGGACGCGCCAGCGTCAAGGTTCTTCCAGTCTCCTTCATCGATAAAGATTTTGAAAAATTGTAAATTGCATCCCCTTACCGTCGTTTGCAGACGGAAGGGCGCGATCACTACAGAGATAACTCTCTTTGTTTAAAAACAATTTGTATACTGTATGTGTGTATGTATGTATGCGCATGTGTGTGTACATGTACGGATATAGTATGGAGGAAGCATATGGAATGTGATTTGCAAAATAGTGCATATGGAGTTCCCGTGAACTTCTTATCTCTGTAAAAAACATATAGAATATTACAACGCATCTTACTATTTTTTTCTGAAATACCATTTAGCTCACTTCACCTCTAATAGGCCCATATTAAATATATGTGGAATAAGCATAAAAAAGTGATATTTTTATATAATGCATTGATAGCGAACAACTAAAAGTAAAATTCTAACATAACTTGTTTTTTTTTAAATTTCAAACAATAAGATAATAAATCATTTCACCACATTAAAAATATCAAATGTGAAGCTAGCCAATATGCTAGAGTATTTTACTACGTAAGCACTTTCCCGTGTGTGGCTTACATCAAATATAATAAACTTCAAATGAACTACCGCAATACGATAAATATTTTTTTACCGAGAATTCATAATAATAAAATAACTCGTGGAATCGTAACGTAAATGTTATGCTACGAAAACAATCGGCATTAAAAAACAGCATTGTATATTCATGACTCGATGTTTATTTAGAAAAATTACAAACGTGACCCAGCACCTGTCGCGTGAAAAACAACTATCAATTATTACCCACAGTGAATGACGGGATTTGTAAATAAAGGAATGATAGATTTAATTGCGTCAAGTACCAAGTTGAGATTTAATTACGTATACAAATACAATGTACTTTTTCTCATTCAATTTGATAAGTGTTTTGGCTTCAAGCCATCATAAAGTGGAGATGATACTCACTTTAAAATTCGATAACGTTTAATATGTATATTTTTCAATGCCATTATCGCTGTGGAATAAGCTCGTTTATGATTTTTATCGCGTGTTTCTGTCTATAGGGTTTTCGTCTGACCTTATTGAAGATATCGCCTACTTTACTTACATATATTAAAATATCGGTTATGATTTTATTTATTCTTAGTTTGAAGCATAGATTTAATTTATGGCTGAGAATAAAGACGTGATTTAAAGACCTTGCTAAGACCAAAAACACGTGTGAGAAGTGGAACAAACCAGGATGATAAAAGCTTAATTAAGATTTAAATCATAAAAGACAGGAACACTATATTTATAAATCATTTAAATGAAATAATTAAAGGCGTTTTTTGAAGCTGCTAAGTACTTTATTATTCTTTTTTTTTATTACATTTTTACACCCACAAAAAGCTCACTTGTAATTCTTATGAACCATCACAATCTAAGTTATTTCAACGATATGAGGTCTTTGTTCATTCGATTAAGATGTGACGATAAGGATGAAAGGTTAAAAAACCACGTACCGTTTTTAGAACGCCAAATACATCCACGCTTTTGCACGCTTAAATCGAAAATTTGAACTAATGGAATGGTTATTTTAGAGATTTGAACCCAACCAAATATAATGTATACTCAAGAGCATTTTTTCTTAACCTTTTCGAAGGCACAGTGCACTTTCAATCATGGGAAAAAGTGGCGGTGCACCAGAATTAAGAAATCGAAAAAAATATGTGGACATATTTTTTTTTTGATTTTTTCGGTTTTCAATATTTTGCGGATTTTTTCGTTTTTACCATTTTTTTTCGCGGTGCACTGGTGCACCGCGGTACACCAGTTAAGAACCACTGCTCAAGAGTATCGATCACTTGATTACTAGAACAGAAAATAAATGTGCATTGACAAAATTAAAATAAAAACAGTGAATATTATTATATATTACGGTAAATATTGTATCATATAACAGAGAAACCAGATAAATAATATTAACATACGCACATTGCCAGATGCGTATTCGAGTGGTCAACGACGTTATCTTCGGTTACGAAAGTCAAGGGTTCGAATCCCAGTACGGACAGTTTTTTTTATAAATTGTTTTTAAATCGGTTTATGAATTTCTGTTCGAAGGCATGGATGATTTTGATGTCTTGAGTGTTCTCCTTCCAACAATTTTATAATGAAGCAATTAGCTTAGCAATATTCCTGGCCTAACCATATCCTTATATACCTAATCCGTTTGAAAAATAAAGGTTGTGCAACACATCTGTTGAAAAAAAACGTCATTTTCATCTTCAAAACTTCATGCTGTACAATTGGAACGGAAAAAGTAAAACAATATTTAGTACAAGTAAAATATTAAATATTGGCTACTTAAAAATATTGACTCAAACGATAAGCACACCGACAGGTGCCATTAGTCAATTGCAGAGTGTTTTATATTCAATAAAAATATCAAATCAATTATGTAAATTATAAATTATGACCACTTGGTAATATCAGTTAGAAACGTTTAATATTACTCATTCAACGTTATAAGCAGAACATGTTAAATTTAATATATGTGCACTTTATTTAAATGTATGCCACTGTTATAATCAGCTATTTTACTATACTATTAACAGTTAAAAGAAATATGTTAGATCTATAAAATAAATAGACATTAATTCTTATCTAACTCTAATTTATTAAACGAACAGGTTGTATTTGCATGATCACCTTTGTTATATCCGTTTCATTAACTTTACTCTAGCCTACGTTAACTGCTCTTTTATATTATATATAAATTTTTAAAATTTTATTTCTTGTGTAAGAATTGATATGGATTTTAAAAATGTCTTTTTCAGAATCTTCATTGTTTCTGATTTTGTTAAAGTACACAGACTCATTACATGGAAGCGGGAAAAATACAAAATCATCATTAAGTTACTTATTTTAGTAATGTAGAGTTTCACTTTGTTTGAAAATTTCCAAAATTTTAATTGGGTTTATAATTGACATCATTTGCCAATTATGATTTTTTAATTGTATGTTATAGGTGTTAAGCATTTTAATTTTGTGTAATTATAATGTAATTTGTAAATCCTTTTCATTGTTAGTAGTTACTTTCACCTTTTATTTCAATTTAATTTGTATAAATAGCACTGTTTATATATTTTTCTTATCAGTTGATAATGCTCGCGATGAGCGAAACCGGTCCTGATCAAATAAATTTTATGTGGAAAAAGTACTAAAAATCTTTTATTATTTTTATTATAATGCCATTACACCACGTATTGACAGTGAACATCTTAAAAGTGATATGTTAAATCTAAGATTGTTAGTTTTGCAATTATATATCGTCAGCATTCTGACAGAAGCTGCTAAGAAGTACACCATTGTATACTTCAATATAAATTTATTTATCTGGAATAACTCAGTTTAAGCATTTGTTGTATGTACTAGATTTGTTCAGTAATTATTATTAATGCAAATTAAAAGGCAGGCAATAGCCCCTGATTTCGTTTGAGTTGGATAGCCGCAAATTAATCTAGAAGATGACAATTTAATTAGCTATTAATTTTTAAATGTTAAAACCTCTTATTTTACCCTAAAAGCCTACATCTTTTTTTATTGTTTACTCAACACTATTAATTGATTACTTACCATCTTATACTAAAACGGTGGTGATATGTAATTTGGGATCAGATTTTTTTTCTCTTTGTACGAATTTATATGGATTTTCAAAACAATTCAGCTACTGTGTCTAGATACCAATTTTTTTTCAATATATGTTGAAATAATAAGTTAATCAAATATTTTCACGATTATAAAACATTAAATATAATTAAAAGCGATTAGTTAATCATGTCCTTAAAATTTCACTCACTATTTATATACGTTATTATAAATTTATCGACTTAAACAGTTTTCACTTATTCTATCATACACAGATGTTACTGAATAAATTTGTCAAATATCGGAATAATAATCACAAAACAGTAGGTCTTGAATATTTTCATATAAAGTAAATAATACTAACGTTCAAAATTAATTAGTTATTTGAAATATGAAAATTACTATTTTGTAATTGATTGTGCGAAATAATTAGACTGTACGAATTGTCACGTTTTTAATATGTTTTTGGTGTACGATACATCTTCGACGTAAATACATAAGTGCTAAAAAGAATTCCTTATAAAAAAAATTTACGTTATATATGTAGATATGTCAGTGTTTCCTAATATATATATATATATAAGTTTTAGTATTTAAAAAATTACATATTTGTGACGCATTTTGTCGTCATAAAGAAAAAAGTTGTTGACAAAAACTCAAATTATAATTAGAAAAATAAACATTGAATTATCTTGTTTTAATTAAAATATATTTTCACCTTTTTGAGTTGGTTCGTTTGTGTAAGGTTCTCAAAAATTGTCAAACGTCTTTATCTTTAAACACCATTAACCAATTTGATTATGTAGGAAGTTTTTTTACGACTGTATTAAGTAATTATTTCAGAATGATTACAAGTTTATAATAAACCCTGGAAAAGATCAACATTTTTTTTTGTTTCAAAACAGCAATATTATTGTAATGAATTTTGTTATTTTTACATGCATGCCAATTATTTTAAATGGCTCATTCCAAAAGCTTGAAAGCGTGTTTTAAAATAAGCCGTGTCGATTTTATACAATAATTTTTGGTATGTAATGTCCAAAAAAAAATATTTTAAATAAACTTACGCGTTCACAATTAAGTTGTCAATCTAAAAATGTATCTTTCTATATTGTCTTAAGCAAGTGGTGTTTATTCACAATAAAGTTTCAACACTGAATTTATATTATTGTTTCAACTACGCTTCAAAGTTTGTCAAACTGTCTCTAAATATAACGATTAATATCAACATAGAACGCTACTTCAAATTTCAAATACACAATTGTTTAACATCAAAGTTAAAGTTTATAAAGTTGTATCTAGCACTCGATGGGCATGTTCCAAGGTATTCCGTAGCGTTTCCGGCACGGCGTCGCAAGTACAACTGACTGGCGTAGCACTATCCGGTCATATTTATACCCAACGCTCTACGGCGTAGAGGAAAGGTATTCCACGTATTTTGATCGAAACTTTTGATCAAATAATATAATACATACAAACCATTTAATTTCGAAAGCATTAGCATATTTTTAACCTTCTTATAACATAAACGTTTTATAATTTATATACTTTAGTATTTGTTTGTTTTATTACAACCTTGTATTGACTATAAAGAATAACATGAATTTTTTGTGTGCTTAATAATAGGTCATCAGTAAGTTTATCATTTTTTTACACGAACAAGTTTATCGCATAATTTAAATGCATTTCCCATTCTTATTTTTGAGGAAGAAAAAAAATCTTACGAGACTTAATCAGAATTAAAGTTTATTGATTGAATTTGCATTTAATTTCTAGAACTCCATTAAAATAGGGTAAAAATAAAAACGTATTTAGTTCTACAGTTTTTATATTATTATTTTGGCTTTCGCAATCGTCAAAACTATGATTAAACTGACATTTCTCTCAGCTATAAATACAGACTCCGAAGATATACATTATGCATTTTGTTATTCACTCTAACGTCCCAATTCAAATTACAATTATAGTATTACACTTATTAAATATGAGTGTTTAGAATAACGATACGCAATCTGAGACTTTTTAACGTAAATTAGGATAAATAAACTAATATTTATTATTAATTAAATAACATTTATTAACTTTAGTGTTTCAAAGAACAATAATTTAAGTATATATGACTTACCGCACAGTCCATACATTGCGCGAAGAAAAGCGTGAATAATTTTCTTTAGGATATTGATATCATCCTCGTGTCATAAGGTGAACATGCATTTTCACATATTGTGTAAGGAAATGACAAGACAATTTATGTTTGCTTCTCTACAAACATTTTCAGGGTCGGATATGAAGGGGGTGAAAGTGATGTTTTCGTCACTGAGGTCCTTGCATTTGAATACAAAAAATATATCTTTCTATCAAGAATTCGAAACAGTGATTATGGCACTAAATTTATATTTTATTTTTAAAATAAACTGTTTTAGATTTATGCTTGTTTTTAATCTAAGCGATTCAAATTTTTAACCATGAACTGTTTTTTAAAAATCAAACTATTTACTATAAATGACATACCATTTTTTTGTGTTTGTATATGTTTTCTGAAGAATTTTTCGTTTTGTTTTTTGGCTAAGATTAAAACTAACTGGCGTCCTGGGATCTTGTTACGACTAGAAGTTTCTAATCGGTCTACAACGTGTTGTTAAAAAAACTATTAAACATTCCCTGTAAATCTACCTACTTTAAGCAAAGAAATAGAAAGATACAGATTCACAATGTTTTTGTTACTTTATTTGTGTATTTGTTATAAAATAATAAATATAATTACTTTTATTGTAAATTAAATTATGTAAAATTGATATATTTTTTTTATAATTAAACCATTTAAGTTACGTTAAAAATAAACAAACTGTAAAATTGTAAAACAGAGATCAAAATATATACAATTTAATACATGTTCCACCAAAAGGATGTTAGCTACAAATGACGACTAAATATATAAAATTAGCCTTTACGTTTGAAAAAACAAGACGATCAATTTATTAAATTATTATTTAGTTGAGTGAGTAAAACACTAGTTTAAAAAACATTCGCACACTTTAAGATTGTTACATTTAATATTTTTACTTTGGCTCTAAATCATCAAAAAACGTTTTTTGTGCCACCTTTAAGTTTTTTTCTGTGTAATTTACCTCTTTTTGCCTTTCTCCAGTCGATAATAATGTAAATAGTGTTGTTAAAATGCTATCCTATTAAGAATAACACCATTTTTCTCAGTAATTATTTTTACTTTTATTTACCAAGATCAGGACCGGTTTCACTCATGGCGAGCATTATCAACTGATAAGAAATATAATTAAACAGTGTTATATTTACAAAACAAATTGAAATAAAAAGGTTTAAAAAACAATTAGCATTGAAAAGAATCTACAATATAATATTGTGTTTTTTTTCATATGATGCCTTTCCACCAAGTATTTATTGACAGTAAACTTTTTTCTTGGTTCTCATCTATAACTCAGAATATCTAAATACGTCACTTGGTCCTTTAACTCAACTCATTGCTATAAAACAGAAATATAGTATAACAGTAGCTAATAATAAAATCAATATAAAAGTATTTTCTAAAAAGGAGACAATTGAGAATCGTGAATGAACTACACTGCTAATAGTTTATTATTTTTTGCTATATTCTTGACATTAACCAGATCCCAGTCGTGTTGAAGTTTCACTCTGCTAGAGTGATTTTTACCAAGTTTTTTACGCTTTTCAATAAAATTATTTTCTTTATATCTCAGACATCGAAGTTTTCTGTCGCAGAATATTATTTAAAAAAAGTATACCAGATGTGGCTTCGTCAGTTTTTTTAGCTTCCCATTACTAAATTGCTTTATATTTCAACCATTATATCAGGAACGTGTTACATAAAAAATATAAATTAATGTTTGTTTGTTCGGACTTAACGCGTTGCCACACCGCTCATCCGATTGCAATAAAACTTTGACACACTTTTGCTTGCACTTCAGGGAAGGTTATTGGCATAGTAAAATTAGCCAACAGTGGGTCTTATATGTATTTAAAAATCAATTTTTGTATGTCTGCTATATAGTTAATTTTGACAACGTATACTTGCACTTGCGCGAAGGTTTTAGTACAATTAACTTGTAGTTGGCGCTTGTGTCGTATCATAGAAAATTGACTGCAAACGTCAAACAGACAGAAAAAAAATACATGCACTTCAATAAACACAATTAAAACACAAACACTTTCTTTCTTTGAGTGGCATTGCAACGCTTGCCGGCAACCGGCTAGTATAATATAAAAAATAACTTGATAATTTCTGTATATCCTTTTATAAAAAAAAATCCAGATTGAATTTGGGCTACAAAAGCTTATTATGTATACAGATGTATCTGTTCTCGCATCCGTAAATAAATAGACATAGTTGTGACATATATGATTATTGATCAAAATACAGATAAACAGAAACGAAAAGCTTGGTATCAAAACGCATAATATCAATTTTTGATAATTTTGAGAAAGTAAGCAAAAAAAATTTTGGTGAATCACTCCATAAATCAAAAATGTCGTGTATTTTAAAATTAAGTTTGAGCAATGCTTAAACCAGTGCTTCCCAACCTTTTTCGTTCCACGGCCTTCTAAATCTAAAAAAAAGAATCCGCGACCCTCCTTAATTGTCTCCGTAGCTCGTTTTTTTTAGCTCACCGACGAATTCGAAATACTCAATTTGCTATACTTTTTCCCCGGAATCCAATTCCTCGACCCAGCATTCCTACGGCGGCCCCCAATATGGGAAGCACCGATTTGACAGACTTAAATTTATAGATATTTGTACTTTCTACTAAATTTCGCAGCCCCCCGAGGGGCCGCGGCCCACAGGTTGTGAAGCACTGGCTTAAACCACTGCCAAAGATTACTATCGGTTTCTAATCTCACATTTTTAAATGCATAATGTATTATGGTTGGAAAAAATCAATCGGCGATCAGTGTTTTTCATGGTGTAAGGGTATATTTCGCATATTAAGAAAGTGTTTCTTTTCATTTACGATAAACAACCATAGTAGTTTGTAGCTTTTATTTACGTAGTTTTTTTCGATTTTCGGAGAATGTAAGTTATGCTACTGTGCTTTTTCATTGCAGTTTATATCACATGTAGTTTGTATAACAGAATTCAACCAGTGCAGCGGTACGTAAAGCTTTATTGTTTCTCATAGAATGAGCTTTTGTCAAATGTTGAGCTAAATTGTTCTGGCAAATCCATTTTGCTAAGCTCACACAAGCTGTATTTATAAAAGGCATTGAATTATTCAAAATGTAAAATTTATAACGTGAATTTTAAGCTTTAGGTGATATTTTGAAAACAATTTATAGACACAATCTAAATGTGGGTTTATGTGGTTAATATTCAAAGCATGTTTTGTTAAACAAATTTATTATGTTGATACGTGTCTCTTTTTTCCTCATAATATAATACTCGATTAAAATGTTTTTGGTTTAACATCGAAAACAATAGGAACGGCATCCTTGTTTGAGTCTGCATGGTAATGATTTATTAACTGTTTTCATTTTACTTTTTACAAAAAATCGTTTAAAAAAGTGTTGGAATTTTTTCCTGAATTAAAAAACCGTGTTATTTGAAAAAAGCAACATTTCAGTATAGAAAAATGTGTAAAGAACGATATTATGAATACCCAAATGAGTCAATTACACAATTACAATGTGTATTTTAATTAAGGCAAAAATAATACTTTTCATCGCTACTTGATTATATACGAGGACTTTTATGAAGTACTGGACATAAATCACTAGAAAATTCCGATATGTTTTACGTGTAAGAATCTAATGAAGACTTTTATTTGTTATTTATTACAGTCTTGTGTTGTTGAATTTCTTTTTCTTAGGAAATCCATTATCAACTTCTGTTTTTTTTGTGTCTGAGAATCGTGTTAGAACAAATAGTTCGTGTAAAAAAATAGTATTCAATATTTTTAGTGGACCTTGTAATTTTTAAATCGTGTAAAATACCGCGTAAAAAACATTCGAGTATTCAAGTAAAGCTAATTGAAAAACTGTTTAAATAATTACTAGTATTAAAATGTTATATTTAAAGAAAAACACTGTAAACTAAAACACATACAAATATATAATCATTTTCTAGCAAGAGCAGCTTTGTTACGAAATATAAATTAAATTTTAAAGTGTAACCTTTTGGTTGTAGTATTGTAAAATGAATTATTTTCCTTGTAAAATTATCTTACCGATAAGAATTTATTTGGAATAACTGACAAAGACATTCACAGAATCCTTAATAATATTAATAAGGATAAAGGACTACGTTTTAATATTCACCGTGCTATATCCGAACTGTCGTGTCATTCTTTCTACGAAACACGTTTGTTATCAAGTAAGAATCCAAAATTCTATTCCGACCATCAATAATATCTAAGAGCAGCGTTTGATATCATCAATTCATCTACATTTGATAGAACCTGTAACGGTTCCAAATTTCACAAGATAAACCAACTGTTTGTACATTGTGTCTTTCCAAGACAGTATTTATATGGATAATGTTATACTTTCAGCGTCCGAGAAGAAATGAAAACTTTAGAACTTTGCCATTCTTGAGAATGTCAAACTTATCATGTTTTGAATAATCGTTAACATGAATTATTTATTGTTATCAGGTATATAACCAGTCTGCACATTGAGAATACCACTTTAGAAAGCTTCAACAACGTTTTACTGTATTGTTTTGCATGTTGAGATATTCTGCGTGGTCGTGAGTGAGTTCAGAACAGTATTTTTTTCATTTAATCAGGTAAAAAATATCAACGTTTTTAATTGTACAATTTTTGTAAAATAAATTTGTATTTTTGTAAAATTGTAGAACATAATAGAACAGAGTTTTACCAAGTAAATGCCAATTCAATCAATCAATAATATTTTTTATGTAGACCTTAAAAATAAATTTTACCGTACAATGTTTTAATTTGTGCTTAAATTGCAAAAGTAATATATTAATAATTCGCATTTTATGTAATGCATATTATATAAGCCTTCGAGAAGTAAAGTGAGCCAAGTATTGTAATAAAATGGCAAAACTTTTCTATAGGACATTTAAGTTTAATCACGTCTTTACCTATTGTTTTGGTAGATTGCATATTTTTATTTTACGGAAATAACACTTTTTTTTTTTTTTGGATATCAAATTTATGGAGCTTCAAGTACCAGGACGTCAGCGTCAAGGTTATTTCAGTCTCCTTCATCAATTTTTTTTTTAAATTGTAAATTGCATCCCCTTACCGTCGTTTGCAGACGGAAGGGCGCGATCACTACAGAGATAAGAAGTTAACGGGAACTCCATATGCATTATTTTGAAAATCACATTCCATATGCTTCCTCCAAACTATATCAGTACATGTAAACACACATTCTCATAAATACATACAAACATACAGTACACAATTTTTTTTAAACAAAGAGAGTCATTTTCGTGATGGTAAGTTCGTTCTAAAATTGATAATTTTAGACGACATAAGATCTATGGAGGGTCGTCGAGCAGAACTTCCCTGGGTCTAAAACGATTCTCAGGCAGTGTCTCGTCATAGTTGTGGAGATTAGAGATCGTTGGGTTGAAATGTTTTCCTACCTCGCTGTGAAACTTTTGAGATATTTGGAAATAGCACAATAACAATGTGTATTAACTGAGGTTACTTCACTTTTACGGTGCTTTAAGACATGTACAATATTATAACCCATGTAACTATTTTTTATCCTAAAATATCACTTGGCTCACTTTACCTCTCAGGGGCATAAAGAAGTAAATAAAATAAAACCGTTAAAGCCGTTGTGTACAAAACTATTTATGCTAATTACAAAAATATAATAGATTAATACTCACGTTCGATTTTCATGGCATCTTGATATGTATTATTTTGCTACTGATAGTTCACACTTTTTAAATTTTAGTATAAAAAAATATCGACAATTTTTTTAATTAATTCATTTAAAAATGAACTTTTATTTCAATTCAACCACATTTTTTATGGCGACAGCTATCGTTGCAATAATTAAAAAGACGCGGAACCGCGAAATCCAATTAAAAATATCAATTTACTTGTCAAAAGTAAAAAAATTGAAACAATAAAGTTCCGAATGAATTTCGAGTAAAACAATAATTGCATTCAAAGCAAAAAAAAAATAGCTTAATTAATTATTATTTACTCATTCTGATTTTGACCTTTAAATTCAGTTTATTTCAATGAAACTAATTGAATTGGTTCGTTGAATTTTTATACAATTCTACATAAAATATCCGGTTAAATTTTTATGTGTGAACAAAAAGGGAACCGTTTATTTTGAATTAAGTTTACGAGAAAATGTAAGTCATGTTTGCACAAATTTTCATTGTCTGAACCAAACAATGGTTTTACTCAAGCAATAAACATTATTTTATTAATACTAAATTTGATCGACATTATTGATAAAAACAAACACTTGAGTCATTGATTTGAATTTATATTACGTAATGCTATTATTTTTTTTATCAAAAAAGTAAATTTATTTAATGTGCAATTATGTATGGTAATCGTATTCATCAGGCTAGTATTTAAATCAACTTTTAGACCGTTTTAAGCATTCAGCTTTCACAAAGTTTTTAATATTTATAATAAATATACAGTGTTTATATAATTGATATGTATTTTAACTTAAAGCTTTATTATGATAACAATATCACCTAACCTAAAAACGGCTTTTGACCTAATTTAAAAGAAATACTTATTGAAAACAATATTTATACTGGCCAATTGCCTGATATAAAACTGATCATTCTGACAAATTAAACACAAGTCGTAATCACTTCATTAGTGTCTTAAGAAGTGGAATTAATTACTGCTTGTCAGAAACTTTAAACTAAATAGGTTATTTTTGGGTTAATACAAATACGATTAAGTCGAGTATCCTTCTTGCAGATATATTAAATTCGCATTATTTAAGGCTTTAATTAGCGTTATAAAATAGGTATTTAAACGATTGTTCGTATTTTAATTATCATTAATTTCAATGGTGAATATATATTGTTTATTTATAGTTGTTGTCATGGTTATTAAGGAGATGGTTTTTGATAAAATATATGTACTATATTTCAATAAATTCAGTGTATTGTTTATTGCAGAAATATATAAGTTAATTTGTTGTGTTCTATTTAAGTACTATAAAATGGAAACAAATTAAATGGTCAGAATATTTAATAACAATTTTGGTTAGTAGGTTAGGTTAGGTTAGGTTTTTTTAAATTTCATGTGAATTGTGACTATTTATTCTCACCGAATTATTATGACCATTTAATATAAATTCTGACTAGAATATTAATAGTGCAATAGATAATAGTTGTTGAATATATAATAAACAATCTTTCAACCAATCAACTAAGCCTTTTTGTACGCTTAATAAAATAAAATTGAAGAAATAATATTGTTTTTTCAATACACATATATTGCTATAATAAGCTTTAATAATAAATTCTTAAGGAACATAATAAAAGTATTTACTGTTACGTACCCAGTCATCAAACCAAAACACCAATTATAATAAACAAAACACTGTTTTTAGATCATTAAACGAAGTCACTTTTAACGATATTTATAAAAAAAACGAATGAATATTATTAAAATAATGTATTAATATTTAAAAACAGGTTTTTCAAATCATTCAAAATATTTTTAATATCGAGTAAAATATTACGATAGTTCTGTACTAAATTGAGTTCACAAGCCGATCGGGCCGCGACGTCGATACACGTTCGTATACCACGAGGCAATTGCCCCGACTGGCTGAGGTAAAATTGAAATTTTCCCGGCGAGAATTTTCCCCCGCACGCCCCGACGCCCCGCGAAGGCCGCGCCCCTCCCCTACATCGTTATCAGCGTAGCATTTTCACTTAGGTAGGCATACTCTTGAACAATATCTGTATGTTAACTTGTATACGATATGTGAGCAATTCGGCTGTAAATAATAAAAACTTCGTTTTTGCTTGCCATTTCACAAGACACTTTTTACAATTATGAATATACATGATTTTAAAGAACAATAAATAAATGATAAATCATTTTTGTGCACTATAATATCAGCCAAAAGACAGTTTTTGTATTGTTATATTCTTGTACGTATTTGTATGTATTTTAGTTCCAGCCTGGTAGATTGGTTAAATTCCAGTGTTCGATTCTCACTAAGGATGGATTTATAAATTGATTTTTCAGTATATTTACAATTTTCTGTTAGAAAGTATGAAGGTATTTAATGTCTTAAATTCCCCCTTCCCATCCATATTATTATAAAAACGGGGCGTAACGAGAGCGATTAGCTAACAACTAGTCCTGCCCTGGTTTTGTTCTCTTATTTCTACTCTTTAAAAAAAAAAGTTTTAGCAACTGAGTAACAACCAATTCTCGTAGAAATACTTTTGTTAAGATAAAATCCTTAAAAAGTCTACATGTTCCACACTGCGGTCGGGCATAGTAGAAAATATAGTTTTTAAGTCTGTTTGTTTCTGGTTCCAATAATGTTTAAATAAAAAAATAAAAATCAAAAAAGGTCTTCCGAGAAATAAAATGAACTTAGTAAATTAAAAAGAAGGTATTTTTCATTTTGAATAACACTTCCCAGGTGACTTATCAAACACGAGCAAAGAACGATATTTTGAAACTTTTCGGTATTCGGTAACTTCAATATAACAAATTAATACAGTTTCGTTGAATTCGTCGTTCAGAACATGGTATCTTAAATTGTAATATAATAAAAATTGACACACTTCTTTAAGGACCACCAAACGTTCTATTCGGTTATAGTTGGTGAAAATTAAAGCTCAAAATAAAACTCAAAGCTTAACTTGCAATATATCGATTTTTGGATCCAGTAGTCAAATAAAAACATAGTGGTTCATTTGAAGGAAGATAATAGATTGGCGAAATACAGATAATTTCAGAAGTACGCTGTTTTGGTAATATAGTCTGAACAGGAAGTGGACGTGGCCAACGAAAAAGAATAAAACATTTTAAATAAGAAAATGTTTGATTCCAAAATCATCCGTTTGAACCAATAACTTCAAATATTAAAAATCGTAGAATTACCTCACATGGAAACAATTTGTTGAAAAATTGTATTTGAAACTACTTTCCGTGCAGATTAATACCTTAGCCGTGAAGGTCATTGAAAACCATCCAGGTTATTAAATTTGGTTGGTCAGTTTCATTTGGAAGCTTATCTTTACTAATAATGGCTAAGTGAAAAAAAAATGTTATCACCGTCAATGATCAGGACAGAAAAAAGTTATAGTTCTGACGATGGCGAAAGCCGAAATAGCTTTCAACGTATAACATATAAAAAACTGTGGAACTGAAATACTTTGATATTTTTACGCTATTAAAATGGAGTTCTACCATGTAAATGCCAAATCAATAAATAAACAGAAAGAAGCATTTAAAAATCATCACACATTATTTATTGTAACCAATTTTTTTTCTATTGTCACTTCTTTGAGATAAAAAGTCAAAATCGCGAAACGAAATATATATTGTATTCGCGTGATAAATATATAATTGATACTATTAAATTTTGTAAAATTAACGATAATCCGAAAATAATTATTTCAATACGCTTTTAGTCAGCTTTGAAACTATTACAGAAAACCAATTGAATTGTAAATATTGTACACACCATGCATCAGAAACTTTTTGATTAGCCGCAGGCAAATGAAAACTACAAAATTTCTGAGAAATTTAATCAATTTTGATATTGGTTGAATCCTGAATAAACTTTGGCAGTAATTTTATTTTAAGCAATGTTTTTTTTTATAATATGTGGGATTAATTTTGTGGTTTGAAATCTAGAGGAAACGTTTGTTAGTTGATGGTAATCAAAGGTTCTATTCCCCGACACTTCTGTACATAATTGTTTTATTTTTATTTGACTGTATACAAAGGAATGAAAATACAAATAATGTATACGTTATTTAAAATCGATATACTTTCAGAAAACGTTACTAATGAGATACAAAATACGAAAAGGTATCATTAAATTGATTATAATGCTATTACTTCCTTCAAATAAATTATGCTAATATGCTATTCTATCTCTGTCAATTATTGAACGTTAATTTCCAATTTACTGGAAAACTGTAACACCTCAAACCAGGAAAACCCCAAAAATGAGTAACCTTACTTTAACTGCTTTTCACACGGAACATAAAACGCCTAGAGTCATGTTTAATGAAAATAATAATTATTTAGGAAAAGTCTTTAAATATTTGCCACGAAGAAAGCGATGACGCAAAAATAAAATACAACCCGCTTTTTATGCAATTAAAAACCTCGAAAAACGTTTATTGAACAGTAAAGATAATTTAGAATCGTTTTTTCAGAGCGTCATCTATTGACTAACCTGTCAAGACTGTCAAACTTCTTATGTTGGATAGACAGGTAGAAACATTAATGTAAAAATTAAAGAATACCTAAGGTGTCTAAAAATCAATAATTTTTCAGAATTAGCAAATCATTCGATAGAAAATGATCACAACTTTGATAAAAATAGAAATGTTGAAATACTTCATAAAGTAAACAGGAAATGGTTTGTAAATAAATGGCTTGGAGTTTTTTGAAATTAATAAAGTCATTTAAAGAAAGAGAGCATAATTAAATAAAATTTAAATAAGATAGATAGACCATCATTGTTGAATTCTTTCCTTTGATTTTTGCCACACATAATAAAAGTAATTAGTACAATCAAAGTTTGTATCTTACTCCCCTGTGTGCAAGGAAAAAGCCAGACTTTTATTTTGTAATTTAAATCATAATATTTGAATCGATTTTTGGTTTTTTTGTAAGCGTTGCGATATTTTGATTATGCTTTGCAAATAGGCAAAACACCTGTCACAATTTTTAGCACAATAAGTGGAACAACAAAGTTATCAAAATTTATTTTTATTTAAAATAAACTTTCACATTTTAGCACTTTACGTTTTGGTGATTTCGGTTAAAATGCATATCAATTTATTTCATTCAAATTTTCCAAATAGAAGGGGGCAAAAAACAAACAACACAATATAATTTAAAATTTCGACTGAAGGTGCTTGGTGGAACTTCAATATTCAATTTGAACGATTCAAATTTAACACAATACAACGTATATTTGCTTTTATTATATTTATCTATTGTAATATCACGCCAAGTCCTCTCAGAGACATTACATATAAAAAATAATGAATCATAATTTTAAAGTATGTATATTTTTTTAAAACCATGCCCGCTCCCAATGTGGAGCATATGGACTCCAAATGAAGTTTATCTCAACAGAAGTGTTTCTACGAGAACTGCTTGTTACTCAGTTGCTCAACCTCTCTTTTTCCAAGGAGAGTAGGGATAGAAGGATAGAGCTAGGAAAGGATTAGTGGTAAGCTAATCGCTCTTGATACGCCGATCATAGATAGGATGGGTGAGAAGGGAGAATTTAAGACATCACATACATCCATTCCTTTGAACAGAAATTCATAAATCGATTGAAAATCAATTTATAAAACTGTCCAATACCGGGATTTGAACCGGCCCTCCGTAGCCGAAGCCAACAAAGTTGACCACTCAACCACAACGGCGGTTTTTTTTTTTTTAATATGTATAATCAGAAATAGTTAAATATTCTACAACAGAAAATACAAATAAATGTTTCTGTAAGTTGAAATATTCAGTTCTAACTGTGTCCAGAACACTTATGGTAAATTGACGTACACAATGTTAGAATTAACCCGACAATATCATTTCTTAATTATCATTTTCTTTTATAAATATTATATATAAGTATCAGAGGACGTGAACTGTTTTGATGGCGTCTCGTAGCCTTTGCATCTGACACTGAGAAAGATGCTGTGACGGTATAGGTCGCACAGTGGTGTTATTACAAAGTATCGCGTGGGCGCAAAAAAATGCGTCGGTAGTATTGTATTATTATTATTACTGTTTGTAAACGCCGTAGTAATTCCGAGCGTAAGGATGTGATCGGAGAACGAAATGTGGGCTGCTCTGTTTATATTATTATGTTTGCTAGTCTTTTAAGCGCGAAAAAATAACGAGCGGAAATTTTTTGGTTTTAACCTTCGCTTTGCTGTTGTAAAAAAACTGCGCGCGTTACTGTGATGTGCAGTCGGTTCACTTAAGTGAAAAATTATGAATCAAATTATTGAAAAATAATTATAGAAGGACCAAAAAAAAGTTACGGAGTGCAGTTCGTGTGCAGATACGGTGAGTGAGTTTTTTTTGCGTAAATATTGCCTATTTTTCAATATATATATATATATTTTACCATGTCCGCTCCTCCTAATGGACTCCTAATGGAGTTTGTCTCAACAGTGTTTTTACAAGAACTTTTTGTTACTCAGTTGCTCAACCTCTCTTTTTCCGAAGAGAGTAGGAATATACGGATAAGGACAGGATTAGTGGTAAGCTAATCGCTCTCAATACGCCTATCATATAATGGGTGGGAGGGGGGTAATTCAAGACATCACATACATCCATGCCTTCGAACAGAAATTCATAAATCGATTGAAAAATCAATTTATAAAACCGTCCGTAATGGGATTCGAACCCGTGACCTCCGTAACCGAAGTCAACGACGTTGACCACTCGACCACACAGGCGGTAAAAAAATAAAAATTATTGCTTATTGTTTGATATTATTTATGATAAAAAATCTTTATTATTGTTAAGGGTAAAATGTTCAAACCAGAAATTGACGAAGAATATATCAGGCACTGCATGTTACTTTTTTTTGACCAAGGCTTGAATGCCAGCAGGCAACTAACGCAATTAAAGATTTTTTTGGTGAAATGGTAACAGTACATAGATGTCAATTTTGGTTTCAGAGATTCAAATCGAGCAATAGAAATCTAAAAAATGAACCTAAGTCTGGACGAATATCAATATTTGAAGATGATATGTTAAAATCTCTGGTTAAGTCAGATTCTCGATTAATTATTGAAGAATTATTGGAAAGACTCAAATCTCCATGGTCAACTACGCAGTTACAACAGAAAGAGTGTAATTCTGCACCATGATAATGCACGCCCCCATAAAGCAAGAATGACCCAAGAAAAAAATCAGTAGTTAAACTGAGAGGTTCTGCTACACCCTCCATATTCCTCAGACCTTACTTATTCTGATTATTTTTTATTCAGATCTATGGAGCAAACTCTAAGTGGAAAAAGTTTTCGCAACGTAAAAGTTGTCGAAAATCACCTAAATGATTTTTTTTTAAATCTAAACCGGAAAGTTTTTTTAAAATGTAATTTAGAAACTGCAAACAAGATAGGAAATATTAATAAATAAGAATGGAGAATATATCTTTTAAGGTGTTTACTGTCAATACTTGGTGGAATGACATTATAATAAAAATAATGAAATATTTTTAGTACTTTCTCCACATAAAATTTATTGGATTAAAATTTATTCAGTTGAAAATGCTCACAATGAGCGAAACAGGTCTTGATCCAATAAATTTTATGTGGTAAAAGTACTAAAAATATGTTATTATTTTTATTATAATGGAGACTATATTCTATAAAAAAAATAATCTTCCAGATAACTAAAAAACTGTCATTATCTTCGAAAACAGCTTTAGTGTGAATACGTAATAAAATTTTATAAAAACAGAAGTTTTATGTCAGTTCTGAAACATTAAGTAAAAAAACAGCTACAAATTTTCTTTCATTCACAAATGGAGCTTCAAAGTGAATAGGTTAGTTAAAAAGAGCTGTAAAGACATTAGTGTTAAAAGCCTTTGAACGTATAACCAGTAGATTAAGTTTTAATTGGTTTTTCTCACAGAAAATTTAAGCAACGCCTTATATTATAAAACCGCAACCAATATATACTTCATCAGATTTGAAAACATTTAAAAATTTTAAAAAAATCAATTAAGATATATGGTTTAAAAGAAAACTTATCCACTCAGTTTAAAACTGTATAATTAATCTTAGTATATATAATTCTAGCAGTTAATAATAAATGTTTAGGTACACAAAATAAAGACGCGGCTATAAATTATACATGATATAATATAAAAATACGTAGCTGATAAATTGCCTTAAACTTTGACGACGCTCTTAAAAACCAAGTAAGCAATTTCATCATAATATTTTACGATGGTACAATCAGTCAACTCTTGTAAGACGTGATCGTTCATTTCTTTGCGTCAGTGTATCCATAGCAATCTCTTAAATGTAAATATGTCGTTAGTTGAAGATATTCATTGCATGGTAAGGGATGTTTGAATTTTTTTTATTTTATGTGAGGGAGGTAGATATTTAATATTTTTATTAATATAATGAAAGCGAGAGAATAGCTTAAAATAAAAAGCATTTGTAATTATTAGACCCACTTTCTGAAGTTTGTAAAAATATGAATAATACCTTGAAACACGATACATAATAATAAGGGCTTATAAAAAAAACCGGTTGTCAAATGTCAATATTGTTCGAAAACCGGTTTTATCCGGTTTTCGAAGCTTAAAAAAAATGGATAATTCAATTAAAATAGCGAAAAAAGGTTCCATTTTTTAATGTTGTTTATTTATATACATAATAATGCACAATAAGAAATTATTTGGTGTTACTCTTCAGAAAATATGATTTAAAAAAAACACAAAGCGTTCACTGACGTTTTGTAACAAAATTTCGTGATATCGAAAATACCCTTTCGATAGGTAATGATGTAGGGCATATGGTCTTTAACCTATCAAATAAAAGATCCAAATTTTCTGTCATTTTGTTTATAGACTCGTTTATGGAAAATTCGGCACAACCGGTTACGAAGTTGAAAAACCGGTATTTAAAAACCGACAAGCCCTAATAATAATAATTATATAACACTAGAAAAATGTGGTTCCGCTTCGGTTATGAAGATCACGGATTAGAATCCCAGTACGGACAGTTTTATAAATTAATTTTTCAATAGATTTATGTATTTCTCTTCGAAAGCATGGATATTTGTGATGTCTTAAATTCCCCTCTCACACATATTTTATCCTAATAATAGTGCGTAGCGAGAACGATTAGTTTACCACTAGTCTTGTCCTATCTCTATCCTACTATTCCTACTGTCTTGAAAATGAAGAAAGGTTGAACAACTGAGTAACACGCAGTTCTCGTAGAAACGCTAATGTTGAGATAAACTCCATTGGGAGTCTATACGTTTCACATTAAGAGCTAATATTGTATAAAAAATGTACGCAATAAAAATAGGTAAAGAAATATTAAAATATAACAAAAATCGACGTATTACATGTTATACGTAATGAAAAGTTAATATGAAAAGAATCCTTATAAATCAAAGAAAGAAATTACGTAATCCGTAAAGAATATTAAAGTTTCATTTAATATTATAATGTACGACGCCCACATTTTGTAATTTGATAAAATATAATATATTATAACAAGGTCCTATATATAATATTAATAACACGATTTTAATAAAAAATCTGGTTTCTTTATTGCTATGTTATATTACGAGCTTAATAAGACATATATCCAACAATAGGATTTTACTAATACCGTTGATGTCAAAATGTGGAGCTACGAAACAGCTACGACACGCTTCGGTTACTAGCTGAGACCGATCTGCTGTTGGCGGTGTAGATGGTTGTCGTAAAGCTGAAAGACAACTACATAAATTTTTAGATGACGCCGTAATGCATTCATAAATAATTTATTTTATCTTTTGCCTTTGAGTGCGTAACAGGTGGTTTTGTGTATTTAAATATTAACTAGTAAAAGTTACCTGCTATAGAAACAATCAAATCTGTAAACGAATTATCGACGTCATTGGTTTCGGTTGCAAAAATTATTAGTTAAAACACCAGTACAGAGAGTTTCTTAAAATTTGATTTATGTATTTGTGTGACCTGCTGTGGCCCAGTTGGTTAGAGCTTGCTCTACCGATCACGCAGGCTTGGGTTCAGTTCCCGGTAAGATCACAGTGAATTTGAAAATTATTCAATTCAAAGTTGTGATCAAAGATTGGGTGTTTGTGATGTCAATTCACGTTATTTTCTCTCCTCCCATCCTTCTGATCCTTTAATAACTGGGTGTATCAATAGCGATTAGTTACCCACTAGCCCTGTTCTAGTCTTATCCTTCTTTCCCTACTAGTAGGTTGAGCAACTAAGTAAAAAACAGTTTTCGTAGAAAAACTTCTGTTGATATATCTCTATTAAGATGCCATAGGCTCCACATTGGGAGTGGACATGGATAAAAAATTGTGTCCATGTAGAGATTTTTTGTGATTTCACAATTTCCTTTCATCTTAAAACGGAATGTGGCGTGAGTGATTAGTTAGCTGCAAGTCTTGTCTTACAACTATCTTTCTATTTTTACATTCTTATATAAAAAGAAGTTGATTAAATAAGTATCACCCTTTGTTAAGACATACTCTATTATCAGTCTATGGCAGTGGTTTTCATGCATGGTTATCAGAGGATTTTTCTGTGGCAACCAAGTGTTTCATAATCAATATTGATTTAAAAAAATAATGTCTTTTATTGAATATAAATTAATAAGTTGGTCCATTTAAAAAAAATGCAACTGCTACTTCTATCAAATCTCAAAACAAAAATTTGGTACAGCCACGTGACATTTCGATGACTGATATTTACAATGCATTTTTTTACGTAAGAACCACTGGTCTATGGACTCCACACACATAGCGTATCTCTTTAGAAAAGAAGAATATACGCATGGCTTAATGCAAGTCCATTTTTACGATCGGGTGAACTAAAGTAAACTTGATTGTGAACCAAACAATAAATAATAATGTAAAAAATTGCAAAGTATTAAGTTCTACAAAGATTATTTTTTTAAATAGCGATCAACTAATAGAACTTTGTAAAACTAAATTCTTTGCTATTTTTGTATCTCATAGCAATGGAGTTCTACTAAATAAATGCCAATTCAATCAATGAACAATAAAAAATTTCCTCCGTAGTCTACTGGCTAAGAGCTTTACATTAATTATCTGGTGTGTTCATGTTCTGGAAATTTCAAAATATATATATATTTTCAATTTAAATTTGAGATTTTTTACTGAATTTTGATCTTTAAGTAGGTTTCGAGTGACTTTTAATAATTTTCATTGAATTCATCTCAAAATATTATTATTTTTCAATTTCATCATATTTGACACATTGATATTGATTGCTATCTTTAATGTTTTAAAAAAGCATGATAGCCGTTAAGACTTTTTGAACACAAATCCATAAATCATGCATTCAGACCAATAGACATAGCAAAAACACGAATCAGTGTTTTCGAGTAGAGGCACAAAAACATACGTATAGTTAAATTAAACGTAGATATCAAATGAAATTACTTTTTTTATATATAGATAGCTCAACTTTATGATTCAACATCATAAATTATACAAGCCGTAAAGCTGTAGGACTTATATATGTAATACATTTACGTCTCTACGAGCTACAAGTCGCCTCTACGAGTCGTATATGTTTTATGAAGGTATGCTTGAACAGTATAACATGATTTCCAGAGTTGTACTAAACATCTACACGACTTTCGATTTGTTTGTTTATTTTATCTTATTGTACATATATTTTTTAAATTACTTCGTCTTTACAAACATATTTTTTTTACACGGATTATGTGACGGTTTTTCAATAGCGCCCTGTAAATAATGAGGTATTTTTTATGTGCTTTTGATACGATCAAATATTATTTTAAATGTTTATTGATTCTTAATTACTTATTTAACCTTCTGACTGACGTAGAAAAAAGTACGTTTGTACCTAGCACGCCAGCTATAATTTTCAACTGTTAAATTGATTAGTTATTGACGAGGTAACTCGTCTTTGGGGTGTTGAGCACGACAAAATTGATGAGATATGTCGTCTGTGGCAGCCATCTGGTTAAAGAAATGAAATCTATCTTGCATTGAACAACATTCATCGTATTTTTTATGGAGTATCTCCTGCAAGGCGTTTGTTTGTAGTCTAGTTGGTAAGAGTTTGCTCTACTGATCAGGAGGGTTTGGGTTTGATTTCTGGTAAAGTCAATGTCGAATTGAGATTTTTTCATTTTAATTGTTTATGTTGTCAATTATCCTTGAGTTAATCTCAAATGACTTACGGAAATTCTCATCGAGTATGTCTCGTATGATATTTCAACTTCAAAATATTTGTCGCATTTTTTAAATATAATATATATGACATTTAGTTTAAGCTTAGTATCATCATCAATACCTATGTTGGTAAAAAAAAAATATGACAAAATTAGTTCATAACATCAAAACACCTTTTACGATGTACTAGTAATACAACCCCTTAAAATGGCAAAGTTATAAAATTTTATTTACTATTGGTTCATTAACAATTTTAAATGTTTTTTTTTAATAACGCTTTTAACCTGAGTACATGCCTGAACTTTATACAGCCTGGTGTCATTTGCACAATCGACCTCGCGCCATTTCAACTTCGCTGCTTTCGAAAATAAATTATTACTTTGTTGTCTTCTAATATATTATTTATTTTGTTTATTTATACATAAAGTTGAAGTTCAAAAGCTTATAAGAGGTAATAATACTAAAACTGTATACCATATATTCACCCATCCTTAGATTTACGCGGTAGATAGTCTGCGCAAGTTTTCGCGCAAAGCGAATTCACGTAAATCGATACATACAAAAATGTAGACATGTTTCAAAAATACAAATTCACGTTAATCAAGGCATTCAACTCGTACAAAATTGTGAGATAGGATAGTTGACTGTTTAAGTGACTAAATGTTGATCTTGAAACAATATTCTTTAAAGTTTCAACACAATTTTATCAGTTGTGTCCCAACTTAAATAATAACAAAGTCTTTTGTTATGTACAATCGGAAAGTTTTCAAGAAGTTTCACACAAACTTATTCTCTAGATTCCTGTGAAATTGTTCATAGTAAGTAAACGCACATAGTGACTTTTTGCAAAAATCATGTAACAAAAAATGCACTGAGTGACAATAAGAGTGTTCAGTTTAGCTTAAAAAATGTAATTTTCGACATAATGACCTAATTAATGGGTAAAGCATGAAAAAATACGTAGATTGTGACATCATTTTTTACTTAATGACTTCTTATGACAAGCATTATCAACTGAATGATAATTTTCATCATGAGCGAATTTGGTCCTGATCTTTTTAAATAAAAAAGAAACTAGTACAGATGATAATTTTATTTTTTGAATATAATGCCTTTCTACCGAGTATTGACAGTGAACACACAAAATGTTATTTTACTACTAGGCTCTGGTGCATTTAATTTATTTTTGGCATACTTATCTCAAACATATCAAACATTTATATTATGTAATGAAAAGCAGTTGTATAGTACATATTTAGTTCGATACAAATTCAGTAAATAAATATATGAACTGATTAAATTCACGCAAGCGTTGAACAAATGTAATTTGGTTAAAGCTAGCACAACTTCTTGTTCCAGACTGTCTGAAACACACAATATTAATAGTACACTTAACAAAATCTGATACTAAATAAATTATTTACATAAATGATGACGACTATTATAATATAATTAAATCAGTCTCATTTCAACAAAGGATCTTACGCCCGCCCGATGTAAATTAGAAACTGTGTTTTAATATTGAATTGCTTATCTAGTTTAAATCTAATAATAACAAAATTAATTAACAAAGCTTTTGATCATTTCAAAATTAAGCAAGAATTAAAGTAATACTTACTAACGAATACGATATTAAATATCAAAGAATCTGTTTCGCATGATTTTGGTGTTTTTCAAAACATATTTGGATTATTTTTAAGGTGTTCCAATTTCAATACTTAGTAAAAAGACATTAATCTCAACAAAAAAGATACTCTTCAACTAATTCTACATGTATTTAATAATATGATCAAGAAAACCATTTTCAACTGATGTGGAATTACTACAAAAGAGTGTATTTTTTGTCTTTAATATTTTCTTAATGAAAACACAATATTCCCATGTAATTTATTTCCACTTTATTTAAAAAGTTCAGGACCGGTTTAGATCATGACGAGCATTGTGAACTGATAAAAAATATAATTTATCAGTGCTATTTATACTAAAACAAATTGAAAAAAAAATGTGTAAACAACAATTGACATTGAAAAGAATTTACAAATTATTAATATAATGCCTTTCCACCAAGTTATTGACAGTGAACACCCTAAAAGCGATTGAATATTTTCACCAATTAAAAAAAGATGTCGTTTTTCACAATTTTCATTTTTTACACTTGAATGAGTTATGATTTATAACTCAGGTTGACTACTGGACTAAAGTTTACGATAAAAAATGAACTATTAACTGCAAATTGGGATTAAACTCGGATTGAATTTGACTCAGTATGCATTTGAATGCATAAAGATCCACCCCACAACATGTAAACGATTGAAATTAAGCTAGGGCAGAGATGGCAAACCTATGGCACGTTTGAGAATCGGGATGGCACGCGAACGATTTCCAAGTTCAAAAAATTTACCTTTTAAGTTAAAAAAATTAAATTTTTCATTAAATAATCTTTGAATTATTAATTAATTCCGATTTATTGATTTTCAGATGTTGTTGTAATTGTGATTTTTAAGCTTGTAAATAAAATTATTTTGCTAATTTTTTTACTGCTTGGGCACGCCACACAATCGAGAAATATTATTCAAGGATTTTTGGCACGCGGACATAAAAAGGCTCGTCGTTGTATTTGTTGATAAGTAATCATTTTTTTTTACCGTACGCGAACTTTATGTATAAAACTGGTTGCGTCATTTAAAGCTTTCAATTTTATTCTGGAAAGCTTTTACTGATAACACTACCGATGTCACGGTAAACAGATACTTTGTGAAATCGATCATATCGTAATGGTGCAAATCGAGTCGTCGCCACGATTTCTGTTTTTAAATGGCTATCAACGTACGATAGTAAGCATTAGACACTGTTAAAGATATCAGGTTTATCAAATATGAGCATCATCATCATCATCATTTGATACCTTAACCAGGGTTCCCAAACTCTATATTTGCGGAGCAGTAAAAATAAGAGAAATATTTCGCGGTTAATATTATACTATATTATATGAAATTTCTTTCTTTAACTTAAAAATATATGTCATTTCTATAAAAAAAAACGCCTGTTTGTGATTAACTTGTGATTGATTGTGAGAAAAATTGAAGCATTCCAAAATCCCCAAGAACTTACTCACTACAATGAAGAAGATATGTCACTGATTAAATTTGAATCGTTCAAATTATGTACATTCACACTATTTTGTCACTTACGACCTGGGTTTCGCCTTTCAGGAACTTCAGGCGTTCAAGTACACGGATGAACTCGAACTGACTAATGTGTGAATGTACATAATTTGAACGATTCAAATTTAATATTGAAATTCCATCAAGCCCATTCAGCACTAGGTTGGCCGGTTAGTAAATAATCGTAAAAGTATATGCGGATATATGATTCAGGATGCTGATCACATCCTCTGGGAATGTTCAGATTTAAATAACGAACGGGAAAAATTGCTCAAGACGATACGACTATCTGTCGGATCTGTCGGCCCCGTCAGTCATACCGACTTGGTTGCATCTAAGGCAAATTAAAGGGCATTTAAAAAATTCTCTGCGTCTCTTGGAAAGAGGGCTGAGTTAAATAGATAAAATCTAATATTTTCAACTGCACTTAATTATTTATTAACTTTTAATTTCTGCACACTGTAGTGCATGCAACCAAGTCTTGAGGAATTTCTTCTCGGGACATTTCTGGCAAAATTTTGAACACGACTAACGTTGTTACGCTACGGAATACACACTATACGAAGAGTGTGAGGCCGTAGCGGGTGGTGGTAGGTACAACGTTAAGTACCCTTGGGAATTAAAAAAAAACACCTTCATTCGAAATCTTAAATTATATATCGAAGCCGAAATGTCCATCAACCAATTTCTACGATTGTTATAGAGCTAAATACTTTAATTATTGCAGCTCATCATACTGTGGTACCAATTTATATAATATTTTGAAACAATATTACAATCTGTAAGATAGCGAAGTGAAATTATATTAAATTGTAAAACAAATATTACGAACTTGCGTTCACTTAAAGTTAGAAACTAGGCCAATTGGATCGTGTAGTTATATTGAAATCCATGGACCAAAACGATTCAGAAGTAATTTTGTGTTCATAGAAGCGAGCAGCTGTGACGAATTAATTGGAAAACTGTATTAAATAAGCATACGCTTTTTGAAATTGCTTGGGGACGGGATTAATCTGCCGGAAAATTCGTGCCTTACGTTACATTTCTATGATCGCGGGCAACGTTTACATTTGGCTGAATAATACTGTCTAGCTTTTTTGTTTGTTTCTCATTTAACTAGCGGGAGAAATATAATAGTAATATTTCTATGCAGTTTATTACTTCAACAGTGTGTAATACATAATTTTAGTGCTTACAGCTCTTGCATTTTCTGACGTTAGTTATGACTGCATCGAAATACAGTATTCTATTAAAACACTAAGTTTCAGTGCTTTTTCCTCGTGTAACGCTGTAGAACTGCGTTCCGGCACCTTTTTAATGTTTCTAATCAATATTCGCAATCAAATATTATTATTTAGTTTTTTTGGTATTACAAAAGACGATTGAAAATATTTTTTTCATTTTTTTGATTCCGCAAGAAAGTAAAAACAGCAGACAGTTCTAGCTGCATAGTATAAATAAGTAAAGGGAAATCAATCTGTCAATGTGTTGAAACGTGAAATAAATCTCTGAAAACTAAATGGCAATTAAATGGGTCATATTATTCATTCCACAAATGCAAAGATTCGGGGTTTGGTTAAGTTTGAAGGCGTGGGTGTTTGTGATATTCTCTTTTTCTTTTCTTATTCAAAAATTCACGAGGCAAAGCGAGAGTGATTAGTTAATCACTAGTCTTGTCCTTGCCTTAACTTTCTATCCTTAGATACCTCCATCAGGAAAAAAATTGTAGTAAAAAGTTTGACAAGAAGTGAGTTCCGGGACTTTTTTTACAAAATAAAGCACTGCTTAGTTCTATACAATAGCTGATCCTGCTTCAAACATCGACATAACTCGTCAGTCATCGCTTAGCGATCCGTGATTCTAGATTTGAAGAATGACAGCTTCACAATTTATAGCTTTTTTTTTTTTACTAAACTGAATATTTCCGAAATTGGCGTAAATGAGTGATCGATTGGCTTATACATTGTTCACCAAATCAATCAAATTGCGTGTGATTTTGCAGTTTAAAATTGTGATTGTTTTTTTATAAAGAACTAACAAACCATCGCCTGTGTGGTCGAGTGGTCAACGTCGTTGGCTTCAGCTAAGGAGATCACGGGTTCCAATCCCAGTACGATTAGTTTTATAAAGTGATTTTTCAATCGATTTATGAATTTCTGTTCGAAGGTATGGATGTATGTGATGTCTTGAACTCCCCCCTCCCACCCATCCTATCCTATGAACGGGGTGTATCGAGAGCGATTAGCTAACCACTAGTCCTGTCCTAGCCCTATCCTTCTATTCCTACTCTCTTTGGAAAAAGAGAGGTTGAGAAACTCAGTAACAAGCAGTTGTCGTAGAAACACTTCTGTTGAGATAAACTCCATTAGAAGTCCATATGCTCCACATTTGGAGCGGACATGGTAAAAAAAAACCATTTCCTGAAAACAAAAAATAATAAAAGTTGTTTTTCAGTATTAAGTGTTCGTAATTGAAAATCGCGTTTCCTGAAAAATCAAAACAAAGGAAATAGTCAGTTTTGCAAACAACCTTACAACTGTGTTTGTTTACCCGTGTTAAAATATCTTCGGGCGAGGTAGACATACTTAGAACCTAACCTCACTTTTTAAAGCTTGGCTGTAGGTCAGTTTAGAGTATTTCAAAATGTCTGCATCAATAAAAGCTTCACAACAATGTTTCAAAACAAGAGCTAGGAAGGCACGCTAAGTCTAATCTTACTTTTTAACACTTGGCTGTAGTAAGAAGGTTTACAATTATGTATAATATTATCTCAGTTGACTTCTTTGCCATTTTTTTTTCTACTGATTTTAATATTAAATTGTACTATTTTTTTTCTCCATTGTAAAAGTTTTAAATTTATAATTTGTCAACCTTTTGCAATGTTAATTAAATAAATAAATAAATAAAAAAAATAAATATAATGTCTTAAAACCTGAACTAGGACATTGTTAACTGAATTGAGAGTGTTGAAGATTCAAACTGCTAACTAGTTTATAATCATGCCTAACTTAACTAACGTAACTCTTTATCGATGTATTTTTGGATCTTTTTGAGAGTTTGTAAACGTTCACAATAATGAGGGGTGCAAACTGTTAAAATCATAATATAATTTAAGTGCGTTTTTAATCAAACAAACAACATTTTAACAGTTTTAAGGTGCATTCTCAGCATTTCAAAATTTCACAATATTTTTCAAAACATAATATGTATACATTGTTTTGATAATTTTCATACGCTTAATAAATATACTACTTTTTGATTGCAATCAAATGTCAACCAACAAATCTTTCTTATTTTATTTCGAAAAATAAATTATATGATATAATGAATGAACTTATGGGGAATTTATATGAAAGTCAACCTTGTCCATAGGAACAGTCTGACGAAAACAAAAGATAGCAATTAATAAGTGCTTATTTTTACAGTAAAAACGTACACAATTGTAACACGAAATCTTTTTAATTTTTCGATTCTAAAAAGCATTCATAGCAAGCAAAATTTTGACAAAATGGTATATAATAAGCTTTGTTTGATTATTTCAACTTCAGTTGACTGGCAAGGCTATAAAATATACGCTCGGTAAGCGAAATCGCTTTTGATCAATTGATATTTTGAAAAAAGTGTTATTTGACATATACATATTTTGTAATGACACCAACATTTTCAAAATACAATATTTCCAAAGAGTACAAAATTTTACGTCGAAAACAATTATTGAAGAAGTTTAAAAAGATAACTAAACACAAATAAATTTGACCAAGATATTAAAAAAACTTTAAACTTATGTAGTGGATTATTTTAAAACATTTTTCCCCAGTGAAAACACACGAGTGCCGCTAGAAATTTGGCTATCATTTTTATTTAAACGAATTTTGTTTACTATCAATATCTGTCAGGCATTTTATTAAATAGCTTAGATTTTCTTTAAAATCGCCTGATTGCTTTTACAATGTACCAGTAAAAATGACAGTGAGACCTGAGAGATAGCATTGCTTAAAAGGGTACTTAACATTCATTTATAAACACCTGTGAGTTTTTATGTCTAATATTTGTTTTTTTTTCATTTCAGTTTAACTCTCGGTGCACACAAACAAGGAATACAACGAGATCAATACTCAAGTATTGTATTTTGTAACACATATATATACAGGGGTGTGCTAGAGGAGGCTCAGAGAGGCTCGCGCAACCCCCTTGTTAGATTTTACCACAGCTGGCGAGCCCCTTGTTAATTTAAGAGAAAATAATATTCTCAGATCAAATTAATACATAACTGCAACTTCTAACTTATATATATTATCTACGACAGATTCCAGTATACACAGTGGTACATTTTTAGCCATTTACATTGATTAGTTTATGATAAACTGCATATTGTTGCATATTATCAGTGTATTAAGTAACAATCGTTTGCTTATTTAAGTATTGCATATAATTGCTTCGAGATTAAGCGAGCCAATTGTTAACGTATTCGCAGCCCATCGCTGTATATATATATATATATATAAATGCTAGTGATTCATACAAAAAAAATGGTAGATTGAAACAAATCATTGAAATTGACATTGCTATTTTTCTTTTTTGGGTAAATATGATTTTTTTCGGAGACTGTCATTTTTTTCTGCGAAAAAATAATGTTTTTGCTTTTATTTAAACGCCTTCATTGCGGATTTCATTTTGGTAATTAATCTTACATTATTATGAAGAATACTGATAAATTATGCGGAAATGATTTCATGAAAACGAATCCGTACTTCAAAAATTCTTCTTTTGTTCAGAGATCAACAAATAAGCTTGTAGTATTAATATTAGGCTTAGAAAATTATTTTGATAATATTTCAGCCGCTGGTAGAACGAAAAACTTGTCTCAAACATCTGGAAAAAAGAAGGAAGCCTCAAAAAATTTGACATAACATATGATGGTGACTTTGTCATGCTAAAATTACATTTCGTATTTCACATGTGCGCTTTATTGTGGCAACGAAATCTGCAATAAAATTTTATAAATAATAACGCTGTGCTTAAAAGCAATACGTATTTTTTTTTGCGGAGAAAAATGACAGACCCTTAGAATACGTTCCTTATTTTAATGTGAATAAATGAAAAAAAAAACAACACACAACTATAATGAAATAACAAACACAATACAGAACAACAATTATCTTCATATCAAGGCTCTGTAAGTGGTTTGGTTAATAAAATATATGTAAAGTGTATTTCTCCATTTAGGTAATGAAATATAAAGTTGAATTGTCAGAAATAAACTTGAAATCCTTATCATTATAAATAATGAAGGAAAAATAACGAAAGCATTATTAAATTAAGTAAATAAATATTATATTATGGTTTCATACTGTTTTTGTTTACATGAAATACGCTTTATATTGTTTTAAAAAACTGAATATTATATTATTTAACGATTATATTGTACAGCTCATTTTTAATTTTTTCTTTTGGTTAAGTTTTAAACATGGTGTGATAATTAAATTTATAAAATGACCACATAGTTTTAATCCGTGACAAAATTGTATTGGGATCAGGTGAGTGCTCGTGCTTGAACTAATAATTGTGTAATGCGTGAAAAATTCAAGCTGCTAGAGCCAGGTGTTAGTTTTATACTAATATGGTGAAAGATACCTACGTGTCAACCATTTTTTATAGAAGTATGCAGTAAGAGACTTCAAAATCCCTAATTATTATACGTATTGATAATCTTTTAAATGAAAAATTGCAGATGAATCAACAAAACATTTAGATTCTTTACAGTTGCGATTAGAAAGTTCAATCAATGTAACTTTGAAGATATAAGTAATAGATATATATTATTTTTATTTATTAAGTGGTATTCAAAAATATCAAGTGTATGAGTGATTGTTAACTGTTATTTAAAATATGTTTTTTAACTCAGCCATTTGAATGTGAAAACTTCTGTACAGTCAATAAACCAAGCAGTTTCATAGGTGAGCAAGGATTGCAGGATTAAATATTTATTAACGCCGCAGATAGCAGTGCACAGAGCTGGAGTAGAATTGAATTTGTAAAAATATAATTAATTAATTACAAAATATTTTTGGATTTATTCTACATCTGTGATATTTTCTAGGCCAGAAGTCATCACTGATTTACATATATAAAAATGCAATCGAGCAGAGCTTTACTCTTTGATACCACAGAATTGTGGAATCACGGTTTTGAACTTAATAAAAACTTCTTGTATGCATTGATTTATTAGTCGGTTAGTGTTAAAATGTATGGATGTCTTCGATGTTTTAATCCAGTGGTTTCCAAACATTATGTTACTACGCCTCCCTTTGGAGAAAAAAACATCTTTGCGCCTCTCCAACCTTTATTTCGTATAGTAAATACAGACACCTTTTAAAGGGTAAATAAATAATTCAAACTGTTCGCGCCTCCCTTAACAATAGTCCACGCTTCCCCAAGTTGAAAATCACTGGTTTAATCCCTTCCACTCTTAATTTTAAAAACAGACTGAAGAGATAACGATAATCTAAATACCAGAAATTTCCTAGCCCCAATATTTTTGCCGCACCCTTTTCGTTGACTGATAGATGGTTGTTGACCAGTATAAGAAAAAAATGACGGGTCCTATGGCGTAGCGGTTAGCGTTGTGAGCTTCCGTACCAGACATCACGGGTTCGAGTTACAGTTTGGGCAGCATTTTTTTGATTTATATTCGAAGGCATGGGTGTTTGTGAGGTCTTAATTTCCGTCTCGCCCTTCCCATCCTTCAATAACTGGACATATCGAGAGCGATAGTTAACCACTAGTCCTGGCATAGTCTTATCCTTCTATCCCTATTACTCTCTTTGAAAACAAGAGGTTGAGGGATTGAGTAACAAACAGTTCCCGTTGAAAAACTTCTGTTGAGATACCTCCATTAGGAGACCATATGCTCCTCCTCTTAACTTCAATTTTTGATGTAACATCATTTTAATTCTTAAATTAGTACAGTTATCGTTATATCGATTTTTCGATTAAAACTGGATATGATAATAGATTTGTTTTGCTTAATGTCACTATTAGATGGAGAAACATTAGTAGTAGTGGAGATCGTAGCTCACCAGGAGACAGTAGGACCTGTCAAAATTCTATGATAAGTATTATGTATATATAATATTTAATAATATATTTAATAATATTTATATAACATAATATAAGATAGTTGGCTACCACTACGGAGAGCACGGGTTCGAATCCCAGTACGGACAGTTTTATGAATTGATTTTTCAATCGATTTATGAATTTCTGTTCAAAAGGCATCGATGTATGTGATGTCTTGAATTCAACCCTCCCACCCATCCTATCATATGAACGGGGCGTATCGAGAGCGATTAGCTAACCACTAGTCCTGTCCTAGCCTTTTCTTTCTATTCCTACTCTCTTTACAAAAAGAGAGGTTGAGCAACTGAGTAACAAGCAGTTCTCGTAGAAACATTTCTGTTGAGACAAACTCCATTAGGAGTCCATATGCTCCATATTGGGAGCGGACATGGTCAAAAAAATAACATCTCTTTTTAGAACTGATATTTGACGCGTCTAAAACCCCAATCTTATTTAAAATATTATTTTTTTTGTATTTTTTTCAGTTTGTTTTAATTATATTGTTTTATAACAGACCTGTTTTAATGACGTTAAAATTTGCTTGATTTTAGTCTATCAAACAGGAGCGCATCACACCGATCCTACGATGTCGTAAATAATTGAAATTTCAGCCACTAAGACTCACGAGGAGTCAATCAAAAGGCAAAATTAATATTAATAACAAAACAAAAGATATTAATTTAGTCTAGGCGGGGAGCGTTAGCGAGTTTTGCAGCGGCAGCGTTAATAACACAATTTAGATTATTTATTATTGTGCCCCAGACTTTGGCGAATTTGGAGTTAGCGCGGCTGATCGTTAAATTTTGATGCAGACTATATATTTCAATTATAAAATACCCTTTCAGAGCGAATATCAAATATCAAAAATACAAGCATGTACAACCAGATATTTAATTTAATAACATTCATAAAATTAATTGGTTTAAAGTATTAATTAAAGTTTTCAAAATGAGTCTCCCGCAAATTTAAGATTTATTTTTGTTCAATAACTTAAACACAAAGAACAGTTAATGCATTCAAAATCTTACTGATTAACAAAGTATTGCAAACTCAGTCAGAATTACAATGTTAAATATTTCATTTTATCACAGTGTTCTATATCATCTATCACGATATACTAAAGGCTTTTAAGGTTCTTCAGGTCGTTTAGTCAGCATAAATAGTAGAACTCTATTATAATAGTATATAATCATATATATGTTTATAAAATATTGATGGGATTATAATAGTTTTTACGTTCGTTTATTTGAATTTAACTGTGTTTTAATGTGTTGTTATAGGCCGATGCAATAAAGCTCAGCAGTCTTCAAATTGAAGAATATTTTTGTTTTTATTATAATATAATTTTAATTCTTGAAAAAATCTTTTAAGAATCGAATTGACCAAAGTAAATACATAAATCACAGATACCTGTAAAATTAATGACAAAGCCATAATTCGAATGAAATAATGACGTTTGACGATGTCCATACTGAGGTTAAAATCCACCGCTAATGATTTCAATTCATAAAAAAAACAAAATAACCATTTTACAAACGCTATTTCGTCTAAGAAAAGTTATAAACTTTCATTAACTTTCCGGTTCTAAGCTCAAGAAATGCGACCCCAATACCCACATTTTCTTCCACAATATCTATTTTAATAAGGGTGATACAATGTTTATAATTAAGGTATTCTTATATCATAGTTTTTTGGACCTTTTGTAGTTTATATAAATACGATAAGATAAGAGATAAGCGCCCGCTTATCAGCGATCGTTGGTAAGATAACTAGACTGAACACCGCTAAGCAAACGCGCCAGTCGCACATTGACATTTGCATTGAAACTACGTATATTTTACGCGCAACTTAAAATATGATTATTTATTAAAAAACCACGGATTTTTATAAAAAAATGTATGAGGAATGATGCAGAGAGATATTTTAAAGCCTTTAGACTATTTATTTTGTTGAAATTCATAATAATAAGGCCAATAATGAGGAAACCACTGGGGTCCCTAAAAGACCCCCATCGGCCGAGAAGTATTTTTCTAGTCTCCGAGCCGCGAGAGTTAATTGACGACATCTGTGATAAGATTTGCGAAGCGCCAGCTAAAAATCTTTGCAAAATTGCACAAAGGAAAAAGCTCTTTTGTCCGTTGGACAGTATAAAACTCCACGTGTTTGCAATAAACCCCTTATTCTACGCTCTACGCCCCTTTCTAAATTGCCTTTACGCTACCCGCTCGCAGCACAAAAGCGTAGAAAGAGAAGACGGTGCACTGTGACTCCCAAATACCCGTTATTAGGGCTTCCAAACCGGTTTAAACCGAAACCGGTTACCCGGTTTTTCGCCTGTTTTGAAAAAAACCGAAAACCGGTTTATTTCCCGCGGTTAACCGCGTTTTCAAGTGTATTGATTTTTTTTGAAAAAAAATAGTATTTCGCACTAAATTCAGCGCATATTTTAAAGAGGAAATATGCATTTACACATTGCTAAATAATATCAATTGTCACGTAGGTATTCAAATTATAGACATAAATGTCTTTTCAGGAAGAAAATTAACTTTATCAAACGACGAAATGTATCTTAACTGTCTGTAATAAATTCGGCCCTTGTTACACTATGACAAATATGACTTAACTGAAAACATTTAGAAGACATCCGTAAATCATCAAAGACTTATAATTATAAGTGGCGAATGATGCCAATTATAAATGAAATTATAGAAAAAATGATATTTAAAGGTAAATTATCAAAGGCCATAGAAAATACATACTAGGTATTGGCGTTGAATCATTTATTTAGGAAATGCAAGTTTTTAAATTAAAAACACAGCTAGTTGATAATGTTAAATCAGCTTTTTATTGTAAAAACTCTTTGGGCAAATTATTAGTTAACAATAAAGATAGAATACATTACTTAAATAAATAAGGGATTTATAGATTGCTTCGTCTTCGAACAAGGATAGCATGTGTATCATTATAAAAATACGCAATCATTAATCTCCAATTTATTTGTTTTCAATTACATGTATGCCTGTTTTTAGATGGATTTTGCCTATTGGAATATTATTCTTAATAATTTTCATTTTAATCAATTACTATTAAAAAAATAAAAATTGTTGCTTTTCTAATAATTATTTCAAAGATACTATATTTATATTTTGAGTCACTACTTTATTTTTATTTAATTACTTCATCGAAAGGTTTTACTGAACCCTCTTACGCTAGTAAAACTTGTTCCGAGAAATTTGTGGAAAAAAACGGATGTCATTTAGGCAATCAAACACTTACTTTAAAACTTTCGAAAAGTATATTAACACAATGTGTAAAGCTATTCATGTTTTTCTTTTCTTCTGTTCAACTGAGTTCAACTAAGAATTACGAACATACATTCACAATAAATCACATTTTATTGCGGTGCATTCATTGTTTTCATTTTGTAAACATCTTGAAGAAGGGCGGAAGTTGGACAAAAAATCTGCAAACCTTATGTATGTATTAACAGTGGTAGCACGCATATTCTCTAATATACACTGCTTTGCTAAGTAAATGATGCGATGTTTTTGAAGAAACAACCAAATTAGGTTATTATTATTACAATGCCCATCGACTTGTTCCGATCACAATGTTTTTTTCAACAATACAAATAGTAAAAACTTCTGTACGAAATACAATGAATTAGGAAAAATTGGTAGCTTTGTCAATGTTATATATAGATAGAGATAAATATTATGAGCAAAATACTTAAATTCAACGAAAAAGTATTTGACCTGTTTTCAAGCAATACAAGATAAACAGATGGATTATATCATGAAATAAAAACAAAATTTTAATAATTATTTTGATTTTATTAGTTGTTAATTTTTTTAAAGTACTACTACTTTTAAAATAATAAATATACCAAAAATGCATGAAATGTTTTCATTAATATTAATGTTATACGTTACCATGTTTAGTATTTTAATTAATTTTGTAAATGTGAATAATATCATCATTAATACATAAATAATACAATAAAATAGTATTTATGTTTATTATAATATTAAAATAATCATCTTTATATTGTTTGTGTTTCAATAGTTTTGCATTTTTCTATCAATGGCAATTTGTGTATAAAAGTACATAATATATCTGCATGGTTTGCTAATACATACATATGTATATGTTTGAATCGTTCAAATTATGTACACTCCCACAGATTTTGTCACTAACGACCCGGGTTTCGCCTTTCGGCATCTTCAGGCGTTCAAGCGCACGGATGAACTTGAACTGTGGGAGTGTACATAATTTGAACGATTCAAATTTAATATTGAAATTCCACCAAGCACCTTCAGTCGAAATCTTAAATTATATGTATATGTCAAAAGTTTTCAATTATTTTTTGTTTTTGTCCACAGATTGACGAATTTGAAATTGAAATATTGTTATTTTTTTAAGGTTTTTAATTAATCTTCATTATTTTTGTTTTATATTTATTTTCTCATAAAAGTAGTAAAAATGGAGTAAATTAGTTTTGACAGTTGTGTCCTCATTACGGTCAGTCATTACGGAGAACTTGCATAAAATGTTTTTTTTCAATAATGTTATTCATTTTTTTTAATAATAGTCACCTTGTTTTGTATTTAAATTTTGTAAATATAAGTCATATTACATATAGAAACATTATGTTTTAATTCAATTATTATTCATAGCATTTTATTATATCATTTTATTTATGTATATAAATTATATTTTATACGTTTGATAAGTGTTTTTTTTTGTATTTATAATGGATTCGAAGGTAACTTTGTGGGAGTTCATTTAAGTTGTACAATTTTACTTTTATGCGAGAATTGTTTTGAATTCATTATTTTTTTACCCTTAATAAGATTTTTTATACTTTTCATATGAAAATATTTTTTAAATAAATATTTTTTTTGTAATTTTATTGCCGACCATTGCTATTTTCATTTTTACCTATAGAAAAAGCAAAAATAGTTTGTATGATTTTTGCATTTTTCAGCAATGACTGATATATATGTATGTAAATGAAAGATTTCGGTTTAAACCGGTTAACCGGTTTATTTTGTAAAAATAAACCGAAAACCGGTTAGTTTATATGTCCGGTTAATTGGAAGCCCTACCCGTTATCAACCCAATAGCATAAAATTAAAAAGGTTTTACACGTTGTGATAAAAAATACATGTAAACCGGATACAATTCGATTGATTTGCCTAGTCAAACGAATAAAAAATTAACACTAAGCCATATTTTCATTGCTATTATAAATATCAAAATTCGGAGCAATGTCTACCTCATTTTTTTCTTGTGAAAAAGATATCAAAGAAGTTATCGCGATCGTTTTATCACACACCCAAATCAACTTTCATCTATTCTTTGAAATAGAAATTCTATTTAAAAGAAAAATTCTTTTTATTTTCTTTCCCTATTCAATCCGTTTTTTAGTTATTAAAATTTCATTTTTTTTTATAAATTTTCAGCTTCGACTTTAATAATGAATAAACCAACGGTTATTTTTAATAATTGTGGAAGAAAATTTCTTATGCTTGCATTTAAAGTTACTTAAGCTGTTCACAACTGTACAAAGAAACATAAAAAGAAAACGTTTCTAATAATATCACAATCATTTTTTACAATGTATTTTCATTCTTAAAACGTATGTTATGCTTTTAAATAATCTCACAATAAATCTTTCTACGACAATTATTTAAAAATAGGTTTCTCAACTTTTGTCTTGAAAAAATCGATAAATAAAATGAGTATTTTAAAGCTGATCGCTTTTCAACCCACATTTTCAAGATAATAAAAAACCTCCGTGTTTTTCTATAAAAACATAATATTAAATCCATAAATAACGTACAAAAGTTTTTATTGCATAATCAAACATTAAAAAATCGATTGAGTTTTCAACTCTTGCTTCGTTCTACCCAATCCAAGTAATACAAAGCAAGAGTTGGTCACTACATCAGCTACGGGTCGGCAAAATGAAAATAATTTTAATGAATAGTCTTCACAAATTATGAACTATTTTTGTAAGAAAATAAACCACTGCGCGGCGAAGCGATGTCGTAGCAAACTGGTCAAGCAAAGATTATGCTTTGTTTTGCGACAATAAAAATCAAATTGCTACACAAAGTAGACGTTGACACATTTCTTAGTTAAAAACGTTTATTATAAAGGTTGTTTGGCATATAGATAGGACTTTAAAATGAAACAAAATACACAAAAAATGTTGTTCTGGCCATAGTATTTATTGACTTTATTGGAAAGATAATAGTATCATGGGTATGGAATTGACTCAGGATGATGATCGCATCCTCTGGAAATGTCCAGATTTAAATAATAAACGGGAAAAATTGCTCAAGACGATAGGACTATCTGTCGAATCTGTCGGCCCCGTCGGTCATGCCGACATGGTTGCATCTAAGGCAAATTATAGGGCATTTAAAGAATTCTCCGCGTCTTTTGGAAAAAGAGTTGAGTTAAATAGATAAAATCTAACATTTTCAACTGCATTTAATTATTCATTAACTTTTAATTTATGCACACTGTAGTGCATGCAACCAAGTCTTGGGGAATTTCTTTTCGGGACATTTCTGTCAAAATTTTGAACACGACTAACGTTGTTACGCTACGGAATACACCCTATATGAAGAGTGTGAAGCCGTAGCGGGTGGTGGTGGGTACAACGTTGAGTACTCTAGGGAATTTAAAAAAAAAATGTATCATTTGTGTTTAAATATAATTTCGGTTCAATGAAAGCAAAGTCCAATTTTCTACCACTTTTTGGATCAGCTGGGGTTTTATGTCGGCGCAATAGCGTGGCGGCGAATGTTGGCTTCCAAGCATTTTATTGTCTCTTGTTTATCGGCGTAGACTAGCTACTTCACATACCCCCAAATAAAATAGTCCAAAGGTGTTCAATCACTCAATCTTGGAAGCCAATCACAGCTACGTTTGAAGAAAAAATATCGTCTTTGAACGAATAAAACTCATTAACTGATCACGCATTCATTGTATTGTCACCTTTCTGCCAGATGTTGGAAACCAATAAAACTGTCCTAAAACTAAAAAGTATACAAAGAGATTCATTGATATTATTATTTTTCATGAATAACTCATATAGTGCATTGACTGTACCAGTTTGCCAAAAAAAGCGTTAATTTATATAGGCAAATATTATTAATGGTGATTTAAATGCAGGAAAATTTCCTTGTCTATTAAAAGGAAACTATTTATTATTTGTGTCCGATCGACATTTAATGCATCCATATTTTAATGTGATAATTATCATCATTATGTATCATAAATCTGTCGTATCCATGGAATAGTGGTCAACGTTGTTAGCTTCCACGCCAAACCTCACGGGTCTTAATTCTAATTAAGACCCGTGTACTGTAGGAAATCAACTCTGCTTGCACCAGTGTAAAACAACCAGTTTTTGGGTACCTAATAAGTATTCTTTTGTCTTTATTTGTAAACAGTATTTTTTCATTCGATTTATGTTAGAAAGCATGGATGTTTGAAATGTTTAAAAACCCCCCTACACCATTCCAATCTTAAAATAACAGGGTGTCCCAGTTGACCTGTCCTAACCCTATCCTTTATAACACTACTCTATTTGAAAACAAACAGTTGTCATTAATAAACATCTGTTGAGATACTTCCATTAAGAAGCCATATTCTTCAAATTGGGAGCGACCGTAGATTTCAAAACAACACATCGACATGCTAGAACAGTGGAGGGGACCTGCGGCCTTTTGAATTGATCAAAATATTAACATTGATCAAAAAATTATACACAAGCGCTTGGAAAAAGAGCGTAATCAACCCATTTTATAATTTAGTCAGTTCAGGTTCATCCGTGCACTTGAACGCCTGAGGATGCCGAAAAGCAAAACCCGGGTCGTTAGTGACAAAATCTGTGAGAATGTACATAATTTGAATAATTAAAACCCATTTTATGTTCGACAGTCGAAAAAAAGGGAGGGGTGTCAACTTTTTCTTTACTGCGGCCTTATGTTGAATCAGATAAATGAATGTGGCATTTATAAATGAATAGTTTCCCCACCCGTGTTAAATTTTTCAGTTACTTAATCAATCTGTTACTTAAAACCTTGGCAACAAAATGTAAAATAAGTGATTTTTCTTTATCAAATTTCACGTTATAAAAGCTCTGATTATTTACTAAACAATATACATTATCTGGTAAATAATAAAAGTGCTGCGCGTTGGGTGTTTCGTAATTCTGATCCTCCCCCCGATAGCGAAGTAAAAAGTCTCCTTTCATCCCATAAAAAAACACCTGTTAAATGTTAACGCGTGGCAGAGAACCGATAAAAATGCGTTAACTTTAATTTTTGAAAAGGCATCCGCCTGTTAAAAAATAATAAGTATCTAACGTAGAATTTTTCCGAACCCACTAACAAGGGTTCGACCATAACAAGAACGATATCTATGTTTTTTTATGATTCTTTTTATTCATTCTCTTGCATTTATCTTAAGCGTCTCATTACAGATTCTTTAACTTAACCGTTTGAATACCGCGCAAATAAATCATTAATATGTCCCAGGGATACTGCGTGTTTTTGAGAAAACTAATTTCGCCTAATATACAATCGAATTCGATATTTTAAAAACCTATATTGACTCAGTATATATGGTTCCCGGTAAATTGCTCGAATAACAAGATAATCAATTTGTTTCCGTTTGTTCTGTCCGTTTGTTCTGTCTTAGCCCTAGTCTTCTATGTGTTCTGGAAATATATAGAAACAGCTTGAGTAACTAATTAATAAGCAGTTCTCGTAGAAACACTTCTGTTGAGATAAACTCCATTAAAAGATCATATGTTCCGCATTTGGAGCGAACACGGTTAAAATAAATACTTGCGAAAATTATTTTTATATTTCACTCTCTAAACAAGTGTCGCACAAGATGAAAATGAAATTCGCAGAAAAAGTCGTGAAAACTCGTTTAAATAACCAAGCAATTCGAATAATTTGTAATTCGAGCAATTTACCGGCTTCCAGTATATATGACACTACACATATTCATCAAAATATTGCTTATATTCTATTAGAATACTAAGTATTTGATTTTTAAAATATCTTAGACATTCGTGTTCGCTTGCATATGTTCCGGACACCTGTGTCCGCTTGGGATCCAAATGGTTAATTATTGATTTTTGGCAGACCTTACTTACTTGTACTGTTTACTGCGTTCCCATTCGTTTATTGTTATTTTTACATGATCTTTTTTTATTACATTTGGTATAAAATATTATAGGCATTAGAGGTCTGCACGGGCCCGGGCTTGGCCCACGGGGCGGGTTCGGGCGGGTAAGCGCAATTGAAATTCGGGCTCGGGCCGGGCCCAGGTAAGGAATTTATTTCTTCAGAAAAATATTTCAGACTATGTGCGTGTCATAAGTCAGCTATGATGATTTTAATTATTATCAGTTCTATAGAGAAACGTTTATTGTTGTAAATTTGTAAAAGACGGGTTTTTTTCGGGCTGAAGAGTACAAATCTGGGCTTCCGGTCGGATTCGGGTAACAAGTGTGGTGTAATTTTGTAAAATTTTGTCCCGTGCAGATCTCTAATAGGCATGTATAAAAAAACATTAATAAATTATCATTGAATACATCAAGGGTCCGTTTTCTTTCTCACAGATTCAAGTTTCGGTATGAACATCATTTTTTTTAATCGATTTCTGTTTGAAAGTATGGGTGTTTTTAATGTCTAGAAAATCTTTGCCCCGTTGTTTTGAGATTGAAAGGGCATGAGAAATTTTAGTCATACATGTCTTCGAAAACGTTCATGCCTTTAAACAGAATTCTATAAATTGTTTGAAAAATGCTGTTCTCACTGATACTTGAAACATCCGATACTAAAATTATTTAGAATTTTTTTATGAACATTATCGAGAGTAGGACATAGCCTACTAAACATGTAATAAAATAAACACTTTGTTGCAAAGTAGACAAGTGATAACCAATCACTGATAAGGGGGAATATTATTAAGACTGGATATGATAATCCAGCAACATTTTTAGATAAGTCATTCATGTCTGTCAACATACATCTAGTGCGTCATAAAAACCAGGGATGTGAAATCGAGTAAAAAAAACAATTAAAACTCCGGTTTTAAATAAAAAACCGATTCTGACACCAAATTTATCTTTTCAATCATGTGCATTTTTGACACGCTAATCTCGTCAGTTTGGTGAGTCAAATTTACTTATCATATATGTTTATTTTTATTTTACACGTAATATAATATTTTTTGAAAATTACGAGATTTACTCGACGAGAACTGACGTCACAAACACCCATGTCTTAGATCTCACATTTGAATTGAAAAAATCCAATTTGACATTGATTTTACCGAGAATTGAACCCAGACCCACCTGATCGGTAGAGCAAGCTCTATCCAACTAAACCACAGCGGGCGTCAAAGTCTTTATTGGCCCATTAAAGGTGAAATGAGCCATGTGGTATTTTAGAAAACAAAACAGTTAGATGCGTTGTAATATTTTACACGTCTTATAGTGTTGTAAAAGTGAAGTAACCTCAGTTAATACACATTACAATAGTGTTATTTCAGTAAAATAAAAATATGCAATCCACCAAAACACCAAATAAAAAAGTGACTTGTACTTTTAGTCCAAGAAAAGGTTTCACTATTTTACTTCACCTCTAGATGGCCAATTTCCAATTTGAAAATTTTAAAGCGAATTTTTACAAGCTCGGGCCAAAAATAATATTCACATTTAAAGAGGAATGTAGCGGTCTACAGTGACACCTATAATTAAGCCATATTATCTAATAACGTATTTACAAACATTCGTGAAATTGATAGCATTTAAATTTAAATCGTTCAAATTATGTACACTTCTACATATTTTGTCACTAACGACCCGGGTTTCGCCTTTCGGCATCTTCAGGCGTTCAAGTGCACGGATGAACTTGAACTGAAAGGCGAAACTCGGATCGTTAGTGATAAAATCTGTGGGAGTGTACATAATTTGAACGATTCAAATTTAATATTGAAATTCCACCAAGCACCTTCAGTCGAAATCTTAAATTATATGATAGCGTTTAGCTTAATAGGATTTTCAAAACATGACAGTTGAGTAAAGCATTTCGTATTTTTATATTCTAATGAAAATTGATTAAAAAAAAAAAAGAAAAGTTGAACAATTGAGTTACAAGCAGTTTTCGTAGAACAACTTCGGTTGAGATACGTACATAACGATGCCTTAGATTTCGCATTGGGAACGGATATATTGTAGATTAAAAAATAACAATTTATCAATTAATGCAGATTTAAAGACATGCGATTATCTCTGTTTATTAATTTATTTATTTGTGTCAGATCAGTGTTATATGAAAAAGGCATCACTCATAAACCGTGCTGTAGATATGCCGTGTTTTACGAGGCCCAAGTGTATAATATTAAAGTTTGTAGGTGCGTCATGTTTCAGAAACGTTGCCTAACACTTAATTGAGCAGTAGTATCTACATAGAATACAACATTTTATTGACATTTCTGTTATTGTTTGTGATTGCGTGATGGGTCATGTCAAATAATATCTAAAAAAAAAGTTTTTTTTACAATAATTGGGTCAGTTAAGTATTGCTACTGTAACATGAATAATAAATATTATATCATTAGCCGATAAAACCTTTAATGCTCTATTTAATATCCGACTGTTCTGCCTCAGTATATCATAACAATATGAATCATCGTTCATTTATACATGATTCATAGTTTCGGTGGCCTCATTCTTGAAATTGAATAAACACAAGAATTAGGTTTCCAGCGGTGCTATTCGACATATAAAAATTATCGCGATTTTTTTTAAAAAAGTAATGTTTTACGAAAAAGAATTTAATTTAAATACAAAATATAATAATCGTTAAAAATTCATTACTAAGAAGTCTTCTTCTTATTTTTCTTATTCATCCATCCATTCTTATGTGTATCAGGAGAGGTCCATTGTATGGATGTCTTTATGCGGAAAGATAATTCCGCCAATGGTGAGAGCTCATTCATGATAGCGAATTCAATCAGTCTCTCACTATTGTTGTTTGCGGTGTCCAGACCATGCCGTCCCATCACTGAGGACCCGAGAGCCGGATCAGCCCTTACTCGCGCATTATAATCCCCCATTATTATCACGCGATCCCTACTGGGGATTGCTGCAACTACCGCGAAAAAGGGAGTCGTAGAAGGCCTCCTTTGCTTGCTCGTCGGCGTCCTCAGTGGGGGCATAGCACTGAAAGACAGTCACAGAGCTGTCACTAGTCCTGAAGGTGGCACGTATCAATCTCTCAGAGATCGGTTCCCATTTCACAAGGCAACGGGTCACTCTCCCAGACATCAATATTGCCACCCCCTGGCGATGATATTGGCTCTTGCTGAAGATCAACGTGCACTCCTCAACAGCTTCTTTCCTACGCCTTTCCAGCGTACCTCGCTCACTCCTAGGATGTCAAGGCCATACTTTCGCAAGATACGGGTAGCATGCAGGTCTTTTCCAGAAATGCGCATGGTACGGACGTTGTACGTGCCGATGCGCATAATGTATCTGTTGAAGAGGATTTTATCTTCTCGGTCCATGATTCTGCTGGATTGTCTATAAGACGTCAGCCTTAACGATAAGTAATAGCGAAAAACGTTAATTATGGATGATTAATAATGTAAAAGCTGTCGGTTTGACATCAATACACCTTTGTTTCACGAATTACATATAATACATTTATTGAATTTACAATCAAAAATATTTTTACTTTACAAAAATTGTTGAACCAAAGAATTAAAAAATACGCAATATTTATTTACAACACGGGGAAAAATTACAGATTAAAATAAACACGATCAATAAAATACAATTAATTTAAAACATTTACTTTCTGCTGATGATGCAATATATGAGCCTTCAAGAAGTAAAGTTAGCCAAGTACAGCTTTAACACTCCAAATTGGACATTTAACAAATCAAATTGAACATTTTACAAATCAAATTGGACATTTTACAAAAAAACAATTTTTAAACAATTGAATAATTTATTAATTAGATCAGGGATTATCAACCCCGTGCCCGCGGCTTAATGTTAAATTAAGAGCCCATATCGTTGGCAATTAGAGCGGAAAGTTGGAAAAATCCATTTGTTTGTTTATTCAATGTTTTACCTTGCAAAATATTTCTCTCTCTAAATATAATATATTACGAAATATTAAAACAAAAAAAACTGTATTAATTATTTTGTGGTTTCCAGTGAATTGGTTTCTGTTTTCAATTGACTGAACACAGGTGCATAAATAATAATGATAGAATAGTCATAATATATTTTGAAAATATCCGAGCTTCGATTCTACGCTTTACCGCAAATTTGTAAATATTTCATTGGTTTGTTATCGATAAAAGCTTTGCATTCGATGTTTATGACCAAACTTTTCAATAGATGCAGCTAGTGAATATACGCTTTTTAGGTCAAATAAAATTTTCGAGTGAAAATCAATTTATGATTTTTAAAACAAAATTACACCAATGATAAACTTTGGGAAATAAAAGTATTAATATAAAATAAATTTGATTACAGCGTTACTTCATTTGTTCTGTTGCAAATTATGACACGTGTTTCAACATTTTTTTAATTTTAATTTTTTGGAAATCAAATTTATGGAGCTTTAAGCTACGACGCACCACGATGAACCAGGACGCGATAACATCAAGGTTCTTCTAGTCTCCTTCATTGCTAATGTTATTGAAAAATTGTATTCCCTTACCATCGTAGCAGACGGAAGGGCGTGATCGCTACAGAGATAAAAAGATCGCGGGAACTACAAATTCTTTAATAAGCATCCATAAAAAGAATATTGCAAGGCTTAAAAATAAACTAAAAACTTATTCTAATTCCTAAATTATAAAATTTCAAAATTGAGGTTGGGTTTTTTTTCTTTCTATTGGACGCAAAGTGAGGAATAATATAAAACACTCATAGTACTTATTACTTCTAGCATTTTAAATAAGACAGGTGGCTCACCATTGTTGAATGTATTTCTTTTGTGGTCTAATACGTTTTCACATACTTGTTATCATATCATGAAACCGAAGCTAATTTTATTTAAAAAAATGTTCTGTAATTTATAATTTAATAATTCGAATATTTTTTTTGCCTGATGATGTTTTTAAAAGACGTGAAACATGTGTCACAATTTGTAACACAAAAAGTTTAGTAATATAACAAAGTTATCAATTTCAACTTTGTATTAAAAATAAACATCTACAAATTCACCACTGAATTCATCGTAAATAAAACATGTTTTTATACTAATTTAACAATTTGTATTCGGAACCATTTATACTAACTTCTGAAGATTTTTAAATTCGTATTTTTTATAATTTTTCTTGTTGTTTTCAGAAACTAAACATATTGTATCGAGATAACTTTAGGTTAAATTTAAAGATTGCCCTTTTTATTTCTATATAAAACGCTTCACCTAATAAAACTAATATATAGATATTGCGCTATTCACAGACAATAGAAAAAGGCAAAATATGAAATAACAAAAATACCCCTGAAGCAATTTGTGACCCAAATGTGAACCGAGCATTCATGCTTTTACCTCCACGAGATATTTTTTGTAAAAAAAATATCGCAAAAACCTAGAAAAAGCTATTTCAGATTTCTTTCCTAGAACTACAACTGTAAAGAGTATTTTTTTTTATTATATTTCACTAAGCTTTTTTATTATATTCAATTTAAATCCAATCTTAAATATGACGTGTATTTTTATTCATATGAATAGCCAGTTCATAAACTATATTTATTTTTTCGCACTAGATCAAATTAATTAACACTTTTGTTATAATTAAGATTTCGACTGAAGGTGCTTGGTGAAATTTGTATCGTTCAAACTATGTACATTCTCACAGATTTTGTCACTAACGACCCGGGTTTCGCCTTTCAGCATCTTCAGGCGTTCAAGTGCTCAGTTCAAGTTCATCCGTGCACTTGAACACCTGAAGATGCCGAAAGGCGAAACCCGGGTCGTTAGTGACAAAATCTGTGAGAATGTACATAGTTTGAACGATTCAAATTTAACACTTTTGTATTTAGTATTTTAAAAATACATACATCCATTGTAATGTGTTTGCTGCTAAGACTTGGTGGAAAGACATTTCAATAATAATTACAAAAACACTCGCATAGCGGTTATCTCACGGGTTCAAATCCTATAAAGAACAGCATTTTTTCGATCTCTGTTCTGTTCGATTTCTGTTAGAATGCATGGTTGTTTATGATGTCTAAAAATTCTCTCCCACTCTTCCAATCTTTCAATAACTGGGCGTGTCAAGAGCGATAAGTTAACCACTACTTCTGTCCTAGCCTTATCCATTTATCTCTACTACTCGATTTGGGTAAAGCAACTGAGTAACAAAAATTTCTTGTAGAAAAAAGTTATGTTGTGATACCTCCATGCTCCACATTGGGAGCGGACATGGATAAACAAATTAGTGTCATTCGTTAACGTTATGTATCAATATTTAAAAGAACATTTCAAATTTACTGAACTAAAACCACTGTTTGTCACAGCTTGTCATAAATTCAACTTATTTTATAATCGATTCTGATATTTAAAATATTTAAAATTTGTGATGAAAACAAGTCAATTTGAGAATTCCTATCTTATTTGCTTTTACAATAGTTACTGTTTACAAATTTATATCAAATTTTTTTTTTTTTTTTTGGATATCAAATTTATGGAGCTTCAAGTACCAGGACGCGCCAGCGTCAAGGTTCTTCCAGTCTCCTTCATCGATAAAGATTTTGAAAAATTGTAAATTGCGTCCCCTTACCGTCGTTCGCAGACGGAAGGGCGCGATCACTACAGAGATAAGAAGTTCACGGGAACTTCATATGCATTATTTTGCAAATCACATTCCATATGCTTCCTCCATACTATATCCGTACATGTACACACACTTGCGGATACATACATACACACATACAGTATACAAATTGTTTTTAAACAAAGAGAGTCATTTTCGTGATGCTAAGTTCGTTCTAAAATTGACAATTTTATACGACATAAGATCTATGGAGGGTCGTCGAGCAGGACTGCTCTGGGTCTAAAACGATTCTCAGGCAGTGTCTCGTCATAGTTGTGGAGATCAGAGATCGTTGGGTTAGAATGTTTTCCTACCTCGCTGTGAAACTTTTGTGATATTTCACGAACAAACTCGCGGATGGTAGGTATTTTCAAGTCTCTGTGAAGCAGCGAGTTACGCACGTACCACGGGGCGTTACATATCTGTCTCAGTGATTTATTTACAAATTTATATCAAACACGATATATGTATTTTATTCAAAATTGAAATCATTTATAATTAACTCGTCCAGTCAAATGAATATCAGAGCTTTTATGCTGTACAAGTATTTAATATATAAAAGAAAAACACAATCTTTATTGCATATCTCGACCTACCTCTCTGCATTCTACGACGCCGTAGCCCGCCTTGGCGTAGACGGTTCGCCGTAGATAGCGAGAGCATACCTGCACAGCGCCGTTGTACACAGATGTACATATTTATTTGCTTGTTTTTTTGTGTCCGTGAACTTTTGTCCCCAGAGCTTTGGGGTCGCCAATAAATGTGTGCCGTAGTCAAACTTTCGAGAGCTTTTGAGAGAGAAACTCGCAAATGTGTGCAGAGGTCGTACGTTACCGTTTTTCGCAAACATGTAAATATTATTACTATACGAGGCATTATCTTGTTCTGAGACATTGTGTCTGTCTGTAATGCTACATGTGTACTATTTACAACTTAAACCAGTAACAACTATGTCTGCTATACAGCGTCGTCGATGTAAACCGATTTATTTTTTATTTTTATTATGTTTAAATATTCATCCGAGAGACAATAAGAAAGACTGAAGATAAGATCTCATCAATGAAATACTTGAGTTTCATTTATATTTGATAAGCAACAGTATTTTTTTTTTTACCATGTCCGCTCCCAATATGGGGCATATGGACTCCTAATGGAGTTTATCTCAACAGAAATATTTCTACAAGAACTGCTTGTTACTCAGTTGCTCAACCTCTCTTTTTCCAAACAGAGTATGAATAGAAGGAAAGAGCTAGGACAGGACTAGTGGTTAGCTAATCGCTCTCGATACGCCCCGTTCATAGGATAGGATGGGTGGGAGGGGGGAAGACATCACATACATCCATGCCTTTGAACAGAAATTCATAAATCAATTTATAAAACTGCCCGTACAGGGATTCGAACCCGTGGCCTCCGTAGCGGTAGCCAACGATGTTAACCACTCGACCACACAGGCGGACTAAATATAGTTGAAATTATATGTAAATAATAAAGTCATAAATAATCAGTTTAAATTAATAAAAACACGATATTCCTTTGTAATCTATTCCACTTCATTTAACAAAAATGTCAGAATCGGTTTCGCTATTTGAAGCATTGTCAACTGATAATTAATATAATTTAACAGTGCTATTTAAACAAAAACAAATTGAAATGAAAAGGTGTAAACAAACAATTTAAAAATTACAGTATAAGTGATTCTATAATTACACAAAATTATTTTTTTTAACACCTCTAACATATAATCAAAAAAATAATCGACGATTTATAAATTTAAAGTGGTGACTGATGGCAAATACGAACATAATTAAAATTTGGGAAATTTTTAACAAAGTGATACAAATTACTTAATCTTCTTCTTCTTCTTTGGCCATGTTCGCTCCCTATGTGGAGCATATGGCCGCCACGCGGCACCTCCATATTTCCCTGTCTCTCGCCAATTGCTTTGCTTCCTCCCATGACATGCCAGCATCCCTCAGTTCCGCCGAGTACATCCTATGGATAGTACCCGACGGACGTCCGGGGCGCCGGAATCCCACCGGTCGAAAGAAGAGGCAGGCAGGATTGAGGCTTTCTGGAGGCATCCGCAGCACGTGACCCAGCCAGTTCCAACGTCTCTCCATAACCACTGACGTGACAGGACGCTGTCTTGTACGCTCCCTTATCTCTGAATTCCTCACAAAATCAAACCACCTCACCCCCATTATCCGACGCAAGCATCTGTTCTCGAAGCTCAGTATACGGTTTTTCTGAGTCTTCGTCAGGTGCCATGATTCGCAACCGTAAAGCAGTACCGGCAGAATGCAAGCGTTGAACAAGTGGCATTTGGTTTTAATCGAGTACAGCTGTGTGTCCCAGACAGTCCGCATTGAGTTGAATGTTGCTCCAGTCATTGGCAACGAATGGCGAGCTCCTTTTTTGTACTACCGTCTTCGGGGATAAGTACGCCGAGATATCTAAAGCTGAATTACTTAATACAATAATGATAATTTTCTATTTTCCCTGCTCCCATGTAGTTAGTATGTATACTTTAACAAATTTAATAATAACTTTAAATGGTAAAGGACAGGTAACATAAGCTTTCACTCCAAAAAATAAGTTTTTTAATTGATAGAAATTTTCTGTAGATGAAATTAGATTTGAATGTCCAATAGAACTATCGCGAATATTTCTACACGATAAAAACAACATTAGCCACCTTTAATGTACACAATCGGACAATCCCAGAGAATATGTTTTGGTTCTACATTTATTTTTAAACAGTTGTACATTTACAGTACGGTAATCGAATAAAGTTTCTGTATAGCACGGTCAAATATTGCCGTATATTCAAAAAAATAAAACATTCATTTGTATGAATATTATTTTTATTTCATCCGTAACATGCCATCCAAAAAAAACACATTCCCTGCCATGGTGGCATCTCAGTTTCACTGTTTATTGAGAGTATTTAAACCTAAATTAGAAGCTAAAAAATAATTTTAAAAATGTAAATATGCTAGAATACCTAAAACGATAAATACTTATTGACAATATTAAGAGAAATATTGAATGGTTTAATGGCTCAACTATTTACGATTGCATCATGGGCATGGAGGTGTTAATAAGGCCAGGACCGGTTTCGCTCATGACGAGTTTATATCGGATGATAATATTCGTCATTAGTAAACACGGTCATGGTATTATTAAATATGATTGGAATTAGAACAAATGAGTGTTTTATTTTTTTAACAAAGTTCCTTTCCACCAAGTGTTGACAGTGACTCTAAAGATGATTCCCGTCGATGTCTGGTTTTTGAGTATTTAAGTAAAGATTATGATGATTTTTTTAAATTACACCAACTCCTAATGTAAAATATTTTTTTTCAATCCATGCCTGCTCCCAATATGGAGCATATGGCCTCCTAACGAAAGGTACCTCAACATAAACTTTTCTACGAGAACTGTTTGTTACTCAGTCGCTCAACCTCACTTTTTTTCAAAGTGAGTAGTAGGGAAAGAAGGATAAGGCTAGAATAGGACTAATGGTTAACTAATCACTACCATTATAGACAATCATGTTTTTTTTTATCCGTGTTCACTCCCAATGTGGAGCATATGGCCTCCTAACGAAAGGTATCTCAATATAAACTTTTCTACGAGAACTGTTTGTTACTCAGTCGCTCAACCTCACTTTTTTTTTCAAAGTGAGTAGTAGGGAAAGAAGGATAAGGCTAGAACAGGACTAGTGGTTTACTAATCGCTACTGCTACACCCAGTTATTAAAGGATCAGAAGTACGTTAGGAGAGGAAATGATGTGAATTGACATCACAATCACTCAGTCTTCAATCAAAACTTTGAATTGAAAATCTATCAAATTCACTGTATCTACGGAATCAACCCAGACCGCGTGATCGTGAGCAAGCTCTAACCCAGGTTGTTGATCTATGTTCCGCGGAGCCAAAGTAGGTGTTCCGAAAAAAATTGAAATGGTATTATAAGCTGCAACACAGTTTTAAAAAAATCTTTAAAATTCTGCTAATTGTTCCGTTATATTTACCGGACTTGCGAAGTGTTCCAGCCCAGAAAATGTTTGGGAAACCCTGCTGAACTGGGCCGCAAGCAGGTGACATAATATGAAGCTTATAATAATATTTCTATGTAAACTAGTTAGTGTGAGCCTTACCTTAAAAAACACGTTGGTCTGGGCAGAAGCTCCAGTACGATTAAAATCATATTTAGATGTTTCCTACTAAAATTAATAATCTTGACCACTGCGTTACGAAACTAAATCGGCTGACGTCATTAACTGGCAGATAAATATTGCCTCACGAGCATGTCTGGTTCAGACAATATTTACCAAATCACATAACAAATAATTGCGCAATCCTTCATTGAAGAACAAAAGTCAACCTTAGTGTTGGGTTAACAAAGTCTCTCTGAGCTTCGATGTAATTAACTGAATAATATAACAATGTTTCATGAACCTGTTAACAATTCCATTCTTCCAAAGATAGATGACCGCTAAATTCTTTATTAATTAACCAATACTGCCCTTTACGGAAACACGAAACGTTACCTCGAACAGATATTAATATTACTTTTAGGGTATTCACTGTCAATACTTGGTGGAAAGGTATTATATTAATAAAAACACAATATTCCTTTGTACTTCATTCCACTTTATTTAATAGGTCAATAGAACCGGTTTCGCTCATTGCGAGCATTGTCAACTGATTTTCATTGTCAGTTGAAAATTTTAAATAAAGTGGAATGAAGTACAAAGAAGTATTGTGTTTTTGTTAAGATATTAATATGAATTAAGATTCTGAATAAAGGGATTTGGTGATATATCAATATTAAATTTGAATCGTTCAATTTTATTATATTCACAGAAGTTTTGTCACTTACGATCCGGGATTCACTTTTAGGCATCTTCAAGCGTTTAGGTGCACGGATTAACTTAAATGATAAACGGACTTAAACATCATTTTACGTTAGCTTACAGTTGAACAATTCAAATTATACTGTTCATTTAATCAATTTGTTGATTTCTGTTTGAAGGTATGAATGTTTGCAATGCCTAAAAATTCCTTCCCACTCTTCCAATCCTAAAACAACTGAAAGCGATAAGTTGATTACTTCATCCTATCTCCTTGTACTTCCTCTGTTTAATATTTTAGGCAAAAAACATTGCATTATAAGCTGATATCGCGTAAGACTTGTGAATATTTAAACTTGTATATCAAAAAAACTGTTAATAGTTGTTGTTTTTTTTTTATTAGATCTTAAAATACGTCTGACCAGATCTGATCAGACACATAATCGGCAGACTACCGTAATATCTACGTCATCACGTAACCATAAGAACGTACGAGGGGAAGGAAATACGTTCCACCTGATGTTCTGGCACGTGGATTTCACGTAAACAATGAGACGGACTTCTTGCAATTTGACCTATATACATATATATATGTTTTCTAAGTGCAAAACTTTATCACCATTACGTATTACTAGATGCACGTATTTTTAACATCTATTTTTGTCAATTTTAATCATTAAAAATAAAGCATTTTAGAGCATTAAAAATGTTTAGTCTAAGTGTAATTTTAGCATATATTTATATTAATCAAATAATAAACAATTTCGATGAATTTTCACTAAAAAAATATGCGTATACAAACGATAAAAGAATAACACAACATAATTTAAAAAAAAAACTTTTTTAATTTATTGACTTGACATTTACTTGATAGAACTCCATTATAATAGGGTAAAAATAGCAACGTATTTAGTTCTACAGTTTTTATATTTAGTTAGTTTGATAGCTATTCCGGCTTTTGCCATCGTCAGAACTATGATTAAGCTTACATTTTTCTCAGCTATATATACTGGCTTCGAAGAGATACACAATGCATCAAGTTATTCACTCTAATATCCTAATCAACTAATAAATATAAAACTGTAGAACTAAATACGTTGCTATTTTTACTCTATTATCATTAAATTAAAATTTATTAAAACTAAGCATGGAGCATGTTTCCATATATGTTTTATTAAAATTTGTGCGAAGGTCAATTACAATTATATTATATTTACTGAATTATCTTTCAGCATCCATACTCTTAACATCAAATTAATTTAGAGCAGCACAACTTAACTCCTCACGTTGAATTTTTGTTGCTGTCAATTATTGATATATATTTGGGGCATCTCTCGTAAAATAAATATTGTTTTTTTAATATAATGCCTTTCTACCAAGTATTGACAGTGAACACCCTAAAAGTGATCAGTTGATATTGCTTGTCATGATCATATTAAATAAAAGTAAAATCAGTACAAATGAGTACTTTTTCAATATAATGCCTTTCAACCAAGTATTGACAGTGCACACCCTAAAAGTAAAGCATTAAAATTTTAAAATGATACTTTTTTATCATTTATGTACAATTTCAACTATTTAACTCGATCTAAAGCATTAATTTTACAACATTCCTGCAAGTAAATGTAAAATATTTAAAAAATACTTTCATTAAAAAAACTCTTTATCCATTTTATCTAACAAAAAAGAAAGTATGTAATGGATATCTTTTGTATTTGAAGAATATTTGCAAATATTTTACCATAAGAACAAAAACAGAAAAATAACTTATTTCACTAAACTTATGAAAGTAAATCGAAATATAGAACATTCCAAAGGTGTTTAAATTTCTTTTAAAAGTTTGTTTTTTTTTAATACAAAGAATTAAAAATCGTTTGAAATGAATGACTGTTAAATTCTTGGTATAGTTTACGCTGTACAAATCATTTTCCGAAGTAAAAAAATGAATTACCTTAAATCATAATGCAAAAAAATGTGAGCAAATAAAATGTAGGCTGGACAAGATTCTTGTAACTTATATGCTTCTGTAAGTAGTTGAATAATAAAAGCAAAGGTATCAAACATGGCTGGATCTAGGGATTCTGATTCCGGGATGCCAGTAAATTTAATCATCCAGTGATTGTTTAAATACCTCTGCTGGGATTTCTGGATATATTGTAAACATTTAAATACTTTATCGATTTCCTACCATATTTAATTAATTATAAAAAACCACCAGTGTACTTAAGTTTAATTAAGGAAAACACAATATTTCTTTGTAGTTATTTCCACTTTTATTTACCCCCTTTTTTACCAATATCAGGACCAGTTTCGTTCATGGCGAGCATTATCAACTGATAATAGTAAGGATACACTCGTCTTAATTAAAATAATAAACACAAATAATCAATTGTTATTTATTTTATTTCCAATTGGGTGTTTTCCTCCACTCTCATATTTTCATGAAAAAAAAACCACTTGAACTCATTCCCGCCTGATTGCAGGGGTAAAGCTTTTGCCAACTCGGCCACAGAGGGTGGTAATATTATTTCAAATCGTCGGCAATATATTTACATTTGAATAGTTCGTGTAAGTGTAAGGGATGTAAAACCAGTGTTCCATAAAGTAAATATGTAAATTCCGCCCAATGACGACAGTTGTATGAAAAGAAATTATAATATATCCATAAGAAAGCGACATCTCTTTTCTGAAAAAGGGGTATGTCGAATAACAAGGGACCATTGCATTATTTAAAAAGTTTGTGAGAATATATTATACAAATATACAACGACAATTTGGATTTTTATAGCTCCGCATAAGAAAAGAAAATTTCAGTTTTTGAATTCAAACTAGCAACATAATAGTTTGCATTATTGGTCTGTTATGGTAAAGTTCCACAATACTATCGTCTTTTAAGTCGTGCTTCATCTCAAGTAAATTATACAAACTTCAAATGAAGTCGTTAAATAAAAGGGTTTATTTACCAAAATAATATACGTATTTTATATGAATTTCGCTATAACTTTGTGGGAGCTCATTTTTTATTTAAAATCATAATTGAAGTCCTTCGTATAATAAGCCAGGGACACCCGACTGAAATCACTTTGTGGGCCAAATAAAATAACAATTTATAACACTTTACCATTTTCTACGAGAACTTCTCAGTCGCTAAACCTCATGAAAAAGCTTTACGTAAAATGGGTGTGTTTTTTAAATCCATATCCGCTCTCAATGTGGAGCATATGGTCTCCTAGTGGAGATATCTCTACAAAAGTTTTCGAGAACTGCTTTTTACTCAGTTACTCAACCTGTCATTTAAAGAGAGTTGAGATAATGAAATAAAGATAGATATAAGGTAACGAAAAATATCAGGACAAGCCTATAAGATGCTGAAAGACGAAACCAGGGTCGTTAGCGACAAAACTTGCGTAAATGTACAAAATTAATATTGAAGTTCTACTAAGAAATCTTAAATTACATAATAATACACATTTGAAAAAAATAACCAACTCTGAAACTTATCAATAATGAGACAACTCTTAGCAGATTTAAAATATTTCAATTCATCGCGAACAATTTTGTAATAATTTCTTTCTATATATTAAAACTTCAATTTTGGTGAATTTTCAATACTGTAAGACCGGTATTTTTTCATTTTTAAAACAAGTATTTCGTTATTAAAAAAACCAGGTCTGAGTATCGGAGTCGTGACGTCAGACTATTTTGACTGTAGTGGTGCTCCATGGTTTAAAAAAATCGTGTTTTAAGCTATGGCCTCCGCAGTGGCAGTCTTATTATTTTTAACGACTCCACACTCCACAGCCCTGAAAAAAACACCATGCGTACCGGGGGATCTCGGTTTCGGTATTATCGATATAGCGATCTCTAATCATAAAGTAAATTTAAAAAGTTATCTTAAACTACAGTTTAATTCCCGCAAAAGAATTACTTTATCTCGATTGGCTTATATAACTCAATTAATATTATAGAATAAAAACTAAAACAGTATCTGTAGTCCGTGAAATATTGTATTATAAAATAGATAAAATGAAATTGCTGTTACATAAGCGGTGTATCATTCCTTTAGATCGGCAAAGAAAATTAATAAAATAAAAAAAAGAAGTGATCATATCTATGCTGGACCAGCATTATACCCAGCCAATAGCAAATTGACATTACACCAAGTTAATTGAATTTGAAATACGTATCACTTAGGGCATCTTACCCCAAACTATTTATGTGATCCCGGGATTGAACATTCAACATAAAACATCGTGTATTAATTCTGAATTGAGACATTTTTAAATTACAGTGGAACTCCCATTTATACTACCCCTAATTACACACTGGCTTGAAATATTCTCCGCGAATTCCCCAATTGCACTGTCGCATTCCATTGTCGTTGCTACGAGACGGTCGTCTGTGCGGCGCGTACAGTCAAATGTTGGCTAGCGTCTGTCGCGTCAACATGTATAGCCGGGCTACTGTCTATGTGTTTGACTTTAGCGCGCTTTGCATTTTATTTCTTAGTAACTAAATATTTCGTCCATATGTTTTTTTTTTAAAAAAACTAACGGAAATCTTAGTTTTGCATTTTTTGCGGAAAAAACCATATCCATAATTTTATATGAGATTCACTCTCCCAATTACACTACCCCGAATAACACTGTCCGTACTTTAGTGTAAATGGGGGTTTTACTGTATTGGGATAAAAAAAAAAATTGTCAATTTCAAAAACCCAAGAATTTACGAATTTCCCAAAATGAAGTGACGCGAGGCTTCTCTCTTCAGCTCTTTCAAGATTTTCAATTACAAAAAAGAAATGAACTTACGGAAAAATAAACCAAAAAAAAATGATTACCCATCGCGCAACTTTCTCTAATTTCTTCCATCCTTAAATCCCGGGATAAGTTCTGTCACAATCCCGGGATTTTGTAATCCGGGATTGGAGGCCCTAGTACCGCTGTCGCTTGGCGATGAAACAAATATCTTCGAATTCTTTTGACGTATGAAATATTTCTCGTCCCCGTTTTCAGCAAGGTATTTTATATTGACTTGGTCAGCCTTTGAAAAATGTATGGTTCATTAGATTATAAAGGATCCTTCTATTCACTGAGGGTATGAACACATAAAGGTATAATATAATGTATTTTACATGTCTGTCAAAAGGGTCGGTACATATATGTATAATATATTAACATGAAAATCATCCCCACATCATAGGGCATTTGCGAAGGAAGGCTACGTTATGGACGAAGTAACAAGTTAGTGCGTTTAAATTTAATGGAGTAAAAATTGAAATCGTTAAAATTATGTACAATTCACACAAGTTTTGTCACTAACGAGTCGGTTTCGCTTTTCGGCATCTTCAGACGTTCAAGTGAAAGAATGAACTTTAACTGACGCTTAAAATAAAAGTATTGTGTTTATATAAGAAATACACATCGATAGTGGAAAGGAAAAAATACGCAACCCACAGTTTTTTCAAAACAGGGTTTTTTCGATAATCACAATGTATCAAACTCGATACACGTTCTATCAAAAGCATGCAAGCTGGAAATGTCGAATTAGTATCTAAATTTAGCTTTTAAGTTTGAAAAATATGAGCTTGTAAAAAATTAAAACCAAGAAAAAAGACTGAAATAAAGGTTTTTCCGAGACAATTTTCTTTAATTAATATTAGATTGTGTCAATTAAACACCAGTTTAGAAGTCTCCGTACACTTCAAGGTTGTGTATAATTCATAAGTTGCATGTCACAAAATCGTTAAAACACGTTTTTAGCGTCTCCTGTAATTTTTTTTATGTGTGGGTTACGTCTTTTTTCCTTTCCACAGTCGATATTCAAGTGAGTTTTCATACAGAAATCACAGTAAAATGATTTCTTGGAGGATCACTCTATTGAAACTTTAATATCATGTATATGAAAATATATAAAAGCAGAAAAGTCTTTCATTGGAATGGTGAAAAATTTTCCTCGCGGAATTTTCATAAACTTCCGTAAAAAATAAAATTAAAAGAGAAATATTCGCGCCGTAATTTTCTCTGGCAAAGGAGCCACCTTCAATAAAGCCTTCCTTTCACAGGAGATAAAGAAAATATGGAGGCTTCTTTTCACTGGGTTCATTTTAAAAAATAAAAATGCACGGTTATTTAAAACGAGGTTTGGATAGGGGCTCTATTTTTCTAAATTTTAATAAAAAAAATGTTACTTTTATGAGAACGATAAAATAAATTTTCTTTTTTTTATATTGTGCTTATCAGGTGCAAAGAATAATGACCAATGAATCAAATATCCACGAATCTACATTGTACAATATTAATAATCTATGTCGATTAATCAAACCGTAGTTCAACAATGGATCAAAAAATTCTAATATTTGTATATATTTATTTGTTTGAAATTTATAAAAATAAAATACACTTATTGCACAAGCCCCACAACATTGTTTATTATAATCAAGGCGGTCTATGAATTCAAAAAACAATTTGAAGATGCCAGATTTTCAACTATTATGAAACTAATTTCTAGCCGTATACGGAGGTCACGGGTTAAAATCCCAGTACGGACAGTTTCATAAATTGATTTTTAAATCGATTATATGAACTTTCATTGTCACTATTTATTTATATAATCCATGTCCGCTTATAACGAAGAACATAAAGCTTACTAATGAATTTATTCTATTAGTTTTTTTCTATGAGAACTGTTTGTTAGTCGATTTCGCAACCTCATTTTTTTCAAATGGAATTAGCAGTCATCGTATACACACTTATGTTGAGATAATATTAATTAGGAGTCCTTTTGCTCCATATTGAGAGCGGCTTTGATAAAAAAATAATTATACCGAGTTTAAATCACTAACCAAATTATCTAATAGGAAAGTATTTAATTTTTATTATATTTTTTTTAAATAATTTCGATGGATAACTAAGTAATATCTTTAATAGTCGTTGAGTTTGGAGACCACTGATTAATCAGATACTTCATTTTTAAGGAAGATCGACGATACTTTAGCAGTCTAAAAACAAGAACTATAACAAAAAATCTTTTCTTCTATGTAAAAGGGTAAAGATTTTTTAACCCTATTCAATCCCTAGTTGTTCTGTATTTTATGTTCAACGCAAAAGTTCTTACATCATCTTTAATTAAGGTTGTGTTATGCCTGAAGGACTACAAGGATCGTCCATTACTTTTAGCGTACAGAAATAAAGTTTTTTCTCTACTGTTATATACCTTAATAGGAAATGTTTCAGTTTTTTATTTTTATTTTCAGTGAGTCAACAACGAACTTTGTAATTACTTTACATTTTATAAATATGTACATCTGATCGTTGATGATATAAACTTGTGAAAAACTATAAAATATGGACAAGTTTTGTTCAATTGAAGATTTTATACTGAAAAAATGTACAGGGCTGTCTTTACAAAAAAAAATATTGAACATGACTTCTGATGTCTAATCATGGCTAATCACTTTCGCCACATCTCGTTATAGAGATAATGTGAAGGTATTTCAGATATCACAAATATCCATACTTTCGAATGAAAATAAGTTGAAAAAAATGAAGCTACCCGTACTGGCATTCGAACACAAAACCACAACTCAACAATGAACTCGATCTGGTAAATAACACTTTTATCATTTGGATATAATTATGGTCTTCACGTGAACTGGTTTCACTATGGTTTGATCACCGCTGACACCATAACGCCCTTGTATGCAAACAGCCAATAACATTAGCCAGGAATTACTGGACGTCTTGCATGGACGAAATCAAAGCGAATGCAAAGCGAAATGGTCTCAGTCGCTATAGTAACCACCTAACAAAACGCACGCCGCTATCAGTTTGTTTAATACATATTATGATTCGCTTTAAGACGTATTCCATAAAAAAAAAATATTTATCCAAAATACATTCACGTGAATGTATTTAATTTTTAACTTCGCTCTAATATGAGTTTTTTTTTTAAATTGATTTCGGCTTTTAAAGTCAGTCAATAAAACAGAATTCTTAGTAAGAAAATACAAATATATAGTATGTGCAATAAAATAATATGAATATGTATTGTATTTCTATCCTAGCAAGAAGTACAGCAAAATAAACAGCAGATTGAACGTTTAGCAGGATGCATGTATTTTTAGCATAAATATATATATAATGTTATAAAACCCGCCTTCTTTTATTATTTATCTTTGAATATAAATCATCAGATCTCAAATAAAATTCTGAATCTGAAACACGTCACACATATTTATAGGTGAAAGAAAATGGCTACGGAAAATATTTTCTCACATTTTAATAAACATTTACAGCGCAGGTCGTAAATATTTTCCTTTTAGACACCTTCGAAGAGTATTGAATGGCGTTTAAAAGGTGATGAGAAATCTTTTCTATTTGTTTCAAAAACTTAAACATTATACTAAAAAATATAACGACTTTGTACTAATAACATATTGCTTATTGTAGATCAGGACTAGTCAAACTAATTGAAAACATTTTTAAGAAATTAAGTTTAAAACAAAACTGGGTTATTTATACTACACTAAGAAAGAATAATGACAAGGGCTGTGGAGTCGGATGAAAAATAAAAGACCGATTTTGACTTCAAAGATTATTTTAATCATTCCATTTTTACTTATTTATCTGAAAATCATTGTTAGTCATCATAGGGTACAGTGGCAACACTATGGACTCTTGAAATTTAAATACACATCATTTTTTTTTTTTGAATGTGTCGTAAGATTTTACCGACTCCGCGACTATAGTCTCCTACTCCGACTCCACAGCCCTGCTAATAACGAGATGTGAAAAACAATTGGTATATGAAATATGAGAGTTTATAATTTTACTTTATTTTGTATCCGTGTTCGCTCCCAATGGGCATCCTAATGGAGGTATCTCACGAGAACTGTTTGTTACTCAGTCGCTCAACTTCTCTTTTTCCAAAGAGAGTAGTAGAGGTAGAAGAATAACGCTAGGACAGGACTAGTGGTTCACTAATCGCTACTGCTACACCCAGTTATTAAAGGATCAGAAGGACGGGAGGAGAGGAAATGATGTGAATTGACATCACAAACACTCAATCTTCGATCACAACTTTGAATTGAATAATTATTAAATTCACTGTAATCCTACCGGGAATCAAACCCAGACCCGCGTGGTTAACTAATTGATCTCGCTACGTCCACTTATTGAAGAATTGGAAGGGTGGGAGAGAGTTTTTAGACATCACAAACACCCATGCCTTTGAAAAACTGCTGTTCGTACTGGGACTCGAACCCGTGAGATTCAGCACGGAAGCCAACAATGCTAACCGCTGCGCCATAGAACCCGGCAATATAAATATTGAAAAAAATTATCATAAATGAATGACATTAAATTATACAATGTTTGAGACTTAAAAAATAATTCCAGAAATCATTTAAGCAAAAATGCTACTTATAAAAACAATGATTTTTTCCATAATAATCATTATCAAAAATAAACAATCGACATTTTGTTGCATTACAATTCATAATAATTAGTGTAATACCAAAATAAATAAAATTCTCGTAGAAAACGTTTTGTGTTGAAATTTTCTTGTCTTACGACTGCATTAAGTCAAGATATTTAAAAATGTTCAAGTGATGTGTTTGACTGTTAAGTGTTTGAATGTTGAACAACCTTTTTTAAATATAATTTGAATGCTAGCAACCAGTTCGCTATCACTATCAGTAAAATTTCCGTACCATCAGGTTACATACGATAATAATATAGATACGTGTCACTTGCACTAAAGGCATATGGGCTACCATCAGTAAGAAAGCACGCATTGAAAGCTTCGGAAAAGCTTCCCTTTATTGCGTTGTTGTAAATGCACTTGAGAGAGTCACTCTTTTGGAAGTCGTACACCCACGCTTAAAGCTGTACCCCAATATGCGATATTATTGAGCTTTCGGCATAGATTGCAAAGTAAAGAATATTTTTCGATATCTATGGAACAATTTCCAACTCGGTGATTTTTGTGAAAATGATCGAGAAAAGCTCGGAAGTTTTGAATACAGAAATAGATTATTACCGTAGAAGTTATATAAATAACACTGTGGGATTTAGTTGAAAAAAATTGTCGATTTAACATAAAATGAAAAAGAAGTGCGTTACCCTTATTTTATGATTTTATTAAAAACGATTGAAAAAGGAAATACTTTTCCCTCTTTTGAATACGTATATTTCTAAATATTATATCAAATACAGCAAAACGTCGATACAATAGACGTGTGCAAGTTTTGTCCAATTAAACTGAACATCTGTCGTAAAATAAAATTGGTTTTCTGTATGCTGTATTCTGGTTCTGACTAGGGAATCCAATCCTGGACCCTTTTTGTGATTCCGGGATTGAACACTCAGCATAAAATCATGTATGAATTGGGATTCGGGATTGATTTTTGGTCGGCGATTTTGAAATCATGATTTTTTGATTATTCCAACAATACCGTGTCAATTTTTTAAAAAAACCCAGAAATTTGCGGATTTCTCAAAATTACCAGCTTGTAACCTTTTTTCTTTTTAGCTCTTTCAAGAATTTCCTAATCTAAAATCTCAGGAATTTACGAGTTTACAAAAAATAACAGCGCGACGTCCGCAATTATGCTCTTCCGTGTTTCATTCATCCTGGATCACAGAATTGGACGGGATCCCGGGATTAGATACCCTAATTCTGATGTAGTCTTTGCGTAATTTCTTACATAATAAAATGCATATTCTTTTTGGATTCGTCTATTTTTTTACAACTCCGATTTCAACTCCACCCAAAACACCAAGACTACACAGCTCGACTCCACATCTCTGGTAATATTTAAAGTCTGTTATGCCATGATAAATATAAATAAATCAAATTCTGTGGCCAGTGGAGCCGCGCTCCAATTTTCCTTTCATCTGGTGTATTTTGATGCTGTTTTTCTCGCGTAGCGTTCTGGATTTATCTGGGCGTAGGCGGGTGCGTGGTCTATGGTTTTTATTATGTTTTTTGTGGTAGTATAAGTTCTCATTTGTAGGCATTACAGGTGTGACAGTGATTCAGTAACCTCGAACTACAATTAATTGGGGTTATCCTTATATAATCAGCAAATTTTATAACAATAGTCGTGTGGCAAGTGCAATTATATCTACAGTTATAAAGACAAATATAATAAATAAAAATTGGTTTAGTGCTAAAATATTAGAAACTCATACAGCGAATTATATGGTATCAATGGTTTTATAGATTTAACAGTAAATGTGTGAAATAACGTTTTACACCAATTGAAAAGGTTCCGTGACTTAATATAATCGGAAAACGCTGCTATAAGCCACGACTGCCTGTTCATTAATTGAGCTTAATTACAAAGCTTTTAAAAAGAATTAAAATACACAATTTCCAGTCAAGTCAAAGATAAATTGACTGCTTTGTACTCGCGCAGGATATACCAGCGTAGAACTGTTCCCTTCGTAGGCGACATCGTTTTTGTAGACGGTGCTACGCCGGGCTTCCGACACCGGAAAGAGATTTCGCGGAGGTGTCATCCTAACCTAGTTTTCCGAGGCTTCGCTGAGTAAAAGGGCGTGGTTTATTTCCGGCTTCTACGTTTTGAATAGTATATCAAATTAATCGATGAGATTAACGTAGTAAAAACTGGACTAAAAACAACTCTATAGAACGGTTACTGTAATCGTACTGTAGGTGGGTTAACATTTGTTACAAATCACATAAATATAGATAATTATGGACAAGCAAGACAGTTCTTCTATTGTACCTTGCAAAAAGCAGAGTTTGAGCTAGAATGTCTTAATACCTAACCTAATAAATCCTTCCTTATAAAACAATATATATTATGTCATTATTTTGTGTATTGATTTGGCATTTACTTGGTAGAACTCCATTTTAATAGGGTAAAATATCAAGGTATTTCAGTTCTACAGTTTTTTAAAAAGTTAAAGGTTGATAGCTATTTCGGCTTACGCCATCGTCAGTACTATGCTTTAAACGTACATTTACACAGCTATATATACTGTCTAAGAAGAGATACACAATGCATCATATTATTCACTCTAACATACTAATTCAAATTCTAATTACAATATTGCACTTATTAAATGTGATTTTAGTGTTACAAATTTAATGTAACTAATAACAAATATCAATATATTTTTTCCTAATTTACCGGTGGAAAATCCCACATTGATTATTGTTTTTCAAAACACTAAAGCCATAGTTAATAAATTTAATGTAGCATAATTAATAATAAATATCAGTTTAAATTATTCTAATTAATGTTTTTAAAAACCCAGACTGCTTATCTTTCTTTGTAACACTAAAATCACATTTAATAAGTGCAATATTGTAATTAGAATTTGAATAAGTATGTTAGAGTGAATAATATGATGCATTGTGTATCTCTTGTTAGACAGTATATATAGCTGAGTAAATGTACGTTTAAAGCATAGTTCTGACGATGGCGTAAGCCGAAATAGCTATCAACCTTTAACTTTTTAAAAAACTGTAGAACTGAAATACCTTGATATTTTACCCTATCATTATTTTGTGTTTGTTAAAAGTTTCTCTTGTAGTTTCATAGAAAATATAGAGAACTTAATAAACAAAACCATAGCACGTTTTTCCATTGTATGAAAAGTTTTTTTACTAAGTTCAACTTTGTTGTTGTTCTGTCGAGGAACAGGAATTCTAAAATATTAGAAATAAACACAAAATTAACATTGATTACTTTGTTACTCTACTTGTTGTGTTACAAAATTGTGAAACATGCCATCATCACCAAACACAACATTGTAAGGTTTACAAATAAACTAAAAAAATATAATAATTCCTCATGTATAATTAAACTCTAATATAATTTAATTAAAATTTCGTACCCGTTGTAGGCTTCCGTGCCGGATTTTAAAAGTCCGAGTCCCAGTATGAATAGCATTTTTTCAATCGATGAATCGATTTCTGTTCGAAAGCATGGGTGTTTGTGATGTCAAAACATTCCTCCCACTATTTTCGATTTTTTAACAACTGGGCGTAGCGAGAGTGATTAGTTAACCACTAGTAAAGTCCTAGCCTTATCCTTCTATCCCTACTACTCTTTTTGAAAAAAGGCAAGTTGAGTGAATGAGTAACAAACAGTTTTCGTAGAAAAGAATTCTGTTGAGATACCTCCATTAAAAGACTATATGCTCCACATTGGGAGCGGATATGGATTTAAAAAAATAGTATTACAATTAGATATCGTCGTTAATTTTCTACAAACACGTATCTCACGTCAGTTTTGATTTTTTTGATATAAAAGATTCAGAATCTCAGACACATTCCTTTAATTCATATTCAAAAAATATATATTTCATGCTTTATTTAACTTAATACAAAAACGTAAAATATTATGTTCACGTGCTATATTTAGCATTAAGGGGAGGATAGCTTCAATAGAAACGTCTTTGCTTCCTTCCTTAATAACTTCTTCAAAAATATTGAGACAAAATCATTCCAGTGGTCTTTTAAAGCAATGGATCTGCCTGTCTTAAACTGGTAGAAGAAAGTACATGTATGTGTCTCCTTTAAACGTGTCCTTTTTGAGAACGAGTTTGAAGAAAACCACCAACGATATTATATTTAGAATTATAATCAATTTTTATTTAATTAGTAAACCTTGCGATATTCTGTCTGATGATGCTTCTTAAAGAGGTGAAACAGTGTCACAATTTTGCAACACAACAAGAAGAGTATCAAATTTATCAAAGTTAGCTTTATATTTAAAATGTACATTCACAATTCTACCGCAGAATCCATTGAAAATATAAAATTATCAGATTTAATAATCGATACTTTTTATGTTTTTGGGGGCTTAAATTAGAATAATTCGGTTAAGTGAAATTAATGAGATGTATTTCATTCCTCCAAAAAACTCCATTTAAACTTTCAACGTGTATTTATTATGTATATACTTCGTCAACATTGAAGCCTCACAGCTTTACTGAAATATACATAAGCCAATTTATGCTAGATAATCTAATTTAAAACATTTATAATAAAATACAAGTATAGTTAAAGGAAGCAGTGAATGACATCGTATCGTGTTTTCAGCAAAAATGTATAACTTCATTATATGTTTATATAATATTAATGATCAAAACTAAACAGTTATTTAAGTAGAAGAAGCAAACTTGTCAATCTCGGGAAAATTAAATTTACAATCTATGAATAAATATGTTTGTAATTTATTTTTCACGCTAGTAAATTTTCTAACTACTTAAAAATGCAACGAAAATCCCCCCGTTGACGTCAACGGGCTAACAGCTAGTTCTTATAATTGATCGAAGTTTATCAGAACTACTTCATCAATACTCAATAATAAGACGATGATTAATGGAAAGTTAATTTGAATCGATCTCTTCGCATATTGAAATCGCCGTTAAGCTAATAAATGATCCAACCATTCCAATTGCGTCTCAAACTAATTTTACTGATATTAATTGTATACAACCGTTGTAGAATTTTAATATTTAAAACCCTTTTGTTTAAGAAATATATTAATCATAGAATTTAACCCTCCAGAGACGAGAGCTTTTTATCGATAAAAAAAATATTTTTTAAGCCATATTGAAGTCACGGATAACTTTTATTCCTAACAATTTAAAAAAAAAAAAAAGGCAAAGTCGTTGTAAAGAAACCCCGCATTACTGCACGGTCATGCTCATCCTTTTATTACCGCGTAATATTGTGTAAGGACAAAAGTGACCGTATGGGTACGCAAACATTCGGGCTTGAAATATCTTTAGATCATAGTAATTACAAATCAAATATATTAATTGACAAAAGAATTGTAAATAATTTGATGTTTTGATAAAAAAATAACTAACAGTTTCAAAAAGTCCATTAAAAAAACAGAAATCAAAAAAATTGTATGTGCTTTTGGTGGCCGTTTCTGTCCCCGCGGCTGGTGACTAACTGAAGTCTGTACCCTCCTTAACCAAATATGAGTGAAAGCAACAACTTTTGCGCGGACTCATATGCAGTGGATCTTGGTGACTCACTGGCTCGGCGTGACTCATGACACCTACACGTTTAATATTATTAAGCTATATCACAATAATTATTACGTAATTCAATTTTCATAAATTTCGTGAGTAATTTTTTTTTGTTTTTTATTTGAATTTTTTTTTTAAAGTAGTCGGAGTCGCCCGTTTTTCACGACTCCGACTCCGACTCCACAGCCCTGTTTAAAACCCTTTTGTTTAAGAAATATATTAATCATAGAATTAAACCCTCCAGAGACGAGAGCTTTTTATCGATAAAAAAAAATATTTTTTAAGCCATATTGAAGTCACGGATAACTTTTATTCCTAACAATTTAAAAAAAAAAAGGCAAAGTCGTTGTAAAGAAACCCCGCATTACTGCACGGTCATGCTCATCCTTTTATTACCGCGTAATATTGTGTAAGGACAAAAGTGACCGTATGGGTACGCAAACATTCGGGCTTGAAATATCTTTAGATCATAGTAATTACAAATCAAATATATTAATTGACAAAAGAATTGTAAATAATTTTATGTTTTGATAAAAAAATAACTAACAGTTTCAAAAAGTCCATTAAAAAAACATAAATCAAAAAAATTGTATGTGCTTTTGGTGGCCGTTTCTGTCCCCGTGGCTGGTGACTAACTGAAGTCTGTACCCTCCTTAACCAAATATGAGTGAAAGCAACGATATTCAGAGAGAAAAAGGATGAATAGTGGGATCAATAGACAACGGTGCTTACTGTGACCATATGGTCACGCTCGTCCATGGAGGGTTAATATTATATTGAGAGCTTCTGCTTTTCGCAAAATTTTCACAAGTGTGCAAAGTTTCAACCAAAGCACAGAGAAGAACCTTTGACTTACTGTTATAAGTTCCTTCAACTTTTCTAATAGTTTGTTGCAGTGTTGCAAGTTTGCACGAATCTTAATTAAAAGAGGCTTTATCGATGTATAGCCTTTTTTTATTTATAAGACATGAGCCTTTAAGAGGTTAAGTGAGTCAAGTAGTAAAATGGTAAAACTTTTATATTGACATTTAAAGTACACTTTACTTAGTGTTTTGGTGGATTGCATTTTTTATTTTAAAGAGATAACACTATTGCAGTGTGTATTTACTGAATCACTTCACTTTTACGATACCTTAAGACACGTATGGTATTTATTATAACTCATTTTGTCTTAAAATACCACTTGGCTCACTTTCCCTCCCAAGAGCTCATATGATTTTTTTCTGAGGATGTTTCTAAAATAAGCTTAACTACATATTTGTATCGTTATACAGCAATGATTATTTTAAACATAAATTATTGTGGAATATTTTAAAATCAATAAGAATTTATAGTCCAACTTTTAAATGTTTAAATATGATTCAGGACGCTTATCACATCCTTTGGAAATGTTCAGACTCGAACAACGAACGGGGAAAATTGTACAAGAAAATTGTCAGTCTTGCCGACTTGCTTGCATAAAGTCTTTCAAGGAATTCACCGCGTCTTGTGGAAAGAGAATCGAATACAATACATAAAAGCCTTTATTTTTTAACATGCATGTACATGTGCATGCAACTAAGTCTTGAGGAATTTCTTCTCGGGACATCCCTGGCAAAACTTTGAACACGAATAACGTTGTTACACTACGGAATACACTCTTTAAGAAGAGTGTGATGCAGTAGCGAGTGGTGGTGGGAACAACTTTGAGTACCCTAAGAAATTTTAAATAATACTTGGTAACTATCACTTTTTTGTTACTTTTTTTACCCGATATCCGTCCAACAGTATCCGTCCAACAGAATTTTTCTTCGTAGGCAGTTTATTTCTCAGTGTCTTCACTTCTCGATAGGGAAAAGAGAAGATAAGGGGTTAAGATAAGCCTAGTAATAAACTCAATACTTCTGTACGCTCCGCATTTAGGATCGGATGAATGGATGGCTTATAAACAAAATTCTATAAACCGATTGAAAAATCAATCCACGAAACAACAAAACGTACCAAGGCTCGAACATGTTCGTATCGTAACCAAATCCAATGACACTGACCACTCGACCACAAAGTAGGTTGAATATATCAACCCATAATCGGCAAAAGAGCTAAAGCGAAACAATTCAGTAAATTGCGTTGTAAGCAAATAATTGTTTAATATTGCCTAGGGCGTCCGTAACAAAAAAATTAAAACGTTACCTCATTCACCTGATCTTTTTAGTGTTTTGACTTGTTATCGTTTGTTCTACGTAGATCTCGGTTGAGAATCGCTGATTTGTAGAAGTAAAAGTATTCAGAAAATTTTAATTTAATATCAGGATAGGCATTGACGATATATTAATATTTACTAACCGCATTTAAGGAGTTCATTATTCGAAGATAATTAAAAAAAGCTCTCGTCTGTAAAATTTATAATTTGTCAGTTACGATTTTTTGCCTATTAAGGGTCGACATAAGTAGTAAGATAAAACTTTCGAGTTTCAAAAGAGATATGGCTTAAAAACACGTCTACAGAGTGTACATAAAAAAAGTTCTCGGCGGTGCTACATCGCGTATCTGATATTATGAATTTAAAGTTTGAGGATTTAAAGGGAGATTATCTACTTGCGCGATGCTCAAGAACGTGCTTTTAAAAGTTAAATATTAAGTTTGTTGGATAAGCAACAGACGCGCGTCCGTTTTACCATATTCATGTAAAGTTGTTTGGATTACAGCACCAGCAAGAAATCTATTCGCTTTGAAAAGGGTTTTTGTATGTAAATTTGAAGATATAACTGACCCTAGATATGATCTAGAAACTATCTGCAGACGATAGCCAACATCACTCTTTTTTGGTTGGGTTGTTTACTAATTTTAATGTATCAATGTAAAATAACATATATAATGAAAGTTTCTTACACCCCTCTTTGTTTCCAGTAGAAAAGGACAAACCCCGATATTTGTTTTTTAATTTATAGCACATGATTTGGATATATTTTTTTAGTTTATTCGTTATGCGATAGTATGGTGAAACTTCTCAAAGAGACGAAGCACGTGTCATAAATAGTAACACAACAAGTGGAATAACAAAGTTATCAAATTTGATTTTATATTGATAAATAAACTGCTTTGGGGTAGGGCAGAGAAGTAATACGTATATTCCACTTGGACGTGGGTGAGTTCCGACGAATGCTATTTTTTTATGTATGAAAGTAGAGTTCGTCGGAGCTTACTCAGTTGACTTCCTTGTCAATTTTTTTTCTACTGCTTTTATTATAAAATTGTTTTATGATTCTGTTTCCATCATTGTAAAAGTCTTAAATGAATACTTTGTCAATCTTATGCAATGTTAATTAAATATATAAATACATTTCTGAGAATTTTAAACAAATGTGAAATTAATACAAACGAAAGATTTTGTTTTTTAATAATATGCAGTAAAACAGTAGCCCAGTTGGTTAGAGCTTGCTCTACCGATCACGCAGATCTGCGTTCGATTCCCGGTAAGATCACAGTGAATTTGAGAATTATTCAATTCAAAGTTGTATTCGAAGACTGGGTGTTTGTGATGTCAATTCACATTATTTCCTCTTCTCCCATCCTTCTGATCCTTTAATAACTGGGTGGAGCGATAGCGATTAGTCAACCACTAGTTATGTTCTAGCCTTATACTTCTTTCCCTACTACTCACAAAATTAACATTGTTACTCTACTTGTCGTGTAACGAAATTGTGAAATGTGCTATCATCATTAAACACAACACTGCAAGGTTTACAAATAAACTAAAAAAATATATTAATTCCTCATGTATAATTAAATTTTGATATAATTTAATTAAAATTTCGGCTCATATGGCGCAGTGGTTAGCGTTGTGGGCTTCCGTGCCAGACCTTACGGGCTTGAGTCCCAGTACGAACAGCATTTTTTAAATTGATTAATCGATTTCTGTTCGAAGGCTTGGGTGTTTGTGATGTCAAAAGTTCCCTCCCACTATTACCGATCTTTTGACAACTAGGTGTAGCGAGAGTGATTAGTTAACCAATAGTCAAGTCCTAACCTTATACTTCTTTCCCTACTACTCTCTTTGAAAAAAAATGAGGTTGAGCAACTGAGTTACAAACAGTTCTCGTAGAAAAAAATCTGTTGAGATACCTGCATTAGAAGGCCATATGCTTCAAATTGGGAGCGGATATAAAAAAGGACAGTGAACACTTTAAAATGAAACACAAATTCAACGAATTTGCTGCTTTGTCTGTATTCTACTAAACTTAACCATACGTAAGAGATTGTCATTTTTGGTAAAGTCATGAGTAATATCTTAAAATTTTCAAATTGTGATATTTATATATACACAAGTAAAAGCGGCTATTTACAGCATTAATCACGTTTTATGACGTACTCTGCCGTGACCTACATAAAGTTAAGATTCATCAATCATCAAAAAAGTCCACCGCTTTTGTTTCGCGCCGCGGCAGCCCCGAAAGGTCTCCCCGCGCGAGTCTCGGTCGCGCCTCGTCCGTTTCGCGCGCGATCGAATCGAACTTCCGGCGTCGCTCCTTTCCACGCCAAAAATTCTCCCGCCGGATTTCCTCGCGCCGAATCGCATTTTCCCGCGTCATCATCGCCGACGGGGTTTCACGCGGCGTGGGCACGGGCTCTCCTACGACAATGTGTGTGTCGGATTACAATGGAATGGCAAATCGCTTTCCCTAGAAGCGAACCATATTACATCTATTTTCTGAATGACATAGTCTTTATATGTGTCATTTACAAATACATAAAAAATCTTTACACCGATAAAGAAGTTAAACCTGGTCCAAAGTCGATATTTTAAAAACATTTTTGTCTGATTTGACATCAGTTGTGTTGCTCGTTAGCTCGAATCCCAGTATGGACAATTTAATTTACAGGTTTAAAGTTTTTAAGCAATATCCACTCCAAAAATGTAGCATATCGTCGTTCATTTTCTACGACAAGACGTATTCAAAATATAAAATACTTATTTCACTCATATTTAATATGATAAAGACTGGTTTCAGCATCATCAACTAGTAAGAGAATACAATATTATAGTAGCATTTATACAGAACAAAATAAAATAATAAGGATGTAAAAAACAATTTTTAATTAAATGAATTTACAGATAAAGATACAAAATATTAATCAGATTATTAAAATGATTAAATTGACTAGTTTCATTGTTTTTTGGTGAGTTTTAAAATTTAAAATTTATTTTTTAATATGTAATTATGTTATAGAAAATTTAATGCCTCAACAGTAGTGTTTCTATTATATCTGCTTGTTAACTCAGTTGTTGAACTTCTCTTGTTCGAAGGATATAATTATAATGCTAGGCTGGACAAGTGGTTAACTAATTATTCTCACTATGTCCCTGTTCCATTCTATCATGATATGAAGGATTTTTTATACATTATAGACAACCATGTTTATTTTATCCATGTTTGCTCCCAATGTGAAGCATATGGCCTCCTAATGGAGGCATCTCAAAAGAAGTTTTTCTACAAGAACTGTTTGTTACTCAGTCGCTCAACCTCATTCTTTTTCAAAGTGAGTAGTAGGGAAAGAAGGATTAGGCTAGAACAGGAGTTAGAAATAGTGGTTAACTAATCGCTATTGCTACACTCAGTTATTAAAGGATCAAAAGGATGGGAGGAGAGGAAACAAAGTTATTTTTTTTATAATTTAATATTTCGACTGAAGGTGCTTGGTGGAATTAATATTAAATTTGAATCGTTCAAATTATGTACACTCCCACAGATTTTGTCACTTACGACCCGGGTTTCGCCTTTCGGCATCTTCATGCGTTCAAGCTCATCCGTGTCAGTTCAAGTTCATCCGTGCGCTTGAACGCCTGAAGATGCCGAAAGGCGAAACCCGGATCGTTAGTGACAAAATCTGTGAGAGTGTACATAATTTGAACGATTCAAATTTAATGTGAATTGATATCACAAACAACCAGTCTTCGATCACAGCTTTGAATTGAATAATTCTCAAATTCACTGTGATCTGACCGGGAATCGACTCAAGACCTGCGTGATCGGTAGAGCAAGCTCTCACCAACTGGGCCGCAGCAGGCGATAAGCCGATTATAAAACTGTCCGTACTAAGATTTGAGTCCGTGAGCCCCGCAACTGATGCCAGCGACGTTTACCGCTCGCCCGCGGACCAGGCAGTGACAGAATATAAACCAAGCTCGATGTACATTGTATTATTTTGTATGTCAACTGTAGAAATAAGTCCCCAACTATATTTCAACCTCAATTAAATCCATCAGTCTTGTTTGGCTTTTTTTGACAGGTCATTCAGCGATCCAAATGATGCATGGCCGCTCTGCCCTTCCTTTGGCCTCGCAGAACACTTACTCTAAATTCGTTTTTATTGTATACATCAAATCAAGAAGGATGAATATGTACATTTATTAATTTCATAGTTAATTTACTATATCGACTGTAAAAAGCAAAATGAACTCACATATTAAAATAGCCTTTTTTGATAATCAGAATATATACACATTGACACACGTTCTATCAAAATAATGTAAGATGCAAATGGCGAATTAATATCTAAAATTACCTTTTAAGTTTGAAAAAGATGACCTTGTAAAAAGTTTAAACCATGAAAAAAGACTGAAATAAAGGTTTTTCCAAGACAATTTCTTTAATAAATGTTAGATTATGTCAATTTAACACCACTTTAGAAGTTTCAGTGCACGTCAAGGTTGTGTATAATTTATAATTTGCATATGACCCAAAATCATCAAAACACGTTTTTTCCGCCTCCTGTAAAATTTTATATGTGTGGATTACGTCCTTTTTCCTTTCCACAGTCGATATGTATCATGACTTAATCGATTTAAAAATCATGTTGTTAATTACTAAAAAATATCAAGATTATTAGCAAAAAGTTAAAAAGAGTAATTTAGCTTTACGGTTGTTTTTAGTTGATTTAGCTATTTCGGTTTTACGGCCTCATCAGAACAATGATCTACATTAATAAAAAATTGAATTATTTTTATTCAAAATCAAAAAAATATCAAAAATCTTCAAATCCATAAATATATATTTTTTTAATTCCCTGTGATACTTAACGTTGTACCCACTATCACCCGCTACGGCTTCACACTCTTCTTACAGGGTGTATTGCGTAGCGTAACAACGGTAGTCATGTTCAAAGTTTTGCCAGGGATGTTCCGAGAAGAAATTCTTCAAGACTTAGTTGCATACACTACAGTGTGCAGAATGGTAAGTAAAAAGTGAATTTGAAAATAAAAGCTTTTATCTATTTGCAGTGGCGGCCTGTCAATGTGGCATTGGGTCAATGCACCCTTTGTATCAATTATTTTTCCATAAGAATTTTTTGAATGCCTTATAATTTGCCTTAGATGCAATCATGTCGGCATGACCGACGCGGACGACAGATTTATTATTTTACGAAATTCTCAACATATTCAAGTAATATAGTAGATACATATCTTCATAAAATAACACAAATTATTTATTACGAATAAAAACATCCGCTCTCTTTCGCGAGTTAAAGTATATTATAAAATATATTCCTTCGTACGGCACTATAGGTAGATTGGTAGATTGGTAGATGAAATTAGAAATAAGGCTGTATGTACATATATTGACAGACGATAATCGTGTTCTGCGGGATTTCCATCGGCAGAAAACCGATCAATCAGACATACCGGACGAATGGTAATTTATCAAAACTACCCCTTACACATGGCTAGGGAAGGAACTGAGTAAATTTTTTCCAGCAATTTATGGAAGTGCTAAATATTTTCGTCGAATTCGGAAAAATATATTATCATGTAATTTTTAAACTGAACTACTTTATTAAGACATTATTGAGTGGTCAACGGTTTTTTTTTTTAAATAAATTTATGAATTTCTGTTCGAAAGTATGGATGTATGTGATGTCTTGACTTCTCCCTTCCCACATATCTTAAAATAATAACCACTAGACCTGTCCTAGCTCTTTATTTATATTCCTACTCTCTCTGTAAAAAAGAAAGGTTGAGCAACTGAATAACAATCAGTTCTCGTAGAAACACTTTTGTCGAGATAAACTCCATTAGGAGTCCATATGTCCCACATTGCGAGCGTACGTAGTTTAAAAAAAAAATGTCTATTCCAGTGGTCTCCCAACTTTATGTTACTACACCACCCCTTAAAAAAATATCTTGGTACCTCCTCGTCCTTTATTTCATATCGACATTGGAAAGGAAAAACAACGTACCTCACAGTTTTTCAAAACAGGTTTTTTTCGATAATCACAATGTATCAAACTTGATACACGTTCTATCAAAAGGATGCAAGCTGAAAATTTCAAATTAGTATCTATATTTAGCTTTTAAGTCTGAAAAAGATGGCCTTGTAAAAAACTAAAACCAAGAAAAAAGACTGAAATAAAGGTTATTCCTAGACAATTTCTATAATTAATATTAGATTATGTCAATCTAACACCAGTTTAGAAGTCTCCGTCCATTTCAAGTTAGTGTATAATTCATAATTTGCATATGGCTCAAAAACGTCAAAACACGTTTTTTGTGCCTCCTGTAAAAATTTATTTGTGTGGGTTACGTTCTTTTTCCTTTCTACAGTCGATATAACAATAAAGACACGTTTTGAAGAGTAAATTAATATTCATTTTACGGAGACAGCAGTATTGAAATGTGTATTAACTTTTCCGGTTCTAAGCTCAAGAAATGCGACCCCAATACCCACATTTTCTTGAATATCTATTTTAATATAGGTGATACAATGTTTATAATTAAGGTATTCTTATATAATAGTTTTTTGGACCTTTTGTGGTTTATATAAATACGATAATGCGATAACGAGATAAGCGCCCGCTTATCAGCAATCGTTCGTAAGATAACGGCTGAACGCGTCAGTTGCAAATTAATATTTGCACTGGAGAATGACGTCTTTTTTACGCGTAACTTAAAATATGATTATTTATTAAAAAAACACGGATTTTTATAAAAAAAAATGTATGAGGAATGATGCAGAGAGATATTTTAAAGCCCTTAGACTATTTTTTTTTTGAAATTCATAAGAATTAGGCCAATAATGAGGAAACCACTGGGGTCCCTAAACGACCCCCATCGGCAGAGAAGTATTTTTCTAGTCTCCGAGCCGCGAGAGTTAATTGAGGTTACTTCACTTTTACGATACTTTAAGACGTATAGATAATTACAACGCATCTAACTATTTTTTCTAAAAAAACACTCAGCTCACTTCACCTCTCCATCGATTTTTACCCTTACATGATAATTAATATCATATCGACTGTGGAAAGGAAAAGGGACTTAGCCCACACGTAGCAAATTTTACAGGAGGCACAGAAATGTGATTTGATGATTTTGGGCGATATGAAAATTACAAAATATCCACAAGCTAGAAAGAAGTGCACGGAGACTTTTCAACAGGTTTTTAATTGACATAATTTAATATTAATTAAAGAAATTCTCTAAGAAAAACCTTCATTTCAGTCTTTTCTCTTGGTTTCAATTTTCACAAGCTCATATTTTTTCAAACTTAAAAGCTAAATTTAGATACTAATTCGGCATTTGCAGCTTACATCCTTTTGATAGGACGTGGATCAAGTTCGATAAATTGTGATTCTTGAAAAAAAAGCTGTTTTGAAAAAAAAACTGTGGATTACGTCCTTTTTCCTTTCCACAGTCGATATAAAGGTAAAAAGCGATGGTTTCAATCGTGTAAATAAACACTAATTGGTAAGAGGTTATCATGTTTTATACCAGGATGTGATTTATTGTGATAATAATATCAGGTAAGCTCAAATTTTACATTCGCTGAGCATCAATCAAGATTGAAATTACGGGTACGTGTTGAGAGGTCAAGTCCAGGCACACCAGAATGCCAATCTCTTTATTTATGTCCTCGATTAATCGTCCTCAGGTGGACGAACCGTTAATTGGACACATAAAGCTGTGGACTGGCCGTAAATAAGCCATAAACCTTTGCTTTATGCCCCAATTAAGGGGAATCTCATGAAACACTGTGCGCATCTCGCTATCTTATCTCTTTGAGAAACTTCGACTTAGGTTTCCAGTTTCTCTGAAAGGTTAAGAATTGGTTTAGGATTAGGGTTTCTGTGTAGAAACAACCCAAGAATAAATTCGCTTTTTACCAGCTTTGACATCCGGAACATTTGAACAAAACAACCCGAGGCTTGAGACTTTGTATTAAATATATTGTAATCATTCAAAAAATATATTTTTTGAGAACCTCTCTAGGTATTGGAATAGATAATCTTTCGTTTATTAATAAAATAAAATATGAATATTGTAATGACGTGTGAGAGATGTTTTTTTGCAATAATAACAATACAGGAAAACCCCCATTTACACTAAAGTCAGGACAGTGTAACTCAGGGTAGTGTAATTGGGGGAGTGAATCTTTTTCAAAATTTAGGATTTGGATTTTCCGCAAAAAATCCAAAACTAAGATTTTCCTCAGTTTTGCAAAAAAATAATATAGACGAAATATTTAGTCAAATATCCCACACATAGACAGTCGCCTAGCTATATGTGTATATCCTGGCACGTGTTGAATACACAGACGCTAGCAAACATTTGACTGTATGCGCCTCCGACGACCATATTGTAGCAACGACAATGGAATGCGACAGTGCAATTGGAGGATTTGCGGCAAATATTTCAAGCCAGTGCGTAATTCGGGGTAGTGTAATTAGGGGTTCCACTGTACAATTACTGACCCGATGTTTCATGTTATGATTTTATTCGCAAACTCAAACGAATCCCTCGAATGATGTGCAATTAAAAGCTATAATAATATTAAAAATACAATATTATCATTTTTTTTGCAATATACATAAAAAAATACCAATTTTGTACGAGTTTTAAGTTATCGAGTTTTAAGTTATCGTGTTTATAGTCAAAGAAATATTTTTTTTATATTAATTAGAATTTTTAATTCGAAAATAATTTCAAAACAATTTTAAAAAATTAAAAAAATGTATTTTTTACGCATATTATATTTAAATGTTGATATTACAGCTAAAGCCAATGCGCCAAATATTTTAAAGTTGAAAGATCACACGAGAAACACTCGAAGTAAATTGACATTACAGACACCCATGCCTTAGGTCTCAAACTAAAAATTGAAAAACTTCAATTTGATATTGATTTTACCGGGATTCGAGAGCCCAGATCAGCCTGGTCGGTAAAGCAAACTCTAACCAACTAGACCACAGCAGGCGACATTACAACTGTATAAACATAATGAAAAAGGGAACAAAGTAAATAGTCAAAGTTTAAATAAATTTTTGGTCAGAATTCAAAAAAAAATTTGGTCTGAATAAAATTCAATTTTTGGTCAGAATAAAAATATTATACGGTCAGATTTTTATAACAATTTTGGTTGGGTTAGGTTAGGTTTTTTAAATTTAATTTCATTTAAATTATGACTTTTTGATATAAATTCTGACCATTAATTATTTATTCTGCCCTTTGTAATTCTGACCGATAAATTATGACCATTTAATATAAATTCTAACCAATGTTTTAAAAATTATGACCGAAACTGAATTAAAATTCAGACCGTTTAAATAAGAGCTATAAAAAAATCTTCTGTACTTCGTGCGTATAAATATTCAATTAAATATTTTTTCATAAAATTTATTACAGTACTACGGTCTCGTGACACGAGAATTTCCCGGGAAATGACTATTTTATGTCTCGTGTTCCTGGACTTGAAAAAAGCCGAGTCTTCAGAATCCCTATTTGAGATAGATTAATTCCTTTTTTTACTTCTCATTTAACTTGTAAACTGAGTTGAGTGATTACTTGTATTGACATACTAATTGAAAGAGGATCCGAATGTAACAAAAATGAAGTAATACTTATGTTGTTTGACATGAATTAGCAAGGTAATGGCTGTAGTGAACTAAAATTAGTCATAATCATCAGGAATCGTCAAGCAGTTATTATATTTTTGTCACTACTGATACATACAAGGACTATTTATTTAGTTTTTACTGTGTCCGCTACCAATGAGTAACATATGGGTTCCTAATAAGTATTATCTCAATATATTTTTTTATACGAAAGCTGTTCGTTACACAGTAACAACAACACTGAATATGACTTGAAAAACAGTGAAAATTATCTTTTTACTCCCTTGAAGTGGTCTTCAATTTTAAATCATTTCCCCTCTTTCTAGTAGATTGTTTTAAATCCATACCCGCTCCAAATGTGGAGCATATGGTCTCTAAATGGAAGTATCTCGACAGAGGTATTGTAGTATTAAAATACATTTCGCGACCCGAGTACTACAAGGTTCTATGTGAAAAAATTTGACAAAACAGAAAAGTAACAATGCGGCAGTCTTCCAAGTGTCATTATTAGTATATATTATTACTTTTGTTTCGTCAAAAATTTTCACATAGAACCTTGTAGTACTCGGGTCGCGATTTGTTATTATGCCTTATTCAATACAATCTTAATTGGTTGTTTTATCAAAAACAAACATTTTAATTTTTTTATTCGATAAACTTTATTTTATCCTTATAAAATCTCCTCAAAGATATACACTTAGAATAATAATTCACATCGCTATTAACTGTATATGGTGGTTTCCATTTCATTTGAAAAATTAAATTCACTATTAAATGCCTTCAGGCGATTATATATTGTTAAGTTAACCGCCCAACGTAACACTGTCATGTCGTCGGTTAACCCTAACTAGTGAAGGCGACATTGACGCAGGCAGAGCCCCATTAAAACATGTAAAGCCTATTTCCGGTTCTCGGAAACTCAAGAAAGGAGGTGCTACAAAGGCGGCGCGTCCTGCTGAATTGAATGCTGAATTTGGTGACCAGGAATTATCATGTTTCTTTTCTAGTAGCTAGTACAATTTAAACATATACGTTCCATTTTGTACCACACAATTAAAAGAGAATTAAAATTTTCTGCTCCGACTCAAGTACTCTGTGATAATATGGAAAGACAACATAAATGTTATTCTTTATATATACAGTGGAACCTCTCATAATGAGCACCTCTTATAACGAGTAATTCGCATAACGAGCAAAACAGATTGTGGAAAAAAATGCTCCCTTAACGAGCGACTTTTCGCATAACGAGTGACGCAGAGTTTTGGAAAGATCCCCTTCACGTCGTTGCTTGACTCAAAATGATTGAAAAGGTGTGGGAAAGGGTTACCAAGAGAACCCTCACTTCAGCTTGGAAAAAACTTTGCCAAGGAGCGTTGTCGAATGTGATTTTGAGGGGTTTGAAACAGTACCTAGTGGAGTCTACAGCCAGCGAGATTGCATCTTTGGACAATACCGTGGGACTGTTGGTGGATAACAACGATATTGATGAGCTTGTGAAAGAGTAGTCAAGAGCTGACCACCGAAAAGTTTTTTTCACTTTTCACTACAGGATTCAAGGAGAGAGTAAGATTCAAAAAATGTTTGTTATATCTTTGATAGATACAGCGGTAACTTTGTGGAAGTTAATTTCTAATATAAGATTGGATTTGATAACTTTGTTATTCTACATGTGACACTTGTTTTGCCTCTTTAAGAAACATCATCAGACTATCGTAACGTTCACAAATAAATAAGGTTAAAAATATCAAAGTATATTACAATGTACAATTCTACAAAATTGTATAACTAAAAATACGTTAATATTTTTAACTTTATTACAATCGAGTTCTACCAAATAGATGCCAATTTAATCAATTTACAAATAAACTTTTTTTTATTATTCAGTGAATTCGTAAGCGTTGTGATAATCCGATGATGCTTCTCAAAGAGGCAAAACACGTGCTAAAAGTTGTAGCATAGCAAATAGAATAACAAATAAATCAAATTTAATGTTGTATTGTTAGTACTAATTAATTATTTATATTAAGTAAGGATGGTAAATCCTGAAGAAAATTAGTTAAAAATGGTGAACCGCCTGTCCTTTTTAAAATTGTATTTACTTATGTCACTGTCTTCTTTGGCCATATTCGCTCCTTATGTGGAGCATATGGCCGCCACGCGGCACCTCCATTTTTCCCTGTCTCCCGCCAATTGCTTTGCTTCCTACATAAGCTACTGTACATGTAAACAAGTTGAAATAAGTGCCGCCTGTGTGGTCGAGTGGTCAACATCGTTGGCTATCACTACGGAGGGCATGTGTTCGAATCCCAGTACGGGCAGTTTTATCAATTGATTTATGAATTTCTGTTCAAAGGCATGGATGTATGTGATGTCTTGAATTCCCCCCTCCCACCCATCCCATCCTATGAATGGGGCGTATCGAGAGCGATTAGCTAACCACTAGTCCTGTCCTAGCCCTATTGAGTAACAAGCAGTTCTCGTAGAAAAAAATCTGTTGAGATAAACTCCATTAGGAGTCCATATGCTCCATATTGGGAGCGGACATGGTAAAAAAAAAAAAGTTGAAACATTTTTTTAAATAATTACCAAAAAACAACAGTCTTGGCTCGCAAGAATGATCCAAGAAATGACAAGTTCAGAATCCCTATTGTCCAGCGACGCATCAAACTTTATGCGTATCTACATTTTTTTTTACTTGACTGGGAGTGTCTTAAGGGGAGCACCCAAGACTCAGTGGCAGGGCTGTGGAGTCGATAAAAAAAACACGACTCCGACTCCGACTCCGACTCCGACTCCGAATTTGACTCCGAGTCCGACTATGACTTGACTAAAAAATGCGTGCATATAAATGTATGCACTTCAAGTAACAAAAAAAAAATATCGAATCTACTTTTTCGACATGAGAAAGAAAGAAACAACAACTTTTGCGCGGACTCATATGCAGTGGATCTTGGTGACTCACTGGCTTGGCGTGACTCATGACACCTACACGTTTAATATTATTAAGCTATATCACAATAATTATTACGTAACTCAATTTTCATAAATTTCGTAGTCGGAGTCGCCCGTTTTTCACGACTCCGACTCCGACTCCGACTCCACAGCCCTGCTCAGTGGCGTGTATTTGAACCCTCTTATAAAGAATAAAGAAACCTTATCTGTATTCACTGAAATATTATTCATTAACACTCTTAATTTATTAGACAACATGTTAGAATAATAAATCGATGTACGCCGGTCTTGCTTCGCCATTAAGTAAGGGTCGCCGCAGAACTTCTTGTTGTGCGGCTCGCCACATTATTTATTACTGACTAATGAAATCTGTGACACGCACTATAGACAAAACATACAGAGATCCGCGAAAACTGAACGATGATTTTGTTTAATTCTCGCGGCTCGGAGACTAGAAAAATACTTCTCTGCCGATGGGCGTCGTTTAGGGACCCCAGTGGTTTCCTCATTATTGGCCTTATTCTTATGAATTTCAAAAAAAAAATAGTCTAAGGGCTTTAAAATATCTCTCTGCATCATTCCTCATAATTTTTAATAAATAATCATATTTTAAGTTGCACGTAAAAAAGACGTCATCTCAGCACAAATATGAATTTGCAACTAAGGCGTTTAGCTTAGCTATCTTACGAACGATCGCTGATAAGCGGGCGCTTATCTCGTAATCGCGTTATCGCGTATTTATATAAACTACAAAAGGTCCAAAAAACTATGATATAAGAATACCTTAATTATAAACATTGTATCACCCATATTAAAATAGATATTTAAGAAAATGTGGGTATTGGGGTCGCATTTCTTGAGCTTAGAACCGGAAAAGTTAAGACAACTTCGGTGATTTCTTCGTGTAAAAATATGATTTTTGATCATACTTATAATGATCCCCTGAGACGTGATATGAGAGATGTGGTCGTTAAGGAAAAAAAATAATTATAATATTCTGTACGTCTTAAAGCAAATATGGGCAACCACTGGTCCGCGGGTCGGATCCGGACCGCCGAACTATTTTGTCCGGCCCTGATTCATCTCGGCGAAGTAATAGAGAAAGAAATTAATAGTTCCAGGGAGCCAATTTTTCTAGTCTAGTAATTCAAGTTCAAGGCCAATCGTCACACTTAATTTTGTAATCAGTATATAATATTAATATTATGTCGTTCATTATATAATTATTTTTTTTTAAGTAGTAGCAACGTACTTTATTTTATTTAATATTACTTTATTATGTTTAATAATTTGGTCCGGCCCTTGACTCGGAGACAGAATAATAATTTGGCCCCAGACCTAGGAAAGGTTGCCCATGCACACTAACAGTTTCAGTTGACGCCCACGTTGTTACAATTCACATTCACTTTGACCAATCGATGTGTGAATTAATTAGTAACTGTATTAACTCACTGACGAGCGCTAGACAGAATACAAATGGCCATACGGTTAAGCCAGTGTTTGTATACAGACAAGCGCTAGTCAAAATATGAATGAAATTATCGTTTAGATTACGTTATTCTTTTTTTTCCCACACTTAATTGCAAGCCGCCAAGCCTTCGTCAGTTGCTTCCGAAATAATCCTAGCACAAAACTGAACATCGCATAACGTTCGCTACGGGTGGGGGATTCATTTGTTTCTTCGTGTATAATGTAACTGGTTAAAATGAATTAGTTAACTTATACATTGTCTACGTGCATATTTTAACTGCAACATAAACAACACTGAACAATATAACCTCTCTATTTTTACAGTGTTATACTTAATATAAGAAACGAAAAAGTTTGAATCATTCTATTAAGTTTGTGAAACAAATCATAACACGAGTTTCGTTTCATTGAGAAACCTTCTTAGATTAAATATATCTGTGGCTTCCAGTATACATAAATGAAAAAGCTCACCTTTCAGAGTAATAACTATAAAATTCCATCTTTTATACAGCGTGTACAATAAACACCGCATGACTCTTGTTATTTTCAAAATTCTTTATTTAATGGCAAACAATGAAGCAACATCATAAATAATATGAAAAAAATAATATAATATACACCATGAATACAAGCCCACCCTCTTTCACAACCGCCCTAATTTGACGAACATCTAGCTGTGTTGAAAAAAAAAGATTGTATAACGATTTTGTGACACAGAGCGCCCCAGGAGTAACCAAAAATAAATTATTACTAAATATAGGTGCTGATTAGGAATCGATCGTACATCGTTTTTTTTTAATTAAATCACTTAGACTCACTTTTGTTTTTGAATTAATCTATTAGTAACAAAACCAGTGAAAAAGTAATGTGCTAACAAACTATTTACTGATTTATAAATTTTAATTCGATAACTTTGTTATTCCACTAATTGTGCCACATCTTACTGACACAGTTTTCGCCTCTTTGAGAAACATCATTAGGCTATCTAACTAACCGACACGTGTTACAAGTTGTACCACAACAAGTGTAATAACAAACTTTTTTTTCCATGTTCGCTCCCAATGTGGAGAATATGGACTCCTTATAGAGTCTATCTCAACAAAAGTGTTGTTACTGCTTGTTACTCAGTTGCTCAACCTCTCTTTTTTTTCCAAAAAGAGTGTGAATAGAAGTGTTGGGCTAGGACAGGACTAGCGGTTAGCTAATCGCTCTCGATACAACCCGTTCATAGGATAGGTTGGGTGGGAGGGGGGAATTCAAGACATCACACACATTCATGCCTTCGAACAGAAATTCATAAATCGATTTAAAAATCAATTTATAAAACTGTCCGTACTGGGATTCGAACCCGTGACCTCCGTAGACGAAGTTGACCACTCGACCACGCAGCCGGCGAAATTCCACCATGTTATTAAATTTAATTTTATATAAAAAAAAATGTCCACAAAATCACTGCCGAATCTGCCAAAGAAACTATTTACTTATTAAATTAATTACAAAGGGACAGTAGTCATTTTTCTATATATATTTTTTTAAGTTTTGGAAATATTTTTCAATAAACGCTAATGTCCACAAAATTTACATTATAAAATTAATTAAAGTTTTGTTTATACCCATTTAAATTATCTCCGTAAATGTTTTGTTTTTTATTTGTCCTTCCTTTTATTAGAAAATATTTTATATGTGATTTATTAAACTGACATCAGGCCTAAATTAATTAACAAAATTTTATTTGTTAAAGACGAGCATTCGCTTATGAAATTTCATTTTGTAATATAAATAATTTTCAATTCCCTTTAGATCTGACAAAATATAATTTGAATATGCTTAATTGAATTAATATTTACCTTTTATAAGATTTTAATCAACATCTTAAACGTAATACTGAAAGATGATGCACTTACCTGAAAAATAAAAGAAAAACATATTTCAATAAGTTAGTTACAGAATTTTAAATATCTCTGAATTTATACATTTAACAAATAAATAGTACATTTATTTCTTATAAAAACACGAAACATTAATTTACTAAGCGTCAGTTCAGATTCATCCGTGCACTTGAACGCCTGAAGATGCTAAAAGGCGAAACCCGGGTCGTTAGTGATAAAATAAATTTGTGTGGATGTACATAATTTGAACGATTTAAATTTAGTGTAATTTGAAATTCAGATCGCTGAACGGAAAACAAAACGAATTATCACTAATTCGCCGCGAGCTGTCAAACCTTTCACAGTTGAACTAAAGATGTATAACTCGATCGCTTATCGTATCAAAACTCTCTGATCTGAGTGAGGGACGTCAGATATTATGATATTTTCTGATAATATCACTCGAGGCATATTACGAACGCAACTGAGAGAGTTTCTCGAGAATTAATTGGGATGTGGGAGTTCAGGATTGTCGGTCTACTGGAAATCCAAATGAGCGAGCAGTCGGGGCGAATAGGCGTGAATAAATTAAGATCTAACACCGTGAGCTCCAAGCTATTATCGGAAAACTTAATTGGGTGAGATTGTACATTCAAATATTTTATTACACGATTTTTAAATAACACGATCCATCAAAAAGAACGAATACTATATTTTTACACGAATTATTTGCTGTAACACGATTTTCAAATACACAATAACAATACAGTGAAACCCCCATTTTCACTAAAGTCGGGTCAGTGTAATTCGGGGTAGTGTAATTGGCGGTCTGAATCTCATACAAAATTAGGGATTGGGTTTTTTCCTCAAAAAATCTAAAACTTAGATTTCCCTTCAGTTTTGCAAAAAAAATATATTTACGAAATATTTAGTGATAAAATTCAAAGTGCGCCAAAATCCTACACATAGACAGTCGTCCGCTGTGCGTGTATAACCTGGCACTTGTTGAATACACAGACGCTTGCCAATATTTGACTGTAAGCGCGGCACAGCGACCGTCCGCGTAACGACAATGGAATGCGACCGTGCAATTGGGTGATTTGCGGCGAATATTTCAAGCCGGCGCGCGATTCGGGGTAGTGTAATTGGGGGTTCCACTGTATTCTTTTAGAATGTGAACAAAATATATGCAACAACACAAAGTGTCACATTATAAATTATTTAATCCGAAATTATTAGTGCAAATCTTAACGAGTTATTATTCAATTACATAATCCGCGAACAGGCTTCAAATGGCGTCGGTTTATTAGACGTCGCGGGGTGACCACGACGCCGAAACCACGCGCCGCGACGTTTTTCGACCGAAACTCTCCCCTTTCTCTCCGCTTAGACTAAGACTCGGTTTACACAATTAATATTTACAATTATAATTAGATATCCATTTATAATTGAATACAATTTATGCGTTTAATTATTTAAAAAATAAATATAGATCTTCGAATAAAGTGCGTATTGAATGATGAATCACATTTGCCGGCTATGGCAGTAAAGTGAATTTGTCATACGTCAAATATTAAAACAAAAATGTACAAATATATGTACATACATTGAGACTTCAAGAGGTGAAGTGAGCCAAGTAGTAAAAGTGTAAAACTTTTCTAGTGAACATTACTTTTGATGTTTTGATGGATTGCATATTTCTATTTCAGTGTGTAATTACTGAGATTTTTCACATTTACTATACTTTAAGACATGTGGAATATTACAACGCATCCAATTAAATTATTCTTAAAATACTACTTGGCTCACTTCACCTCTCGTGGACTCTTAAAATGTACAAACTTCATAATTTAGATTCATTGTTTTTTTTCATATTTCTGGCGAGACTTATTATTTGTGAACACATTCTATCTGTCAGTAGTCAGTAGAGCTTGTTGGTTTTTATAAACCGGTTTTAAATTTTTGTTTATTATAATGAAGTTCTACCAAGCAGGGCATCCTATACCAATCCCTTTTTGTAATTCCGAGATTTTGAGATTCACAATTTTTCTATCCCGGTATTGATCATCCACCATACATCGTGTCACAATTGTTTGAGATTCTACGAAAATTTCGGGATTCACAACTATTTTGGAATGTGAGTAAGTCAGAGATTGAGAGATTTAAAAATAATCAGGGCTGTGGAGTCGTGAAAAAAAAGAAGACTCCGACTACAGCTTTAAAGTAATTACTTTTGACTATTTTGTTTGAATACATATCATTAAATATATTTTTCAAAAAAAATTCGAGCCGCTCATTTTTCCTACGACTCCGGCCAAAATACGGCGGCTCCAGAACTCCAACTCCTGCTCCACAGCCCTGAAAATAATCTTTAAAAAGGCTTGTTCAACCGATTTCTTAAATAATCTCTATTGTTTTTGTTTTCGTCAAAAAATATTGTATTTCGTGCAGGAATTAAATATCTATCATTAAAAGACTTTTTCAATGTCTGTTTCATTGAAGGTTAAGTATGAATTGCGTTTCAATGAAAAAAGATGTTTTGGAATTTTATGTTTAAAATAATCACATTTTTAACCATTTACTTTGCATTATAAAATCCGCCTTAACGGTGCCATACTTAATGTATGCAACGAGGCAATTTCCGTGTGAACACAGAACGATTTCGTTTTATTGAAACTTTGGTATTCCTACTAAAGCAGATTGTTTCCAAGGAATGCTAAATTCCAAACCTCTAGGTATTTTGAATAAAACATAAAACTGAATATAGAATTTAACGAGACAGAATCGTGACTTAGCATTTAAAATGACTTTAGCATGTTTCTTATTTAAATAAAACACGGCAATAATAATTTTCACATCTAAAAAACAATAAAACATTTCATATATAATATTATTTTAATTATCTTCTTTATTATAAAGTTCAGTGTCAAACAACGACAAGTCATAATAATAGGGTGAAAATATCAACGTATTTCAGTTCTACAGTTTTTTTATATATTATGCGTTGATAACTATTTTTGCTTTCGCCATCGTCAGAACTATGCTTAAACGTAAATTTGCTCAAATACTGGCTAAGAAGTGATACACAATGCATCATATTATTTACTCTAACATACTAATTCAAATTTTAAATGTGATTTTAGTGTTTCAAAGAACGATAAGCAGTCTTATTATTATCTTTAACTTCGTACACATCAATCCATTTTTTGTTCTACTTTGAGAATCTATTTTATTTAGTTGAATTTTTTCTTTTCTGTTTTATTTAATAAAGACGGAACTAGCGATCGAATATATTCTTTTGTTCTTCTACAAAAGGTCCAAAAAACTATGATATAAGAATACCTTAATTATAAACATTGTATCACCCAAATTAAAATAGATATTTAAGAAAGTGTGGGTATTGGGGTCGCATTTCATGAGCTTAGAACAGGAAAAGTTAATTAAAATCGTGTAAAATAATGTGAGTTGCTTTTTAAGCATACCGTGTACAACAACACCTAGTATAGAATAATTTTGATGATTAACGAAGTTCAAAGTAACGTATGTGCTGTGTGGAAACTGTATCTACTTCATAAAGTTACTAATCAGCCCAGTGACACGCCGCTCGAAGCGTGATTTTAGTTGAGAACTTAGTGTGAATATCTATGAAGTTAACACGACTAAATCAACACATCGTATATGCATGTGTATTAGAGAATACGTACCCAAGTTAATACGCCGAGTGGTTTTCAAACTACGTCGAAACCCCCATATTACGTTTTTGAAAAGGAGCACATAAAAAAAAACGAAAGGAAAAGAACTTATATTGGATAGTAAGTTGAATTTAAATATGTATATAATAAAAATATCACTAGAAAATAGGGCTTCCAATTAACCGGACTTAAACACTAACCGGTTTTCGGTTTTTTTCTGACAAATAAACCGGGTAACCGGTTTAAACCGAAATATCATGTATTTTGATTAGGTAGGTATGCAAAAAAAAATTCAATATTTGGCATAACAGCTAATACTCCAATTTTAATCAAAAAACACGACATTTATCTTAATAAAACTCTAGTTACCAACCTGTTTGCTATGGCAAAGTAACAATTGCCATAACATGTAGCATGATAAAAAAAATATACGTCAAATAAAAAAAACAGAGCTTGATTATAAAACTCACCAAAAGACTGATGTTTAAATGCATTCAATTTTTAAAAAAATACCAACTGGATAAGACAAGAAATCCAACGTTTAGACAAAAATAGAGTAGAATACCAAAATATTCACTTGTCAAAAAAAGTAATTTCTGTTCACAACATGGACAACTTTGAGACAGAAGTAGATTATTTTACAATATATATATATATGTATATGTACATGTTTGTTGTATTTTGTGAATTGTTTCCTATATAACGCAGTAAATTCATTATAAAACATTTTTCTTTTTGTAAAAAACAATGAAAAATAAGAAAAGTTTATTTTTGATAGAACCCGGTTAACCGAGAGAAATAAACCGGTTTTCGGGTTATTTCAAAACACGCGATAAACCGGTTAACCGGTTTCGGTTTAAACCGGTTTGGAAGCCCTACTTGAAAATAATCAAAAATATTTGAAAAACTAAGATTGACTTCTTTGTCTCGATTGGATATAAATAACTGGGATGAAATCAATGACCAACCTGGTACCTATTTTTTTACCAATACACCACTGGGTGTAAGTTATTATATTCGCTGGTTTCACTCACGGCGAGCATTATCAACTGATAAGAGATTACAGTGTTATTTATACAAAACAGATTAAACTCTTTCTTTGATCATGTTCGCTCCCTATGTGGAGCATATGGCCACCACGCGGCACCTCCATCTTTCCCTGTCTCCCGCCAATTGCTTTGTTTCCCCCCATGACATGCCAGCATCACTCAGTTCCGCCGAGTACATCCTATGGATAGTACCCGACGGACGTCCGGGACGCCGGAATCCCACCGGTCGAAAGAAAAAACTTGATTGAGGCTTTCCGGAGGCATCCGCAGCACGTGTCCCAGCCAGTTCCAACGTCTCTCCATAACCACTGACTGACTGACTGATTAAACTCTCATAACTTTATTTGCCGCCTGTGTGGTCGAGTGGTCAACGTCGTTGGCTTCGATTACGGAGGTCACGGATTCGAATCCCAGTACGGACAGTTTTATAAATTGATTTTTCAATCGATTTATGAATTCTTGTTCGAGGGCATGGATTTATGATATTGAATTCCCCCCTCCCACCCATCCTATCCTACGAACGGGGCGTATTGAGAGCAATTAGCTAACCAAGAATCACCTGTCCTTAGCCCTATCCTTCTATTCCTACTCTCTTTGTAAAAAGAGAGGTTGAGCAACTGAGTAACAAGCAGGTCTCCTAGAAACACTTATGTTGAGATAAACTCCATTAGGAGTCCATATGCTTCACATTGGGAGCGGACATGGTAAAAAACAAAAGCGAAATCGGCCAAAAAAAAAGGTCGCGTAAAAAGAGGACTGGATGTATTGTATACGAAATTTTCTGGTCACATATGTATGTCAAGATTTTCTAGTATACTTATGAAACCAGTGGTAACATGTGATGCAATCTGGTACCTTCAAAGAGTTGAAGGATCATTATTTTCAAAGGCGTAGTGGATAATACAGCTCTCTACTTTCTTCGTTTAGTGGAAGTTACTGACAAAGTTATAACTTACGAACTTGCTACGTACATGATGGAATTTTGTTGTGCGAGTATATAATATCACTCGATTGAGACTGTTTGTGACTGTGCTATTAAGATCCCATTATTTAGTTGAAATAATAATTTACAACGTTATATAAAGCATTGGTACACAACCTATTAATCCTATGGCACACTAAATTTTGACACAGATTTTCGCGGCACACAATATTTACATAAAAAAGTTATACTGTGGAACCCCCAATTACACTACCCCGAATTACGCGCTGGCTTGAAATATTCGCCATAAATCCCCCAATTGCACGGTCACATTCTATTTTCGTTACTACGAGACGGTCGTCTGTGCCGCGCATACAGTCAAATATTGACTAGCGTCTGTGTATTCAACACGTGCCAGGCTATACACGCATTACCGGGCGACTGTCTATGTTTTGCATTTTATCACTTAGTAACTAAATATTTCGTCAATATTTTTTTTTTGCAAAACTAAGCGAAATCTTAGTTTTGCATTTTTCACGGAAAACCCAAATCCATAATTTTGTGTGAGATTCAATCCCCCAATTATACTACTCCGAATAACTTTTCGGTTCTAAGCTCAAGAAATGCGACCCCAATACCCACATTTTCTTAAATATCTATTTTAATATGGGTGATACAATGTTTATAATTAAGGTATTCTTATATCATAGTTTTTTGGACCTTTTGTAGTTTATATAAATACGATAAGATAAGAGATAAGCGCCCGCTTATCAGCGATCGTTTGTAAGATAATAGGCCGAACGCCGCTAAGCAAAGCGCGCCAGTAGCACATTGATATTTGCATTGGAATGACGTATATTTTACGCGCAACTTAAAATATGATAATTTATTAAAAAACCACGGATTTTTATAAAAAAAATGTATGAGGAATGATGCAGAGAGATATTTTAAAGCTCTTAGACTATTTATTTTTTTGAAATTCATAAGAATAAGGCCAATAATGAGGAAACCACCGAGGTCCTTAAAAGACCCCCATCGGCCGAGAAGTATTTTTCTAGTCTCCGAGCCGCGAGAGTTAACACGGTTCCGACAATAGTGTAAATTATTGTGATTTTTATGCACTTTATGATTTGATTTTACGGTTTTTATGCGATTCACCGTTTATTGACATTGCTTACTCGAGGTTGACACAATATGCCCACGGCAGCGAAATTTTTTTAAGATACTGCCGCATACTCATTGGGCATGAACACAAGAGCTCAATAAAATGTGTTTTTTATTTAATTATGACTAATCGCATATCCGATGAAATAATCCGAAAGTCATGATATGCCGTGTTATATGATAGCAGCAGGCTGCGTATAACGATGCCTTTGACTGTAAAGCTGTCGAGAGCTTTCGCTCCACGGAACGTTGCACGTGCAAATAAAAGTCGTCAGTCTGCTGGGTCAGCGAAGCCTGGATGCCTTACGCAAGCTTTATGACGTCGATTTAAAATTAGTACCGACGTACACAGATTGTGCAAAGCTTTCTTGTGCAGACATACAATAAAATCTTTTATTTCAGATCAACAATAAAATCGTTATTTTTGTATTTGTTACAGGTTCTTTTACGTGGCAAAGAGTGTAAAATAAACATTCTATTATTTTTTTCAGTACCGCATGTTTTTAATAATTTTGAACAGTTTTAAAAAATAGGACTGAATTTATGAATACTAAAAGTTTACTTATAAAATGATATATATAGTTTAATATTTTCAAGTTACATTCGTGGTCTTCAGTGGCCTTACGGTATTCACGCCGTTCGTATGTATCGGCCACCAGTGGCCTTACGGTACTGAAGCGTTTAAACTAAAATAAAACAACAAACTGTTAACGTGTTAGCTGCCAATTCACGGTGGATATTTTAAATTAATTATAGGATTTTTTTAAATGAATGCAATGTTCAAATACTCATTACATGTTGTCCTCAACTTACGACCGAAATACTTTCCTAAGCTTTGGTCGCAAGTCGAGTTTCATACATTTTTTTAAATCATGTCCGCTTCCAATATGGAGCATATGGCCTCCTAATGGAGACATCTTAACAGATGTTTTTTTCTACGAGTACAGTTATTAATCAGTTGCTCAACCTATCTGTGTCGACGAGAGTAGAGATAGAAGAATAAGACCAGGAGGGGGCTCGAAGGGGCTTGAGCAAGCCTTTTGTTAAATTTAACTTAGGATACGGAGCCAATTGTTAATTTAAGAGAAAACAATATTCTCAGATCAAATTAGTCGATATCAGCAATTTATGACCCATATATTATATACGACAGCTTCAGTATACACAGTAGTACATTTTTAGCCATTTACATTGATAATTTTTCAGTAAATTTCATAGTGTTATATGTTATTAGTGTATTAAGTAACAATGTATTGCATATATGTAATTTCACAGGAGTGATAAAAAAAATCACTCCTTCCCTAGTACACCATGAGATTAAGCGAGCCCTCTGTTAACGTATCGCCAGCTTACTGCTGCATATAAGAACAAATAATTACAAATGAGTATTTTATTTTTTGAAACCTTTAAATTCTTATCATATATCTCGTACCGATTGTTTTTTGCACCTTGTCATATCAGAGCGATGAAGATTTATCACATCGTCTTATTAAAAACCATAATGATATGATGAAAATACATTTAATATCGTTTGCCGACACCTTGGAAAAATCACGTTATAAAATTTAATAAAATGAAAATGCATATAAAATACTCGTTGCATGGTAAAACTCATTTAACAAGAAAACAGATTTCGTTTGCGAGTAAACATCTTCTGCTGGTTGAAAGAAAACTCAAACAACATGATTAATATATTAGATACATAACTTTAATATAACGTACTGTTTTAAATTAGAACACATCCTAACAGAATAAGACCACAAAAAAACCAATATATCAAAATGTTGTAAGGTGAAAAAATAATAAATTATTATTATATAATAGTGCTTTCACCAGAACTATGTTTAAACTAACATTAACCCTCCAAGAACGAGCGTGACCTTATGGTCACAGTAAACACCGTTGTCTATTGATCCCACTATTCATTATTTTCTACCTGAATATATTTGCTTTCACTCATATTTGGTTAAGAAGGGTACAGACTTTAGTAAGTCATCAACCGCGGAGAAAGAAACGGCCACCAAATGCACATGCGATTTTTTGAATTTCCGTTTTTTTTAATGGACTTTTTGAAACTGTTAGTTATTTTTTTATTGAAACATCAAATTATTTAAAGTTATTTTGCTAATATACTTGAATTGAAATTATGTTGATCTAAAGAAGTCAAATTGTAAATATTTTTAAAAATTTCACGTTTAGCTATATTTCAACCCGAATGTTTGCGTGCCCATACGGTCAGGCTCGTCCTTACTACTGTCCATACACAATATTACAAGATAATAAAAGGATGAGCATGACCATATAGTCATGCGGGGTTTCTATACAACAATTTGGCACTATTTTTTTTTAAATTTTGTTAGAAATAAAAGTTATCTGTGATTTCAATATGGCTTAAAAAACATTTTTATTATCGAAAAAAGCTCTCGTCTCTGTAGGGTTAAATCAGATATATTTACTGACTTAGAAGAGATACACAATAAATCATGTCATCCACGCAAACATCTTCATTTAAATTACAAATTGTAGTACAGTGGAACCCCGATGTACCGTTCTCGCATTGTCCGTTTTCCCGCATGGATCGTTTATTTTTCATAGTCTCGGCCAAACACCCATAAGAACAATGTAAAGTAATCCCGCATTGACCGTTCCCCGATTTACCGTTTTCCTCGATCTATCGTTTGAATATTTTGGTCCCGTCACAAATATTATCCCGATTGACCGTTTTCGTTGAATATTTTTTATAAATAGTCTTGTCTCGCATCTCGTATGGCGTTTTTTTCTGTGGAACCCCAATCTACCGTTCTCACTATCTTTGTTTTTTGTATGGATTGTTTATTTTTTACTTGACCGAGACCTCAACCCCGTAGTAACGATGTTTTATAATTCCACGTTAATCATTCCCCGATTTCTTTGATCTATCATCTAAATATTGTCGTTACATTTCAATTGTTATCCCAATTGACCCCCTTTGTTGAATATTTCTTCTTTCACTTATAAATAATCTTTCATCGCATCTGGTTGCGCGAATTTTTCTAACTCAAAAGTCAAAACTAAAATGAATACATGAAGAAAACTAAAACTCTAACTGATAAACTGAAAACAATTCAAAGCGTTGAAAAAATCTAGGAAAAAAATGGGTCGAAATATGTATACAGCAAAAAAAGATAACGTAGAAAAGAACGCATGTTTGAAGGTTGTCTATGAAAATGTAAGTGCTAAATTACAAATAGGCAACTTAGTATGTATTAATCAATTAAATAGTAAATGTATGTATTCTTTAATAAAAAAGTGAAAGAAATGAATAAATTAGTTGAAAATTAAACATTTTTTGATATTATTTGAAGATTTCCCGTATTATCGGTTTCCCGCATTATTCGTCATTTTATTTCAGTCCCTTGGAAAACGTAGAATCGGGGTTTCACTCTATTATAATTAATAAATTGAATTTAGTGTTTCTTGGAACGATAACAAATATAGGATTATTCAAACTAAATTAGTTTAAATTAAAGTGATTGCTTATTATTAGTTACATTAGCGTCTTATATGGATGTTTTGTCTAGAAAATCCCCTTCTCTTTAATCCTAAAATTAGTGTGGTGTATTAAGAGCGACAGGTTACCCACTAGTCCGGTCTCAGCCCTACCCGTCTATCACCACTTTTATATTTATAGAAGTCGTTCTGTTAGAGAGAAACACTTCTGTTGAGATAAACTCCATTAAGAGTCTATACACTGCACATTTTGTTGGGTCATATGGCGCAGCGGTTAGCGTTGTGGGCTTCCGTTCTGGATCTCACGGGTTCGAGTCCCAGTATGAACATATTTTTTTCAATCGATTTCTGTTCGAAGGCATTTGTGTTTGTGATGTATGAAAATTTCTTCCCACCTTTTCCGATTTTTTATTAACTGGGTGTAGCGGAAGCTTTTAGCTAACCACTTGTTCTAGCCTTATCCCCATATCCCTGTTACGCGTTTTGAAAAAGACTAGTTGAGTGACAAACAGTTTTCGTACTTATTTAGCACTACACATATTCATCAAAATATTGCTTATATTCTATTAGAATACTAAGTATTTGATTTTTTATATGTCTTGGACATCCGTGTTCGCTTGTATATGTTCCGGACACCTGTGTCCGCTTGGTATTCAAGTGGCTAATTGCCATTCATACTTCACTTAATTAATTTCGCATATCTTATAGAGAATTTTAATCACAATGCCCCACCCTATTACAGGTTGTGTGCAGTTAGTTGTGCACCCTATAATTACACTGCCACTGTCAGGGTTGTTGCTGTTAAGAGAAACGCAATATAAGCCGTTATCGCCGTGGAATCCATTTACGGCAAAATGCAATATCCGAGCAAAAGCTGCGTGGGAATTGTTAATAGTTACAATGTTGTGATCAAACAATCTCATTACTTAATTATGCTAACATAATGTATGTATGTACAGCTTACATTATTATTGTATTCACTCACTAACAAAGTAAATATATTAATTTGAATCGTTCAAAATTTGTGCTTTGACATAAGTTCTATCACTTAACCCTCCAGAGATGAGAGCTTTTTTTCGATAAAAAAAATATTTGCTAAGCCATATCACGGATAACTTTTATTCCTAACAAAAATTAAAAAAAAAAAAACGCTAAGTCGTTGTATAGAAACCCCGCATGACTATATGGTCATGCTCATCCTTTTGGTATCGTGCAATATTGTGTACGGACAGTTGTGAAGACAAAAGTGACCGTATGGGTTCGCAAAAATTCGGGGTTGAAATATTTACAATTTGCCCTCTTTAGATCGACACAATTTCAGTACAAATATATTAGCAAAAGAACTGTGAATAATTTGATGTTTTGATAAAAAAAATAACTAACAGTTTCAAAAAGTCCATTAAAAAAAAACGAAAATTCAAAAAATCGCATGTGCTTTTGGTGACCGTTTCTGTCCCCGCGGCTGATGATTAAATGAAGTCGGTGCCTTTCCTAACCAAATATCAGTAAAAGCAACGATATTCAGGTAGAAAGGGGATGAATAGTGGGGTCAATAGACAACGGTGTTTACTGTTACCATATGGTCACGCTCGTCCTTGAAGGGTTTACACCCGGGTTTCGCCTTTCTATATTTAAGTGTATTTCAAGTACATTGTTAATAAATGCATTTGTTTTTATTTGTCCACTCCTGAGTATTTTTTTTATATTTTTATCCATATTCATGTGGAGCATATAGTTTCCTAATGAAGGTATCTCAAAAAAATTCTTTCTACGAAAACTGTTTGTTACTCAGTCGCTCAACCCCCTTTATCAAATAGAGTAGTAAGACAGGATAACTAATCGCACTCGCTACGCCCGGTTGTTAAAGGATCGGAAAAGGTGGAAGAAACATCACAAACACCCATGACTTCGAACAAAAATCGATTGAAAAAATGCTGTTCGTACTGGGACTCGAACCCGTGAGGTCAGACACGGAAGCCCACAACTCTAACCGCTGCGCAATAGAACCCGACACTGTCACTTGCTGTTTACTGAATGTTTACTATGAATCTGTTACTTACTAACTTCTACCAGTAAGGTGACGAAACGTCAATTCAGAGGTTCGATTTTAAAATGAACATTTATAATGGTTTGTTTGGAAATACTGGTTTAGTGATGTAAATATTATTTTATGTAACTGCGTCAAATTAATAAAACATTACATCCGTTGCATAACACGCCGAGTTAGTTACGGTGAGTTTCCGTCCAGAAGCAACTTGATGAAATAACTCACGCCACTCTACCCAGCGTAGCCGTTATCAGCTATTTCCCGTGGGAATTCCCGTTCTTGAAGGGCAAAGCGACATCGGGCACGTGGGGTAAACTTGTGTCCACGACATAACGGTGTGTTCTATTTGCGTCACAATTATTTCGGAGTTGATCCGCCGAGGGCTTGAAACAAACCGTGTGCTATATATATGTCGTTTGTGTTATGCAAAGTTGCCTATGTCCACAATTCTGACAGGAATAACAACAATTGTTCAGAATTCGTGAGTGAACATTCCAAACTGGTGCATAAACTATAATATTTAGAGGCGTACCGCCCCGCTATTCGGCATGCAACACTCACTGTACTAACAACAAAAAAAAAACACTTTTAAGGTGTTCACTGTCAATACTTGGTAGAATGGCATTACAATAAAAATAATAAAACATTTTTAGTACTTTTTCGACATAAAATGTATTTTATCAGAACCGGTTTCGCTCATCGCGAGCATTATCGACTGATAAGAAAAATATAAAAACAGTGCTATTTATACAAATTGAAATTGAAATAAAAGGTGTAAGCAACTATTAACAATGAAAAGGATTTACAAATTGCATTATAATTAAAATGCTTAACACCTATGACATACAATTAAAAAATCATCAAAGACTAATAAATATAAGTGACAAATGATCTCAATTATAAACCCAATTAAAGTTTGGGAAATTTTTAACAAAGTTTTATTTCAATTTAAATTTGTATAAATAGCACTGTTTATATATTTTTCTAATAGTTTACTATAATAGTTTTCTAAAAAACGATCTTCTGTGACAATCCGGGGAAAAAGTATACCAAATCGAGGAAAAAAACAAGGTTTGGAGATAATCTGAGGAAAAAGTATAGGGAATTGAGGATTTCAAATTCCTCGGTGAACTAATCTCAATCCCGGAATCCTGGGATTGAAAATTTATCAATCCCGAAATCCCGGGATTGGAAAAAGGCTCCGGGATTGGATACCCTAAGTGAAACCTCTCAAAACAAGTAATTCGCATAACAAGCAAAACAGATTGTAAAATAAATGCTCCCTTAACGAGCGACATTTCGTATAACGAGTGACGAAGAGTTTTGGAAAGATCACTTTCACGTCGTTGCTTGCCTCAAGATGATTGACAAGGCTTGGGAAGGGATTACCAAGAGGACCCTCACTTCTGCTTGGAAAAAGTTTAAGCCAGTGAGCGTTGTAGAATGTGATTTTAAACAGTAACTGTGGAGTCTAAAGTCAACGAGATTGTATCTTTGACCAATATCATGGGACTGGAGGTGGATAACAACTCACGCGAGCCCCTTGTTGAATTTTACTAAGGCCGGCGAGCCACTTTTTTAAAACTAAAATTTAAAATAATATTCTCAGATCAAATAAATACATAACTGCAATTTCTGACTTTTATATTATCTAGAACAGTTTCAGTATACACAATAGTACATGTTTACCCATTTTCATTGATTACTTTACGGTAAATTGCACATTGTTACATATTATAAGTGAGTCAAGTAACAATCGATTGCTTATTTAAGTATTGCATATAATTCCATCGGAGTGATAAAAAAACTCACTCTTCCACAGAGCCCCGAGAATTGCTTTGATATAAAGCGAGCCCCTTGTTAACGTATTGGAAGCCCACCGCTGGTGGCATGCACTACAGTGTGCAGAGTAGTAAATAAAATAATGAAATGAAGTTAAAAATACAAGCTTTTCGGATATCGGAATTCTTTGAAAGCTTTATAATTTGCCTTAGATACAACCAAGTCAGTATGACCGACGGGGCCAATAGATCCAACAGATCGTCTTGATCAATTTTTCCCGTTCGTTATTCAAGTCTGGACGTTCCCAAAGGATGTGATTAGCGTTCTGAATCATATTCCCGCATTTACAAGTAGGAATATTTACTAAGCTTCTGTTAAAATACCTCCATTAGTGGGCCATATATTTCCCGCTAATGTAGTTTTACATTGGGAGCGGACATGAATAAAAAATATCGTGTTTTAAAAAGGCTGACTGTGGATAATAATTTATTTATGTATTTTCTTCTGCGCTCTTTGTGAAATATTTTGGTACGGCCAATATGCTTGCTTTTTGACATTTTTTATGACACAAAAGGGTGTAAAAATACTTTTGTTTTCCAACATCAACTCATTCCACGTGAAATCAATGGTCGCTGTTAAAATAAAAGATAATGGAAAGAACATTAATATTTTATAGACATTTGACTGTCATTTCGTCGATAATGCATTGATATTTAGATATACTATTTTTGCTTTTATCATAAAAACAGTACATTTATAGACACCACAGTAAAACGTTGTCATAAAACACCCCATTCACCAAACATCATAAAAATTATCAGTAAACATATCAATAATTATATATTCACAATCAGAATATTTAAAAGTAGGTTTTTCTTTGTAGCAACACTTTTTCCAGCGCCAGCCAATTTGACAGCTGACAGATGATTTGTGCTCAGTTAGGTTCGCCATTTCGCCACGAATAACATTTTACCAGAACAACGCTTGCAAATTGTGAAAATGATTTCGTTTTTTTAATATCAAATTTATGGAGCTTTAAATCCAAGGGCGCGTTATCATCAATTTTAAGTATTTGGTTATTAACATTTCTGTACCATCGTTACCGATGGAAGGCCGTGATCGCTACAGAACATTCAATGAAGAGCACTATAGACCCATCGGGTCTTTTAACTACGATCGACGACTTAGTTGAGGAGTCATTGTAACCCTTAGGCTAAAAAGTTTGAAGACCCTTGTTCTTCTTCTTTTACGTTTCTACCACTACATATATTTAGTACAATAAAGATAATGTTGATATAAAAAATAAAGTTTTTTTTGGGTTTTAATATTTTGATTTATTTAAATGTTCAATTTCCAATTTATTTCGGTCAATGAAGGTTATTCCAATTTAAAAACATAATATTTGAATTGTTGTACCCGGAATGAGTGCATGGTGGCTTTCAAACTGCGGTGCGGCCGTGGGCGCGCGCAGATTAGAGAGAACATTAGTTATCACCACTTTTTTAACCATATTTAGCTGCTGGGAACAGATTTATTATTTTTCGGTTTTTTATTATGGGAAAAATTGTTTCAACATATGTTTCTTATATTTCATATTCGATGGGTCATCCATCAGGAACGAATTTATGATGAATATGGAGGTATCACTGTGTATTCATTTAGAATGATACACCTTCTGTAAAGTTTTGAATTGTATTACTTCCTAAAACTTCCCTCTTGTTTTGATGTCATAAAATCAATACATCACCAGCAATGTTACGAACACATAAGATCAAAGCTAAACTCCAAGATACCAACGATGGAAGTTTATTTCTGAGAATATTTCGTTTAATTCTTATGGCTACCTGGAAAACACCAAGCATTGATTACGTTTCTTAGTAAAAGATTACGTTACATCTAAAATAGAAAATATACTACGAATAGGGTTTGACATTGCGAAATATTTTGCTGTCATAATTCGCAATTTTTTATAGGTTATGTAATTGTTAAAAATGGGAACAAATTGACTAATTAAAAAGTGATCCAAGCAGTTTCAATGTTTTGGGGAGCAAGCCGCAAATCATTTATATTTGTTACATTTTTTACATACAAAATTACGAACAATGACAAATTTAGCTCGCAAATTACTGTTATCATTCCCACATCGTATTTAGTTGAGTAGGACTTAAGCGCTGAAAATGATTTGTTATTGAAAACAAAAGAATCGTCTGAATATAAGGAGATTTACAATTAAAATGACCAAATTAGTACCTCAACTAAAAACTCTTTGCAAATGACATTAATATCAAGATTTGTACTCATTTTATGCTATTTTTTCCGAGTTTGACGTGTCTTTTGTGGTTTTTCTTCCGAGATGAAAGAACTGATATTTTTCCATTTCGACGAAAATTAAAATTCATTTTGTTTTCCGCGCGGAGCTTAACATCAATTTTATTAACTTTTACAAAACCGTGTGAGCAAGCTAGGTCCTATAATAGTTATTGTGTATTGTATTAATTAAAAAAAAAATCTGTTAAATATTGTATGTGATTAAACTTTGGTGATTGTAAATTCCTAGATAAACGTTTTCGTAACATGTGAGCGATGGTTTTTATTTGATTCTACCTACCTGTTTTACGTCGAGTTCATTCAAACTGTTATTAGTCTTCATGACTTTTATTAGTAGGGATTTATTCTTGGGGTATTAAATCGTGAACAAAAGTAGAAATTTCTCACAATAAATGAAACTACAAATTATGTATTTATTTAAGAATGTTAAATTAAAAATAGTATTGACAGTGTGGATTTTTTTATTAGAAGCAATTATTTGTTTACGAATTTGTTTGGTAACACTAACGATAAGATTTTGATTGAAGAGAGGGGCAATGGTATTTTTTAAAGGATGAAAATGGAGCGTTGCACAAATAAAGTTGAGAAACATTGAGTTATAGATATATAACAGCTTGCAGTTGTTATATAGCTCAGAATGACGTAGATAATTTTACAATGAAGCAGATTCCTGTTAAATTCATTGCTAGTTATATCGGTAATGTAGATGTTTCTACTAACTCAAAAATAGTCTAAACGTGGTCAAATAATCAAATGACGTAAGAGAATCCAGTTCCAAATAATTCAATTCCAAATGTCAAGTAGAAATAATAGACTTTTTAAAATGATATTCATCTCGGTCGCCGCGAGGAAAATAATTTATAAAATTTCGAGTTTGTAATAACTTTCATACCTCTGTTTTCTAAAAGCAATCAAAAGTTTGACCGAGCATTTTAGGCCGTTTATATAAAATAATCGAGTTACGGATAACCTTTTAAAAACTCCGAATTAAATTACGTATTTATAAAATGTAAATACTGAGGCGGGACTCAGGTTAAATTTATATTCGCCAGTCATTATATAAAATTTAATTTTACCTTCGCCTTTCGCATTTGATCAATTTTAAAATAAGCACCCAAAAACACCTTTGCGTTCTAAATTCAGTTTTTGTTTTTGAAGACCTTTTATTTCTTCTATAATTAAAAAAAAAAAAACACCCATCAGAACCGTGGCTGTCTGCTTGAAAATTTGTTTTAGTGAATTGAAGAATCAAGGTTTGACCGGGGCGATTCTCAAATAATACTCGATATGATTTGTGTGTTTTGCTTTTACAGTTGGTATGACTGAATATAATAACTGTAACTATATTCACTGTTGTAATAGTTGATGTGTCAAATGGTAACGATTACATTGTTTTGTTTTATTCTTTCAAGCTGTTTATGTCTGATTAATCATGTTCATTCACTTTACGTATAAGAGTCATGGTAATAAAATAAAAATGCTTTACAACATGTTAATTAACGACCATGCGTCAATTTCGACAGTTTTTCACAAACCAAACTTTTTTAATAGTCTTTACATTGGTCGAATGAATCCTAAAAAAATAACTATAACAACAGTGAACATAGCTCCAATTATAGTATTTAAGTTATATACAATCATGTTGACTATAAGAGACCCCCGTGAATTAGTGAGTAGATTAAAATAAACACGAAAATAGCCCTGTATATGTTACCTTATTAATCGATTTACAGATATTATAAACTATGCCAAGTATAAATGTGATAAAAATTCTAATGTTTTATGTCTACTTCCATTCTTATTCTATAAATGAGAAATATTTAAATATATGTATATTATATATAAATTTTAGAGTGTATAGTGAACTATTATACTTTTTCGTACGAACAATTGTGTCCGTAGTCGCTTGTTTAAAATCGTCTTGGTTACGGAACTCACCGGTTCGCATCCCCATATGAACAGACATAAAAAATGTTTTTTTTCAATTGGATTATTGATTATAGATTTGAAATTTCAACCCTTAAATGTATATAGTACTACGAAAAGTATAAATTATTGATTTTAATATACATTTTTACACCCAATGGCAAAATACAAATCATTCTTACAGGGGCTTATTGGTTCTAATCTACAATCAATGGTAGAGAGCCAGAGTTTTTAGAAATCATAGACAATATTGAAATTCACTTTTGCTGAATAAAATATTACTGCATTGCTTAAGATATTTTTATTGATTATTTCTTTTCTACTTCTTTGACCATATTCGATCCCTATGTAGAGCATATGGCCTCTATGTTTCCCTATCTCTCGCCAATTGCTTTGCTTTCTCCCACGACATGCCAGCATCCCTCAGCTTCGCCGAGTACATCCTATGGATAGTACCCGAAGGTCGTCCGGGTCGTCGATCTCTCACACTATTCTCATGCAGGAATTTGATAATGGCCACAATCTTTGGCGGGATCCCTCAGGCATCCAGTATCCTTCATAAAGAAGGTCTGAGCTAGGGTTGCCATTTTTGATTAAACAAAATGTTGCAATTTATGTATGTATGTACCATTTTTTTATATTATAAAAAGTATAAAATAATGCGTTTAGAGGTAAAAAAAAAACGAGTCACTAACCACTAGTCATGTCTTTGTCCTATCCTAATATCCCCACTCTTCGAAAACACGCAAATAAAATCTAAATATAATTATTTTGACTTCATAATATGCTTCTGACTGACAACAAAAATGGTAAAAATTTGTTTACTGAACGCCAGAATATTATTACGTTCAAGTGGCATAAAATTAAATTATTTAGAAAAATAAAATTGGAATTATGAAACATTTTAAGGATAATGAGCAAAAATATTTTTAAGTGCACTTGGGCCACCCTAATCTCATCAGTTTGTCGAGTCAATTTTACCTTCCTTGTATGTTTTTTTTTATATTATTATTTACAAAAAAAATTGCTTATAATTTACAGCTACTGTAATATTTAAATTTTAATATTATAAGGAGCATTTTTGCAAACTCTAGTCAAATACGATATTTTATTTAAAATGTGTCATTTATTTTATTTAAGGGTGAGTGTAACGGTCTACAGTGAGACCTATAATTGAGACAAATTATTAAATATAATAGCTTATTTATAAATATCCGTGTAATTGATAAAATCTAGCTTAATATTTTTTTAAAAACAAAACATTTGAGTAAAGCATTCCTTATTGTTAATTTTAATAAAATGTATCTGTAAAAAATATACATTAAGCCAGTGGCGTATTTAAGCAGCGACCTCTTTTTTTCAATAAAAAAATCGCATCTAAACAAAAACAAACGATTTATTTTTGAAAAAAATATAAAATCAAAAACATCAGTAATATTTAAAAAAAAAAAAAAAAAACAGGGCTGTGGAGTCGTAGTTGTAGTCGGATTGGGTGTCGTGAAAAATAAGCGGCTCGAAGTTTTTTCGAAAAATATTTTTAATGAAGTGTATTCAAACAAAAAGTGTTGCCATTCCATGCTTGGCTGACTACAGATGATCTGATGGTATACATAAATATTTACATATAAGTAAAAATGAAAAAAAATCCTTGGAGTCGGAGTCGGAGCCGTCTTTTTTTTACACGACTCTACATTATTTATAAAGGTCAGGACCGGTTTCGGTCATGGCGAGCATTGTCAACTGATCACTGAACATAAGCTCGTCATGAGCGAAACCGTTCCTGACTTTTATAAATAAAGTACAAAGGAATATTGTGTTTTTTTTTTAATATAATGCCTTTCTACCAAATATTGACAGTAAACACCCTAAAAGACGTCAATAATATAGTTAACTTTTTATTTTTTTAAATTATCCATTTGCTTGTTACTATTGCAACATTTAACAAGCTATGAATGTTCAATAAGGGTTGAAAAAAATGAATTTTAATAAAACATTAATAATTTAAAAAAAAAAGAATGGATTGTGGTTGACATGCGAGTTTTTATTGAAAAAAATGAAGTCACTGATTAACCCGTAACGTCCCATCCTAAAAAATCATGTTCCCTGCCATGATGGCATTTCAGTTTCACTGTTTATTGACAGTATTTAAACCTAAGTTAGCGGCTAAAAAATAATGTTAAAAATGTATATATGCTAGAATACCTAAAATGATAAATACTTATTGACAATATTAAGAGAAATATTGAATGGCTTAATGGCTCAACTATTTACGATTGCATCATGGGCATGGAAGTGTGAAGAACGCCACTGGCTCCATGTTTATTATTAAGAGATGTTTTATTAGAATATAATAATAATAAGAAATCGTTACTCAATTGAATTTTTTTGAAAATACTATTTAGTTGCTAACGTATTCGCAGCCCACGGCTGTCTACGACGTATAATGGTCCGCGAGTCTGTTTCTTTTTTTTTAAATGACTTTTTATTTTACATATCTAAAGCAGCTGTACTTATGTTAAGCCTTCAACAGAAATGTCAACGCATTCATTTATTTATTACTATTTTTGATTCAAAGAATTTCTGTTTTTTTTAAAACGCTTCGAGTAATATCAATTTTATGCATGAATTAATAATATCAAACATAAGTAAAAATAAATTTCTTTCATGCACGCTTCAATCAATTCAGTATTCAGGCCGTCAATCGAAAAATCAAAAATAAATGTTATATTTTACAGTGATTTAAATTCGTTTATCGATTGATTTTTTTTTTACTGCGCAATAAATTGTAAAAATAACAAGATGGTGATAACAACTCGTCACCGTAGATTTAAAAAAAACGCAATGCTTTCAAACGTTCGTACTTTTATATTGCAGAATCAAGGCTTCCTTGAGTGATGATTTTTTAAATGAAGGTAAAGATTCGCTTATTATCTCTTAATCTAATTTAAAATTTCGTGCTTGGTAGAATTTCAATATTAAATTTGAATCGTTCAAATTATGTACAGAAATTATGAAAGAAGTTCTGAGAAGAACTGTCAGTTCAAGTTCATCCGTGCACTTGAACGCCCGAATACGCCGAAAGGCGAAACCCGGGTCGTTAGTGACGAAATCTGTGAGAATGTACATAATTTGAACGATTCAAATTTATCTCTTAATCGATTAAATTAAATCGTTGAAATAGCGATAATCTAATTACTTATTCTCTCATAAGAATATCTTTCTTTTCATACTATTTTCACTTAGTTATTTCTGGCGAAATTCTTTTTGTGGAGACAAAATACATTTTAATATTACGTGCGAGATTGTTTTCACCTTTTCCAGACAACCCTTGCAAATTGTTTTAAATGATAATAAATTTATTTTGAAAACCATGATTCATTTCGTAAAACTTACTTTTAAATCACAATAAAAAAAATACAAAATTTTGTTCAGCGATGAGGCTCATTTTGAGTTGAATATTATTAGTCAATAAGCAAATTTGCCGCATTTGAAGTGAAGATTATCCAAAAACCATGATTGAAACGTCGTAATACCTACAAAAAGTCAATGTCTGGTGTGCTTTATGGGCTAGTGCAGTAGTTACCAACCTTTTCAGATCCTAGAGCGCAATCTAAAATATTGATAGGGCGGCGAGCATCACATTTTTTAAAAATCTCAAAACCCAGGAATTTACCGATTTGCCAACAATATCACCGTGACTCGTTTTTTTTTTTTAACTTACCGAGGAATTTGAAAATCTCAAAACCCGATTTAACGATTTGATAAATTAGTTGTCGGGCGCCCGCGGGCACGGGGTTGGTAACCCTTGGACTAGTGGAAACATTGGTCCATACTTATTCAAAAAATATGCCGACCATAACGTTACAGTCAATGGAGAGCGCTGTAGATCCATGATTACTGACATTTTTGTTCCCTAGTCAAATGGCATTTTTGTATAATAGAAGAGCTGTGGACCGGGATTTCAACAATACGATACAACATCCATGATTGAAGGAAACTTTCGATGAGAATATAATTTCGCGGATAAGACCTGTGAATTGGCCTCCGAAATCATGTGATTTAACACATTTGGACTATTTTCGAGACAATAGACTGATTGAAAGCCAATATTCGCCACGTTTTGTCGACACACGACCCCAACTCCAAAACGTGGTCGAAAATTTGACTCCAGATTGCGCTTTCTTCGCTCAAATAACCGAAAACATATTTAAACACTAATTACATAAAATTATCTTTCAAATAAAGCCAATATAACGTTTTTGTGTGTTTTATTTAATTTAAAAGTTCTACGTCCATAAAAAAACATCCTTTAGTAACGTATAATACATCATAAATTTACCCTTGAATTTTCCTATTCACATTTTCACCTCGCCGAATCGACGCTACACTTTTTTTTCAATTTCCGGTTCCTCGTGGCGGTGTACGCCGGATATTCAAAAATAGGCCACCCCATTGTTATTTAAAATTTTGTCATTATGTTTTTCTTTTCACCGTCAAAGCCTAGATTGAATTGGAAATAACTTTGCCGTGTTTAAAAGGTTATTAATTGGTTACTTATTTTAATTTTCAAGGCACCGCTAGCGGGTATTCAAATATTCCACGGCGTGAGGATATAGAGCAGAAAATTTAGCCGACATTTGAATAATATTGTACAATACATTTTTTTCTACTCTTGAATGCGTAGCGTTACTAAAAAGAAAAAAAATGTACGTTATACTACTAGTTTAAATTAATTGATACGTCCATAATTTAGTCCTGGTTCCCGACTAGTGAGTTGCAACATCCGGGATATAAGCCTAATATTTCTTTCAAGTATATAGTGTTAAAGTAAAAAAAAACTATAACTTAACTTCTACAAGAATTACCGTTATTCACCATATATTTCAACATTTTTTTCATACAAATAATAAAAAACAAAGTGAAGTTATCATAAGTTTAAATCAACTCACACAATAATAATAAGAAATACCAATTAAATAAAGGCTCGTATTTAAACGGTCAGAATTTTAATTCAGTTTCGGTCAGAATTTTTAATACATCGGTCAGAATTTATATTACACTGGTCAGAATTTATATTAAATGGTCATAATGTATCGGTCAGAATTACAGAGGGCAGAATAAATAATTTATGGTCAGAATTTATATTAAGTGGTCAGAATAAATATTAAATGGTCAGAATATAAATGGGATCGGTCAGAATTTAAATGGAATCGGTCATATTTATTTTGACAGATGGTCTGATTTTTTTTGATGATATGATGTCATCGTATTGCGTTGCTATTGGTGCAAAGTGAAGTTGCTTACGGCAAATCGTCCAATGGGCGATTGGACGAGCGTTGCTACTAGCGCCACGGTCATTGAATGAATCACTATTATTGCGCGCCCAAAGGAAGAATTGACAGTTCCCACATCCAGGCATTTGTATGTTTCGTGTCAAAAAAAGTTTTTATTTAAAAAAATGTTCACGGTATTTCCGCCTAACCGATATTCTTTTGGTTATTAAATAATTTTAAATAATCTAAAAGTTGCAACTATTTTTTATTATTTGTACAATTCGATACATTGGGATCTGCTCTGAAGAGAGTAAAGGAAAGGATAATATTTTTGGAAAGAACATTTAGATAAATAATTGCTATGGTACATTTCATAGCGACTGTGGAAAGGAAAAAGGACGTAACCCTCAATTTTCCAAAACAGCTTTTTTTCGATAATCACAATGTATACAACTTGACACACATTCTATCAAAAGGATGGAAGCTGAAAATGCCGAATTAGTATCTAAATTTAACTTTTAAGTTTGAAAAAGATGACCTTGTAAAAAATTAAAACGAAGAAAAAATACTGAAATAAAGGTTTTTCCTAGATAATTTCTTAATTAATATTAGATTATGTCAATTAAACACCAGTTTAGAAGTCTCCGTGCACTTCAAGGTTGTGTATAATTATTAATTTGCATATGGCCCAAAATCATCAAAACACGTTTTTGCGCCCTTTGTAAATTTTGATATGTGTGGGTTACGTCCTTTTTCCTTTCTACAGTCGATATAATACACTTATTGTAAGGAAAACACTATTTTTTTTTAATTGAAAGAGGTGAGTATTTTTTATTTGAATTTAAAAAAGTGAAAACTAACAACATTCATCATAAAGCCTTGGTTCCTCTTGGAATCCTACATCCACTGCACTTCGGTGGATCCTTACCTTTATATAAACAAACCGAGTGGTATGTAATCAGATGATGCGTTATTTGTAATAATAATGACTCATTATAAGAGTCTGCTTTTCCACACATAACATGAATTTAGGATTATTAATTTCATTTTTTTTTTATTCTGACCGAAATATTTATAAAATTTGACCGTACAATAGATTTTATTCTGACCGTATATTAATTTTATTCTGACCGTATATTAATTTTATTCTGAACGTTTATTAATTTTATTCTGACCGTTTATTAATTTTATTCTGACCGTTTATTATATTTATTCTGACCGTTAGTATTTTTATTCTGACCGTTAACATTTTTATTCTGACCAAAAATTGAATTTTATTATGACCAAAAGTTGATTTAAATTCTGACCAGAAATTGATTTAAATTCTGACCATTTATTTTGTTGCCTTAAATAAAATGGATATATAATTACTAGCTTTATTACCCTGCTTCACACATCATTATTTATTCATCGCGCTCACTTTCTTTCACAGTTCATTACTGGAATACGCTAAATCAGAGCTTCCCAACCTGGAGGCCTCGAAAATTTTCAGTAGAAAGTTCAATTATTTTTCCACATAACAAATTTAGGGTAAAATCAGTGCTTGGGGGACGCCGCGGGATGCGGGATTGAGAAATTTTGAGCAAATTCCGAAAATTGATCATTTCAGCAAAGCAAATCGAGGATTTCGAATTCGTCGGTGAGCTAAAAAAAAACGAGTTACGGAGACAATCTGGGGATTTCGAATTCCTCGGTGATTACAAAAAGACTCTGGGATTGGATACCCAAAGCAGAACATGTTTTGTATTAAGGAGAGCCGCGGAGTGTTTTTTTAAGATTTAGGGGGCCGTGGAACTGCGGTGGGCTGCTAATATCTTAACAAGGGGCTCGGTAAATCTTATCAATTTATTTGTATCTATTTTCGCTCCCAATGTGGAGCATATGGCCTCCTAATGAAGGTTTCTCTACAAAAGTATTTTTTCTACGAGAACTGTTTATTACTTAGTCGCTCAACCTTTGTTTTCCAAAGAGAGTAGTAGGGATATAATGATAAGGCTAAGACAGGAATAGTGATTAACTCGAACCCATGAGGTCCGGCACGGAAGCACACAACGCTGAATGAAAAAATGAAAGGGCCACTAAGTCTTGTTTCATAATAAAATGTATCCATCTACAGAAATTGCTGTTAGGTGCTGATTTGATCTAAGACAAATGACTTTATTATCTTAACAAGGGGCTCGCCGGCCGCGCTGAAATTTAACAAGGGGCTCGCGCGACCCCCTCCAAGCCCACCCCTGCCGTGGAATGAAAAAGGTTGGGAAGCACTGCGCTAGATAACAAAATACTAAGCTTCTATGGACATTGTAGAACATTTGTGTTCAATAAATAGTTTTTTTTTTAAATCCATGTACGCTCTCAATGTGGAGCAACTATCTTTCTTATTGAGATATCTTAACAGATTTTTTTCTACAAGTACTGCTTGCTGTTGGGTCTATTGCGCAGCGGCTAGTATTGTTCTCACGGGATCGAGTCCCAGTACGAACAGCATTTTTTCGATTTCTGCTCGAAGGCATGGGTGTTTTTTATGTTTAAAAATTCCTTCCCACCCTTCCAATTCTTCAAAAACTGGACGATTAGTTAACCACTAGTCTTGCCCTAGCCTTATCTTTATATCTATACCCACTCTTTTCGAAAATGATCGTTTGCAACGAACAGTTCTCGTAGTAAAACTTCTTATGAGATACCTCCATTAGTAAGCCATATGACTCACATTGGTAGCGGTCATGGATTAGTATATTTGAAAAACTGCTTATTACTCAGTTGCTAAATTTCTCGTTTTCGAAGAGAGTAGTAGAGATAAGATATCCTTTTCTAGACATATCCGGGCCATATTTTTATTTGCCTACTTTAGTGACAAAAAGAGGTGGAGATAACAAGTACACCGTGCCAAATTTAACAAAGATTCAGGTCACCCAAAATGGCTGAAAAGAGTTTTTTTTTATGGCTACTCACTAAAAAATCTTATACCTCATAATTAAGCAAGCAAAGCGATGATCGTAGACAAAGATATAATAAATCAAATTTCACCGACCGCCTGTGGTTTATGTGACCTCATAACTTATTCCTAAGTATGAATTGTTTCCGAATTCCTAGTTTTATATTTTGATATTAAGATATTATTCGTTTTGATCGTTCATTATCGTACAAATATCAAACAATAAGAATTTTATAAGCATTAAAGTTGATCACAGTCAATTCTTGGCCAGCGAGACCCTTGTTAAGATAAGAAAGTCATTTGTCTCAAATAAAATCAGCCAAGACTTGCCATTTCATTTATTTAAAAAATAGATTAACTTCGGCTGCATAATAAAAGAGACCCTAGCCGACCGCATGTGGCTCGCGAGCCACGGTTTATGCATCATCTATATTCCTTGACTTGAAGGCATTATGGATGAGATTTACCGAGCCTCTTGTTAAGATATTGGCAGCCCACCGCTGGATATAACTGAAAAAATATTATTGTAACACGAATAGAAACTGAGGAGTCAGAGTCGTAAAAAAACGGTCGTCACTGACTTTTTTTCAAATTAAAATCAGATCAACTGACTATCAGTTGATGGATGAGCGAAACCGGTGCTGACCTTGGTAAATAAAATCGGAAATGATTACAAAGGAATATTGTGTTTTTCTTAATATGTATAATGCCTTTCCACCAAGTATTGACAGTGAACACCTTAAAAGTGACGAAATGAATAAATAATATTGACAACTTTGAATGTTGTTTATATTGGAGTCAGGAGCTATTTTTAGGACTGTGGAACAATGTTCCTTCTAAGGCAAGAGGTTGGCTGCACGGAAATTTCAAAGGCTGTGCGTACCGATCAAATATTAATTGACCAACTGTCTTGTAGTGCACGCCAACCCGGAATGAGTGCGCGGGGACTTTCCAACTGCTGCGCGGCCGCGCACGAGCGCAGCATAAAAGGAACGCTGCTGTGGAGTCGGGTAAAAAAAAGACGACTCCGGTTTGAAATAAAAAACCGACTTCGACTCCAAATTGCTTTTTTAATATTTCAGTTTAACTAACATATTATATTTACCATCAGATCATTCAGATCAATCTAGCTACTACAGTAGTAGAAGGTTTTAACAAACATTTTTCAATATCTTTAAATTATTTTATCCGGTTTTTCTTACTCCGAAAATCACCCGACTCCACGACTCATAAGTCTTGTTTTTTTTTCACGGTTCCACAACTCTGATTTATATAATTTTATCTGTATAGCTTACATAGAAATAAAGTATATTGTCGTTTTATTTCGTTTATTATTTGATAGCAGAAAACTGTTCTATTACTAAATGTTTTCGGACCTACTTCATAATTGAGAAAAAAAATAGTGTAATATTTTAAATGCATTTAGGGAAACTTCACAAGCCTTGTCTATGACATTCTTTTTTTTTGTAAAAAAAAGGCATTCGAAAGACTTATAACTATAGCAGACAGTGGCGGTTCCTGACCTAAAATCTTGGGTGGGCTAGTGAAAAGCATATTTCTAGTTCACCTTATACATTAATTTACAAGCAAATTAACAAATACTACGACACTACTGCAATGCATGAATTATTATATAATAAAATCAATGCTAATGTAACTAAGAAATAATAGAATACGGAATCCTTAAATTCGTCTCTTTCAAAGTGAAATAACAAGTACCTACTCAAAGCAACGATCAACAGAAGCTTGACAGATTGAAACACAATCGTTTGTGTTTGATGACGTTTCCGTACATACAAATACAAAAAAAATCTAATCGTGCTTGATTGCGCCCCAGTGTAAAGAAATATTGTCTGTGGTTACGGGCTAAACATCGCTAGCCCTTGAGTGGTGTTGCCAGAGTGACGTGACGTTGCCTGTTCCCTGTGAAGTATTTATAGGGTTATTGTTTTTTTTATGCCGGCTCAGTTTAAAATTGTAATACAAAACACAATCGAGAATATGATTGTAGGTAGACGTAACATTGTCTTATATTGACAGAGGAAAATTAAAACAAAGATATTATATTCATTTGGGTAAGGTTAGTTATGCTTATAAATGCTTTTTTTTTTTTGTTCAGCGGCCGAATTGCTGTCCATTTTTATTCAGCCATCTAAAGTTTTGGGTGAAAAATGCAGGTTGGGCTTAGCCCACCTAGCCCAGTACCTAGAACCGCCACTGATAACAGACACCCTCTCACCTACACGAGCATTATCAACAATGCTCGTGATACGCAAATCCGGTTTTAATCTTTAATAAATAATGTAAAAAATAGTTCAAAAAGTGTTTTATTTTTTAAATTATTGTAATATGCTGAGATGAAATCTAAATTAAATAAATATCATCATATATTTGAGTAAAGTTGTTTGAGCGATTAAGTGAATTTTATTCATCCTTATTCTTTCACCAGTACTCCAATTTTAAATCCATGTGCTCCACTTTCGTATCGAAGAAAGTAAAAAAAATAGCAAGGATTAATTGTGAATAGCTGAATTTACGTCCCGTTTCATAAATGTAATATTGTACGTGAATAAGTCTTTAATAAATATTTTTTCCGTACGGAATTCATTCAAATTTATTTTTCGCTGTCAAAATCTTTGCATAGAGAATTGAGAAGAGCGATCGGAAACCACGCGACAGCGAACCGCACAATAATATTTAAAATAACTCTTCAGGTGTTTTGCAAAATTATTGTTAATTAATCCAAATATAACACGGCATAGGCTAGTAAACTTTTGTTTCAGTTTTTCAATACTTCTTTAAAATTTTGCTTTTATAGTGGATATTTTTTGAACAAATGCACGTAGCTTAATGAGTGGATCATATGTATTACCGAATCCTTGGTCGAGTGGTCAGGTATTCGAATTCCAGTACGAAAAGCTTCTTAAAATGATTTGTCAATCGATTCATGGATTTCTGTTCAAAGACATGGATATCTGTGATGTCTAAAGTGCTTTCCCACCAAGTTTAACTTTAAAAATGAGATGTAACGAAAGCAATTAGCCAACAGTCCTGTCAGTCATGTCCTAGCCATATCCTTCTATTCCTAATTTATCCATAATAAACGTTGAACAACTGAGTAAGTAGCAGTTCTCGTAGAAGTACTTTCGTTGAAATAAACTCCTCTGAAATTCTTTATGCTCTATATTCGGAACGGACATGGCTAAAAAGTTCTATCAACAGATTTTATTCTACGAGAATTGCTTATTATTCACTCGCTCCACTTTTCTTCTTTTGAGAGAGTATTGATACAAGAATATACCATGGAAAGGACTTATAGTCAGCCAATATATCTCGCTCCATCCCACTTTTTAGGATTAGATTGGTTGGACGAAATTATAAACATCGCGGCCATTTTTTATTCCGAACACGAATTCCTTAGCCTTCTGGTTGCCGTAAAAGAAAGTACGTTTGTACCTAGCACGCCGGCTATAATTTGCATTATTAATTTAATTAGTTATTGACGAGGTAATTCATCTCTGGCGTGTTAAGCACGAAAAATTTGACGAGATATCTCGTTTGTGGCAGCCATCCAGTTAATCAATTCATGAAAGCTTCCATAATTGGATTATACATCCCAGAAGTAACAACCCAGTAACTGAAGAGCATGCCGTTGACCACTTAGCTATAGGCCCAGCTAATGCTTCATTAAGGACTACAATCTGGTTATTATAAATGGACAGTATATTGACTGATATGTATCAAATAATATGTATAAAAATGTTTACAACCAATATTAGACGGAAATATTTCCGACGCAGGGCAACACTGGCGCTTGAGTTGAGCGCCCTCTTTTGACAGACCATAATCAATCATCTCTCCAAACACGAAACACGAAATACCTATCCAGATACTTCTCCTTACTTCGCCTATTTTGAAACAATACCTTTGTAGCGTTTTGCCTGATTTTTTGCGTTTCATTCTCCCAGAAGATTAATCAACTGCTTTGTCGAATATAAAAGTGATTAATATCTCTTGTTGCTTATCAAACAATATTAATGTATTTGAAAGTTTGATAATTACGACGCCCTTTCTTGTTCCTGCTAGACTCTGATTCCGACGAGGAAGCGGAAATATTAAAGGCAATAATTCATCGGTATATATGATAGAGTTGTCATAATTCACCCGCCACGTCAATTCCAATCAAAAGAAAACTTATTTTTCCGTTTCCACGTTTCCGTATCGAAAATATAAACAATATGGTGAGGTACAGTAACGTAGCAAGAAGGGCAGGGCGGACCGCCCCAGGTAATACATTTTTAGGGGCGGCATTTTCAATAATAAATACAATATAAAATAAAATAACTTTGATTATTCCACGTATTGTGTTACAAAATGTTTCAGAGGCATCCTCAGACAACTACTTTTAGAAATAATAATAAAGAAATATTATTAAATAATATCTTGAATAAAACGGGTGGTTTGCCACTGTTAAATATATTTTTTAACGGTTTAACTCGTCCTTATTGGTGCAACTCGTTAGTTAATCATTTATTAATGTAAATGTCCTTTGCCATTATCGTTTGTTTGTTATTCTATCATCCCTTCCTTGCCTCCCGTTTTTATTTGATTTTTATTATAATATATCACAATAGTAAAATTAAAATCATTCGTACTTAAGCAAACATTTGCAAAAGTAGTTGTCTGAGGATGCTTCTGAAAGAGGCGAACACGTGTTACATTTTGTAACACAATACGTGGAATAATCAAAGTTATTTTATTTTATATTAAAATGAACTTCCACAAAGTTACCGCCGAATCCATCGAAAGTAATAAATACAATATTTCTCGAGAAATTATATTTACACATAAAACAATTTAAGCCACATAGTAAAAACTCCTAGTTCATAGTTTAAATATATTATAAGTGATTTAAAAACAAAATTAGAGGAAGTATTAAGGTGGCAAATTCAATGACTGCCCCGGGCAGCGAGACCTCTTCCTAAGACACTGGTGAGGTATAAGACTGGGCGATTATATAAGACGATTTATCGATTTCTATTCGAAGGCATGGGTGTTTGTGATGTCTGAAAAATTCTCTCCCACACTTCCGATACTTCAATAACTGGACCACTACTCTGTCCTAGCCTTATCCTACTATCTCTACTACTGACTTTGGAAACGAGAGGTTGAGAAACTAAGTAATAAACAGTTCTCGTTAGAAAAAATAGGAGGCCATATAATGCTCCACATTCAGTGGGTTCATAATTTTCTAAATAAGTTTCGGTTATCTTTAAGAACAGCGTCATGAACCATTTGACGTTTAATCTAAAATGGCCGTCGTTTCAACAATAACGTAGTAATAAAGTAGGCAGTGGCGGTTCCTGACCTGAAATCTTGGGTGGGCTAGAGAAAAGCATATTTCCACTTCACTTTATACATTAATCTACAAGCAAATTAACAAATATTACGACACTACTGCAATTTTCATATAATAAAATCAATGCTAATGTAACTAAGAAATAATAGAATAATAACACGGAATCCTTAAATTCGTCTCTTTCAAAGTGAAATAACAAGTACCTACTAAAAGCAGTATAGAACTGTCACTGAAAGTCAATACCTGTCACTTTCATACAATACAACGATATTGGTTTTGTGTTTCAATGCATAAGTATGCGTAATGGGCAGATTGTTTTTAGCCCCCAACGATCAACAGAAGCTTGACAGATTGAAACACTATCCTTTGTGTTTGATGACGTTTCCGTACATACAAATACAAAAAAAAATCTAATCGTGCTTGATTGCGCCCCAGTGTAAAGAAATATTGCATGATATTGTCTGTGGTTACGGGCATGAAGGATTTAGCCCCTGAGTGGTGTTGCCAGTGACGTAACGTTCCTGTTACCTGTGAAGTATTTATAGGGTTATTGTTTTTTTATGCCGGCTCAGTTTAAAATTGTAATACAAAACACAATCGAGAATATGATTGTAGGTAGACGTAACATTGTCTTATATTGACAGAGGAAAATTAAAACAAAGATATTATATTCATTTGGGAAAGGTTAGTTACGCTTATAAATGTATTTATTTTGTTCAGCGGCCGAATTGCTGTTCATTTTTATTCAGCCATCTAATGTTTTGGGTGAAAAATGCAGGTCGGGCTTAGCCCACCTAGCCCAGTACCTAGAACCGCCACTGAACGTGGGTGTTTGTAATATGTACATATCGCACCGTGAATGTAAAACAAACGCATCTGCAAGTAACCTAGTTTGAAGATATTAGGGCTTAACGTCACTCACCGTGCAATATTATGTTCAATTAATATGATCAAAGTTTTCTATTGTAACATAAGCAATATGCAACGAAGCTGAGAGCGTTTTTAATTTGAACTAATTTTGCCAATGATGAATCAACTTTCTTCAGTTCACAATCGACGACGAAAGTTAACTATAATAATTTATACGTCAGCGCAGTAAAACCTAAGTCTTTCGCGTGGCATCGGCCAAAGTCATGAATATCGAGGTGGGCCGGACCTACGTATTTGCATTGCAAATGTTTTTAAGTGCCGCAGATCACTACCACCAACTCTCTTCTGCCTTTCGTCGCATAACCTGCATACCCGATTTTCTACTTTTCAACATGCAAATCCTTCCATCCACCCTCTTGCGGCATAATTATCAGTTATATGCTAATGCTTCTACTATACTGAATCAATTGACAGTTGTCATCCGCTTTATAATGTTAATTTTTAAATTTTGCATCAATAATTGCTAGCAAGTGAGTAGATAACAAAATTATCAAATCGTCGAGTGAGAGCTGTACTGGGACATCTCAAAAATAATATAGTATAACGCAAAAACACCTCCCATGGGATCGATTATGTAAAAGTGATATCAATATTACATTACAGAGAGACATAACCAGGGCAGTGGAGTCGAGTATAAAGAGACGACCACGATTCCGAGGATTTTTTTCAAAAATTTCATTTTAACAAATGCAAATACAGTGGAACCTCTCATAACGAGTAATTCCCACTCCCTTAACGAGCGATATTTCGCATAACGAGTGACGCAGAGTTTTGGAAAGATCACTTTCACATCGTTGCTTGCCTCAAGATGATTGACAAGGCGTGGGAAGGGGTTACCAAGAGAACCCTCACTTCAGCTTGGAAGAAGCTTTGCCAAGGAGCGTTGTCGAATGTGATTTTGAGAGGTTTGAAACAGTTTTTTTACATATGAAGTCTACAGTCAACGAGATTGTATCTTTGACCAATACCATGGGACCGGAGGTGGGTAACAACGATATTGATGAGCTTGTGAAGGAGTACAGTCAAGAGCTGACCACCGAAAAACTTATGGAGTTGCATTCTTTTCCACAGCAAGAAGTTATGGAGGAGGAGGAAGTACACACATGTTCACCAAATTTTAAAGCGTCGGCAAAAACAAATGTCTGCTTTTAATAAAAAAAGATTATTTTTTTTTCATAAATAATAAACTGGTCGATTTTTATCGTTTTTTGTAAATCGAAATCACATTCCAGGTTGCTACGCTCTTTAACAATTTATTAGTATATAATTTTACTTGAATACACGTTAAAAATATAAAAAAAATATTTTTTTTCGACATGGAACGCATTATTGTATTTTACATTGTTTTATATGGGAAAAATTGTTTCGCATAACGAGTGTTTCACATAACGAGTAAGATTCTGGAACGAATTAAACTCGTTCTTAGAGGTTCCACTGTAACATTTAACAAAAAAATATTTCTTTGCATCTCCAATGCGGTCATAATAAAAATATATTATTGAACTCTAATTTCGATTGTTCAGAGTTGTCTGACTAATGAATATAATAATAAAATCAATATGCGTGATTATATCTTGTTATATTTCCAATGACTCCGCGGACCAATGGTTGGCGACCGCTGCTATAAATGACAAAACATTCTTCATCGTTATAAAAATATTTACTGTTTTGTTTATGTTTTAATATTTAAATATATATATTACTTCATAAGTCAATTCTAATCAGGGCTGTAGAGTCGGAGTCGTGGGATCCTAAAAAAAATATGTATACAAATCGCTACGGCTAAAAGTGGCGCCACTGCCTTAAAAAATAATTATAGTCACTTGTTAAGCTAATTTTGGAGTCGAAGTCGTCTTATTTTTTAACGATTCCACAGCTCTGGTTCTAATAGTAACGACTTTATTATTGTGTCCAATCATTTTAACTATACACACATTTTTCCTTATATTTTTGTGTCAACATTACTTTAAGAATATAATGCTTTGTTTCACTAATTTCACAACTAAAATAACCAACTAGGTATGTTTTATTTATATCAATCTGTATTAGTTTTTTACTCAAACGTTCTTTTGAACGATGACAATCGACTATTTTTATTAACAAGAAGTCAAACCAAAAGCGCAGCAGATTTACGTATAATTGTTTTTGATGAATCTCAACAGATGTCACTGACTTTTCTTTGCTTACGAGTAAATAAAATAATTATTATTTTATTCTATTCTTTTCTAATATAATTCAATCTTTCTTCTTTTTTATCTTCAACACAATAATACAATTTTTCATAAAAAACACTTTTTATTAAATATAACAGTATTAAAAAATCTACATAGTTATTTGAGTTATGGTAATTTTATGATAAAAGTTTGATAATATGCTAGAAATATTCCGAATTGAATTATTGTTACAGAATAAAAAATAACTGCTGTTTATCACCGTTTTATGAAAACATAAACAATGTAAAAATTGACAAATTATAAATTGAAAACTTTTACAATTAAGAAAAAAAAGAATACAATTTATTATTAAAAAGTAGTTAATAGAAAAAAATCTATTTTAAATTAGTAAAGAATTCAACTGAGTAAGCTCCGACAAATTCTAATTTAATACACAAAAAGTAGCATTCGTCCTAGAAGTCAAATATATTAATAATATTTTAATAAATAAAAAAATATACCAAACCAAGAATTTTATATCAAGAATTGCCTTCATAATTTATTGTAATAAAGATTTTGTATTGCGAAAACTATACAAGCACTCAAAAACGGTGTAACACTAACGACATCTATTGTTGTTGGTGTAAAAGGTTAAAAATAAAAATACTAGGAATTTATGAAAAAATATTTAAAGCAATTTTAAAAATAAACAAATTTATTGTCATCGTTTGCATATCAAAAAAAATATTTTTTACTGAATAATTGTTGAAATCATAGACTATTTTCATTTCGGTGTGATTCCTTGCTTACAAATCGTAAGTGAATAGATCCACAGCGCTCGGTTTGTATACATAAATTTTCACATTAGGACTTTGTGTCTATTGAAAGGAGAGACGGTTAGCACTCCCCTTGACAAGGATGGAACACACAATACGGATAAGGCACTCTTGTCCAAATTTTTTTCTTGGCGTATTTCTTAACTAAATGTTATATAGATATACAATCTTTCATTAAAACAAAAAAAACAACAACAATTTTTGAAAAGAAAATATAATGAAAATTATGCTGAATAAGTTGTGGGAAATTTGATCTAATATTCACAAAAATAATATACAGAAAGAAGGCACTCTTGTCCAAATTTTTTCTTCGCGTATTTGTTAACCAAATTTTATATTGATATAGAATCATTCATTAAAACAAGAAAATTCAACAAATAATTTTGAACAGGAAATATAATGAAAATCATGCTAAATAAATTGTGGGAAATTCGATGTTAATATACAATAAACAATATAGAGAAACATGGCATTCTTTATGATTGATTATTCGCAGTGCCAACATCAATATCGCCTCCTATTAAATCAGCCGTCACCAACAGTAACAGGTGGTCCGCAAATTATTTATACAATATTTGTTATTTGCGGGTTTATCAACATGTTCATTATTTGACAATTTAGCTGTACAGTTGCTGCGGTAAATATGTTGAATTTAAAAAATCATATGAGGTAAACTTTGTTGGAAAAATTTACTATACGTAATAAACTCGAGCAGAATTTCATCAGATCATATTTAGCCAGCCAAACATCCAATGTCAACACTACGGAATATTGTGGTTTGAATACACATTTTTTTAAAAAATGTTTTGAGCCGCTCATTTTTCCGATTCCGACTCCAACTCCGATTCCACAGCCCTGAACAATATAATGATCTTTAACACATATTACTGAAATGTTGTCTTTTTAAAAATCCAGAGTGCGCCCGCCACCATTATCGTATGTCTCAACTGCGCCCGTTATCTCAATAAGTGCACGCCTCCAAGTCTTAAGCAGTTTGCTCCTAAGACACTACCAGTCAAGAGAAAAAGGGAAACCACTTTATATGACTGTATATAATTAACTGTTGGTAAAGCAGTAATGGGTAGAGGAGAGCAAATATGTTGAATATTCCTCTAATAATTAACTATATATATATATATATATATATATAATAAACAAGAAATCAGTTATCCTTAAAATCATTAAACAGCGATCTTTTATTTTCTTTACAATAAATTTAAAAATCTAAAACAAAACAACTCGTCGTTTTTAACGTTAACAAAATGAAATACATTAAAATTAACATTATACTTAAATTTGAATCGCTCAAAATATGTACATTCACACAAATTTTGTCACTAGCGACACGGGTTTCGCCTTTCGGGATCTTCATGCGTTCAAGTGCACGGATGAACTTGAACTGACGCTCAGTAAATAAATGTATCATGTTTATATAAGAAATAAATGTTTCACTAAGCTTAACGCCTGAAAATGCCGAAAATTCGGGTCGTTAGTGATAAAACTTGTGTGAATGTATGTACATTAATTTGAACGATTCAAATTTAATACTGAAATTCTACCTTCAGTCGAAATCTTAACATTACATTTGTTTTTGTCAGCTTTTATTGGACATCCATATCTATTTAAATGGAGAATCGTTAAACTTCAAAATAATATAATGATGATATCAATCTATATTCCGAGCTTTAACTTTCCAGCAAGACGCATTGATTAAGGATTCCAACTATTTGTCATAATCAACTATTCGGATATAGTCGAATAGTTTACGTTTTCTTGCCATCGTCCAATCCGAATTGGGTTTCCAAATCGTCTAACGACGGGCCGCAAACAGTATGCCAAATTTCAAGAAATTCGCCATGCAAAAATATTTAGTATAGGATTGTTTATCGCCTGCACGTTTACTTTATTTTGTTTCTTGGCCATTTTTGTGCGGTTACATATTACTCACACTTCTAAAATCCGGCTTCAAAATTGTAAAGTTTAGTTTATTGCAGATACCTATTCTGTTGTATTATTTTTTTCTGTGTGCGACACGATGGTCGCTGGTTTTTTTCAGAATCGACAGTCATAAATATTTGCTCTTCGATAGTGAGCCCAGTTGCAAAACCCTACCTAAATATACCAATAATTTCATAATACATAATTGTTTTCACTTTTAGGGTGTTCACTGTGAATACTCAATGGAAAGACATTATATTAATAAAAACAAAATATTCCTTTGTATGTACTTTATTCCACTTTATTTAAAAGGTCAGGACCGGTTTCGCTAATTGCGAGCATTGTCAGCTAAAGACAGTTGTATAGTTATGTCCATTTGTAACAATATAAGATTAAAAAAATATTACATAAAAACTATTTTTATTTCATTATTAGTGGTCCGCGATTTTTTTCCTTTTTTTACTGGTCCGCAGGTGTAAAAAAGTTGGGGATCAGTGGTCTACAAGACTCTTTTAAATGCTTGCCAAACGGCCGTTAAAATATTACGTTTAGATTAATATTTGATAACTTATGTAGCGACCTGGATTTTCAAATCGTAACCTGTCCATTTGATTTCACTTTGGTGTCGTGAATTCTAGAAAGCCAAATCATCAGATTTGATACGGACGCACCATTGTTGAGTTTATTTTACTTAGGCATTCTAAGTAAGAGTATTCTTTGGAAAAATATATTTCCTAATAATCGGATTTACGTAACCAATTATATTTAATATATAATATTATAATGAAAAATACTTGCCTCGATTTACTAGAGCTTCTTTTTAATTTCGGCTCATATAGCTTACTATCATATATATTTTTTTTAGGTACGTAGGTAACCTGTTATAAAAATGGTCCATTTCCGGATCTTTGCGACATGGCAATTTTATTCAAGCCCCATAAGCCCCGGGGATTCCTTTTGTTTGAGTGAATGTAGTTTAGGGCTGCCACTTTATTCGGAAAATTTCAACTCAATGTCCGGTATTTATTTATTTATTTAATCGTCAACTGATGACAAATAATAACTTCTTTATCGGGAGTATTAATTTAGTTGTAAATAAAAGTCAGCCTTTTTGTTATTTTTAAATTCTTTGTTTTGTGTGTTTAAAGATCCAAAGGAATTAATTGTACGTGTAACATGCTGCGAATGACTTCAGACAGCTTAAAACCTGATTGCCCCATCTTTTCCTGCCAGTGAGATTCGGAAGCTACATCGAGTGTACTTTGCAGACATAATGGAAGCTGTCAAAATAAACTGTGAGGTAGACATACAAACATTAATTTGTATATATAAGACATACTGTAAGTTAACCCTCCAAGGACGAGCGTGACCAGCGTGGTCACAGTAAACACCATTGTCTATTAATCCCACTATTCATCCTTTTTCTACCTGAATATCGTTGCTTTCACTCATATTTGGTTAAGAATGGTACAAACTTCAGATAATTATCAGCCGAGGGGACAGAAATAGCCACTAAAAGCACATGCGATTTTTTGAATTTCCGTTTTTTTTAATGGACTTTTTGAAACTGTTAGTTACTTTTTTATCAAAACATCAAATTATTGACAGTTCTTTTGCTAATAAATTTCTATTGAAATTATTTTGATCTAAAGAGGTCAAATTGTAAATATTTTTAAAAATTTCACGTTTAGCTATATTTCAACCCCGAATGTTTGCGTGCCCATAAGGTCAGCCTTGTCCTTACTACTGTCCGTACACAATATTACACGGTAATAAAAGGATAAGCGTCATCATATAGTCATGCGGGGTTTCTATACAACGACTTGTCGTTTTTTTTTAAATTGTTAGGAATAAAAGTTATTCGTGCTTTCAATATGACTTAAAAAATATTTTTTTTATCGAAAAAAAGCTCTCGTCTCTGGAGGGTTAATTATACTATGCCTATAACCTTCCCGGATGAACAAGCAAAAGTTTTGTCAAAGGTTTATTGCAATCGGGTGAGCGGTGTGGCAACGCATAAAATACGAACAAATAAACATTCATTTTTGTATATTAGATTGGATAAAGTGGTAAAAAAGTTCACTTTCGCACGGAATTCCGCAAATAGCTTTGAGATTAAGCGAGCCGCGTTTTAGCGTTTTGGGAAAAAAGCGCTGAAATAACCGGTATTCGTTGTTTTGTAAAGTTTTGGCGCACCCCTGCTCGAAACTACCCGGCATTACTTTTTGTCCACTGATAGCGATAACTGCGTGGATTCTTTATTTCCTTTTTGGGGGTGACTGTGGTGACCTTCGGGGTGGAGTAATTTATAAGACGTCCTGGCTGATTTATGACCGCGTGCCCCGCACGAACTTATTCGATATTGATATAATGGAACTCAATACAGTAAAACCCCCATTTACACTAAAGTCGGGACCGTGTAATTTGGGGTAGTGTAATTGGGGGTAGTGAAATAATTTGTAATTATTATTTATTGTTACCTATCAAATTGTATCTAAAAAAATGTATCTTAACTGTATCATTGAGGAGATATCATCTTCGGTGTGATGCAGAAAGGAAAAACAAGTTTATCGAATAAAAATAAAAAAGTGTAATTGGGGGAGTGAATCTCATACAAAATTATGGATTTATTTTTTTTCCCGCAAAAAATGAAAAACAAAGATTTCCGTTAGTTTTGCAAAAAAAAAAAATATGGACGACATATTTAGTTACTAAGTGATAAAATGCAAAGCGCGCAAAAAATTTACACATAGACAGTCGCCGGCTATGCGCGTATAGCCTGGCACGTCTTGAATACACAGACGCTAGCCAATATTTGACTGTATGCACCGCACGGACGACCGTCTCGTAGCAACGACAATGGAATGTGACCGTTCAATTGGGGGATTTGCGGCGAATATTTCAAGCCAGCGCGTAATTCGGGATAGTGCAATTGGGGGTTCCACTCTACGTAAATATGAATTTCGCCACTCTTTAAAAAATACATGAAATCATTTTTTTTTTTAAATCAAAATAGAATGTTTTATAACATACATAGTGATTTTTAAATAGCTCTGACATCAAATCAAGTGATTTATACCAAAATGTAACTCGTTGAAACACAACCATTATTGTCTGGGCGAATACATGCTTGTATAAAAAGTTAATATAACACATCTCGTTGCGAATCTTCCACAACCTGGTATCTCAAAAAGTGTAAGTTTTCGGAATACACATAAATGAACTTTATATTTATATTCGTAAAAACATTTTCCATTTGTAGAATTTACTGATTTATTAACTTACGAAAAAACACAATATTTCTTTGCACTTAATTTCCACTTTGATTTATTAAGATCAGGACCGGTTTCGCAATGGCCGTTTGTAAGTCGTAATGCGATATTTTGTTTTATTTATAATGATATACAATAAAAGAAGAAAAAAAATCTTGCAACATTTAATACATTACATGTATAATTTTATGATTTCTTACCTCTCTATCCTTGGCGTAGTATAGAACCCTGCCCCGCAACCGGAAGAAGCGTCTCCTCCATCTCTGGAAACTCCAAGTCTGCTTCATCAGAAAGCCTTCCTTCGTCGCGGCCGCCGGCTGTGAACAACAACAACAGTTGTACATTTACTTACGCAACATAAACTTACATATTTTATGTGTTTCACATTTTTGTATCGAAATACGTATAGCTGATTAAAGAAATTAATTAATTTAAGATTTCGACTGAAGGTGCTTGATGAAATTTCAATATTAAATTTGTTTTTTTTTCTTATCTCTTCTCAATCCCGGGATCTCGACCATACCAATCCCATAATTTCTGGATTACAAAATTGGACGGGATCCCTAGATCCCTAGATCCCTAGGGATTGGAGAGCCTAGTGGAAACGTATTACGAAGAATACTCCATTCGAATGAGAAGTTTTCAAAATAAAATTCGAGTAACCTAAACTTCATCAAATTTGAATCGTTCAAATTATGTTATATAAAAACTGGCAGTTCAAGTGGTTCATCAGTTCAAGCGGTTCACGGTTCGTCAGTTCAAGTTCATCCGTGCACTTGAACGCCTGAAGATGCCGAAAGGCGAAACCCGGGTCGTTAGTGACAAAATTTGTGTGAATGTACATAATTTGAACGATACAGATCGCTGAACGGAAAACGGAACTGAAATTATGACTAGGTCGCTGCAAACTGTCAAACATTTCACAGTTGAACTAAAGATGTATAACTCGGTCACTGTACATAATTTGTACATAATTTGAACGATTCAAATTTAATATTGAAATTCCGCTAAGCACCTTCAGTCGAAATCTTAAATTAAACTTCATCAATTACACGCCACTTAAGAAATGTTTGCATAGCATTTTTACTCGCCTCAAAATTTTAACTCAAATAATCAATTGCGTATGATTTGTAGGCTGTACATAACGAAAAGCAATTCGATTAAATTGTGTGATGTAATTCGGGGCTCTGCGGCGTGGCAAGGGTGATATGTGGGACGGGTAGGGCAAGATGAATCGCATTCGCTCTCTGTCCACAAAAAAAGAGACGGAAAAGCGCCCTTCAACTCAAGATAAATGACGTCGGAGGGTTGTATGTGTGCATAGCTACATTTGACGAAACAAAAAACACCCTTACACACTAGTGAGCAAAGTGTGCAAAAGAATTTTATTTATATTACTGTTTCCGTACGAAAAATGTATAAGATAATGAATTATACAGAAAACATTTTCTGTCATTTTTTCACTTTGTGCAAATCACAAAACGAGTTTTGTTATTTGAATAAAAATCATCAAATATGTATCAATATTTGACAGTGGTGGTTTTTCTTACTGGGCTGGGTGCAGGGATGGGCTAGAGCAGGGTTTCCCAAACTATGTTCCGCGGAGCCAGATTAGGTGTTCCGAAAAAAAAATGGAATGGTTTTATACGCTGCTTTTAACACAGTTTTTAAAAAATCTTAAAAGAAGCGAAATAAATCTTGCGAAGTGTTCCATTCTAGAAAATTTTTGGGAAACCCTGAGCTAGAGGAAGCTCGGAGCAGTGGCGGCCGGTCAATGTGGCGTTGGATCAATGCACCTCTTGTATACGCAGGGGCGGTTATATTTCATGAAATAATATTCAAGCATAACATTTATACCATTCACTCATTTTAAACTCTTCATGTATTTATTGTCTAAAATAAAGTAAAATAAAATGTTCTAAAATATTTATTATAGACAATAAATACATGAAGAATTTAAAATGAGTGAATGGTATAAACTAGTGAAAACAAAATATTCCTTTGTACTTCATTCCACTTTATTTAATATGTCAGGACCGGTTTCGCTCATTACGAGCATCGTCAACTGATCGTAATGACCAAAACCGGTCCTGACATATTAAATAAAGTGGAATGAAGTACAAAGGAATATTGTGTTTTTACTAACATAATGCCTTTCCACCAAGTATTGACAGTGAACACCCTAAAAATGGTATAAATGTTATGTTTGAATATTATTTCATGAAATATAACCGCCCCTTCATATACAAGAAGCGCACTGATCCAATGCCACTTTGACCGGCCGCCACTGGTTCGGAGGAGTCCCTTGTTAAGTTTTACTAAGGCCGGCGAGCCCTTGTTAATTTTAGAGAAAACAATAATCTCAGATCAAATTAGTACATATCTGCAATATTTGACTTATATATTATCTACGACAGCTTCAGTATACACAGTAATTAGTACATTTCTAGCCATTAAGATTGGTAATTTTACGGCAAATTGTATATTGTTACATATTATAAGTGTATTAAGTAACAATCGATTGCTTATTTAAGTATTGCATATAACTAGTGATAAAAAATTCACTCATTCCCCAGAACACCGATAATTGCTTTGAGATTAAGCGAGCTCCTTGTTAAGGTATTGGAAGCCCACCGCTGGCTAAATGGGCTAAGCCCGAACTGAAATTCGCCCAAAATGTGAGAAAAAAAACAATCTTAATGACCTAATAAAAACAACCAGCAATTTGGGCACTGTATGAACAAAAAAACAAAAAATCAATTATCAATTAAAATGTTATCGTTGAAAATATCACTGCTTACCGCTTGGGAAGAGTTCTTGTGATGAACAGACATATTTACTATATGTCAGTAGCAGATTAAACTCCGAATCTACAGGGCCTCAAAATAACTTGTTTAATAAACAAACCATATGTTTTATTTGCAATTTTCTATATTCATTTTTACTTTACATGGAATTTTGCAACGCTTTTAAGTTATTCGAAAAACAGGGCCTCTAAATTCGATTGCGCCTGGGCCTCCCAAGGCTTTAGCCCGCCACTGCTTTCTGTTTTATTTTATATTATAGATATAATTTGTAATATATGTTACACCATCTCCGTAATGTCGTTCGCTACATGCTACAAGGACAAAATGTTAAAGTATTTATTTCCACAAGATGTACATATATTAGTTAGTTGATAGCTATTTCGACTTCACGCTAGAACTATGTTAAACTTAATTAAAGATGACTATACTATACGCAAGCTTAAAAGAGATAGACAGTATATGTTTTCAAGTACATACTAATTTAAATTCAAAAATGAAGTATCAAATATAAAAAAATCGGTCTTTATTGTTCTCAGAACTGGAAAATTGACGGTTTTATTTAATAATCGTTAAAGAAAATTCATCGAAATATGAATGGGTTTCTTGGAATCGATTAAGTTATGATCATGGAATTATAAAAGATAATCTTTATTTTTTTATTCGATAAACTTGTTTTCCTTTCTCCATCACACCGAAGACGATATCTCCTCAATGATACAGTTAAGATACATGTTTTTAGGCACACTTTGATAGGCAACAATAATAGTAATTAAACATATAAAGATATTAATAAAGGTTAATTAAATACATTGAATTGGTATACTACACGTAAAAAAATAATTAAATAATAATAAGCAAGAATGATAGTTAATGGCACTAATGAAACAACTTTTAATTTTGAAACAGATATGATTAAGGATTGAATGGTAAGGGGCAGGGAAGGTAAACTTTTTCTCCAAAAGAAGTAGCAAATTTCTTGAAGTGACAGAAATTTTCTGGAGACGAAACTAAATCTGGATGCTCGATAGGACCATCACGGTTATATTTACATAACGAAAACAATATACCTCTTTCAACGGATATAATCGGACAATTCCAGAGAATATGCTCTGAATCTTGATTACTGTCACCACAAGGACAGTGTGGGTTAGGTTTGATTTTAAATTTATGTAGCTTGGCATTAAACGCACCGTATCCGGTGATAAATTGTGAGGTCCAGTGATCCGGAGAGAGCCAGGTTGCATTCTTAATTATAAATAAATGTTAATTTCTTACAGTTCAAGTGCATTTTAAGGTGAATGAAAAGTTATGTGGTTAACTGATCGCTCTCGCTACGTCCGGCTAATTATAGGATTGGAAGGGAATTTTTAGACATCACAAACACCTATGCTTTCGAACAGAAGTCGATAAATCGATTGAAAAAATAATGTTCGTACTGGGACTCGAACCCGTGAGATCCATCACTATGGCCAATGAACTTACCAACTACGCCATGAACTCGACAGCAATACAAAACAATAAACAGAGAAGGACAATCGATCAATAGTATTAATTCCGAATCATGATTTTTATTCAAGCATAATATGTATGTATACACTGCTGTCATGTTGCACCAATGCGTTCAGTCACTGTGCAACGTTGAGGGACAGTGCGCAACATTGCAACGTCATGTTGAGAAACATTTTGTCCCATAATGAATACAGGCTTTAATTATCAACAAACAATGTTTGGTCACACGTGATCTAAAAAGATGTAATTGTTATTATCTCATTTGAGAAGTACAAAATATATTGGTAATTATTTGTCATTGAGCGCCTTAGTTTGAAAGTCTAACACCAAAAACTAAAATTGTTGGCAAAGTGCAAAACAATGCTGTGAGATTTTTTAGATTTGAGTAAGTTTTGAGACTAAACACGTTTTTTTAAAATGCGTTTTCTCTGTATTTAGAGAGGTTTTAAAATCTGACATTTATGGACTGTGTAGACCATGGGTGTCCAATCGGTAGATCGCGATCGGCCGGTCGATCCCAAACCAAAATTTGGTCGATCCCGAAAGCTTCCGTGAATTTCGAAAAAAGATATACATAATTTAAATATAAAATATACGAAAATACTAAAATTAGATTATTTTTTAATTACATATCTATCTAATGATATGTATTTCGTATTTAAAATAAACATTTCTATGTTTGAAAAAGGGAAAAAAAACCCTAAATAAATAAATTTCTTCTAAGAATCATTTTAGAAGTCGATCGCGAGAAAACTTAAGATTGAAAAGTCGATCCCAGGGCAAAAAAAAATTGGACACCCTTGGTGTAGACATTAAAATAGAGAAAAAGTTGACATCAAAATTTGAAAAAATTCGAAAACGGTCTTTAGGTAGGATTTGAAATTGAGATCCTCAAATGTCAACAATTTAATTATATTATTTTACAATACAAATTCATTTTTAAATTCCGGGCTTACGACGCAGTCCCCAAAACCCTATCCCCCCCCCCCCCCCATCTAAATATATTTAACAAAATGACGAGATAAAAAAGAAAATGCAACGGTATTAATTAAAGCTTCATAAAGCTTGAAGCATCAAAAGCTTCCACTATGAAACCGCTGACCCCGGAGAGCAGTTCATGTTGTGTCCATTTATTTATTATGATTGACGATTTAATCAATAACAATATAAAAAAAATAATGAAGTGAATTGTGCTATCCTAGTTTGACTAACTGATTTTTGATTACTGATATGACTTGAGAAATCTTATGGAAAGATTGAGTGACGAACCAGTGTGCACAAATAAATTTCGAGATTAATATTAATTGATTAAAATCCCAATAATGACGTTGGTTTTTTTAATGAACTATCCAACCTCATATTCTGTATTGAAATATTGTAAAAAAAATAATTTAAATAAAATGATTTGGCATCTTTGTTCGCTTTTGTTCTCAGAGATTTTTATTAAAAAACCTTAGAAAATGTGATTTTTTCTTATTTAAAAAATGATTTAATTGAAAAGATATATAATTACAATATATATATGTATTTGCTTCAAAATAACAGTAATCAATGGTTTCATAATGACGTGATATTACTTTGAAAATTATGACGCCGGCCCGCTCATCTGAAAAAAGTACCTGTTTTCAACTTAATAGCATGGCTTTGAATATAGGGGGCTTTGGTCCAACTCATCTAAAATATTTAACAAATGACGAGATAAAAAAGAAAATGCACGGTTTTAATAAGCTTCATAAAGCTTGAAGCATCAAAAGCTTCCACTATGGACCGCTGGCCAGAGAGCATTTCATGTTGTGTCATTTATTTATTATGATACTCTCACAAAAGTGCTCAAGGATGCTCAACGCAATATGAGTGACATTCCATTCTGAAGTGTCCTATTCACAGAAACATTTCACAAGAACTTGACAGAGAAAAGAGCGAACTTTTATCTTTACTGCAGCGTATATATACATATATACGTCATGTTGCTCCGTGCAAGGATTTCATTAGCCACCTATTAGGTTGTCACAAATGGTAAACTGAGAGATGATAAAAATTCTTCTATTTTTAACACTCGTGGTTCGGAGACTAGAAAAATACCTATCTTCCGATGGGGGGTCGTTTAGGGACCCCAGTGGTTTCCTCATTATTGGCCTTATTCTTATGAATTTCAAAAAAAAATGAGTCTAAGAGCTTTAAAATATCTCTCTGCATCATTCCTCATACATTTTTTTTTATAAAAATCTGTGGTTTTTAATAAATAATCATATTTTAAGTTGCGCGTAAAAAAGACGTCATCCCAGCACACATATGAAATCGCAACTGACGAGATTTAGCCCACCAATGATTGCAAATGCTATTTTACGAGCGACCGCTTATCGCGCCTTCTCATGTTACTAGAACTTATATAAAATAAGGCATCGATGTTAGTAAGATATTGTGTTTTTTTTTGAGAATAGTATTCGAGGATACATTAATTATTATCTTTAGCTTTGTACACATCAATCCGTTTTTTGTTCTACTTTGAGGATCTTTTTTATTTAGTTGATTTTTTTCTTTTCTGTTTTATTTAATAGAGACGGAACTAGCGATCGAATATTTATTTTTTCTTCTACAAAAGGTCCAAAAAATTATGATATAAGAATACCTTAACTATAAACATTGTATCACCCATATTAAAATAGATATTTAAGAAAATGTGGGTATTGGGGTCGCATTTCTTGAGCTTAGAACAGGAAAAGTTAACCGGTATTATGGTTTAGTGAACATTTTGTGTTTGTTGATAATTTTTGTAGCTTAATATTAATTTATAGTTCCAAAGTTTTTGTTAGGACAGGATTTTGGTGGTCACGCTTAGAATTGTTATCTGTTAATTGTAAAATCCCATATTGCTTATTGTTTTTCGAAACACTAAAGCCATAGTCAATAAATTTAATGTAATGTAATTAATAATAAATATCAGTTTAATTTATCCTAATAAACGTTTAAAAATCCCAAATTACTTATCGTTCTTTGAAACACTAGAGTTATATCTAATAAGTGTAATATTATAATTGTAATTTGAATTAGGATGTTAGAGTGAATAACATGATACATTGTGTATCTTTTCGGAGCCAGTACGTATAGCTGAAAAAAATGTAAGTTTAACCATAGTTCTGACGATGCCGAAAGCCGAAATAACTATCAACTAATAAATAAAAAAAAATACGTTGCCATTTTTACGTTGGAGTTCTTTCTACCAAGTAGAAAAAGAGTTGAGTTAAATAGATAAAATCTTATATTTTCAACTGCACTTAATTATTTATTAACTTTTAATTTCTGCACACTGTAGTGCATGCAACCAAGTCTTGAGGAATTTCTTCTCGGGACATTTCTGGCAAAATTTTGAACACGACTAACGTTGTTACGCTACGGAATACACCCTATACGAAGAGTGTGAAGCGGTAGCGGGTGGTGGTGGGTACAACGTTGAGTACCCCAGGGATTTTTTTTTTTTAAAAGTAAACAATCAATTAGAAGAAGGTTATTTTAGAAGAGATGTTTTCTTTCAATATATTTTGATTTCAAAATGAAAGTGTTTTTTCTAGAACTTATCTTATATAACATTTTTTTAATGGATCATTAAAGTCAATTTTGGTTACCTTAAAACCTATTCTTCTACTTTGTATTAAATCATCGAATCAGAGTCTGGGTGTATTACCATACGATAGCTAAATAATATTTCATTATGGTAAACCATAAAGATTAATAAATGTAGACTATTTATACGTACATGCTTTCCTTTGTGATTTTGTTTTAATTTGTTTTGAATACAGTAGTCGTTTTTTGTTTCTCGAGAAGATACAATTTATTCAAAAAGAGTTTGCAAGTGACATTTCTCGTTTTCAACAGAGGCTTATAATATCTTGAGGCTTTTATAACAAAATTGTGATTATAAATTATTATTTAAAAGACTTTTCCTTCTTTTTGACATTTCTTAATGGCTTAAAAATAAAATTATACTGCTGTGTTATCTTACTTTCAAGTTTTCAAGAAAAAAGTCAAAACTTTTTAACCTTTCCTGTTTCGATGTTTTATTATTATATTTACATTTTAAAATATCTTTATACATTATAAGCCTTGCGGGGTATTTGGTGTTTTATTATATCGACTGTGGAAAGGAAAAAGGACGTAACCCACACATATCAAATTTTACAGAAGGCGCAAAAAACGTGTTTTGATGATTTTGGGCCACATGCAAATTATGATTTATATACAACCTTGAAGTGCACGGAGTCTTCTAAACTTGTGTTTAATTGACATAATGTAATATTAATTAAAGAAATTGTCTTGGAAAAACATTTATTTCAGCCTTTTTTCTTGGTTTTAATTTTTTACAAGGTCATCTTTTTCAAACTTAAAAGCTAAATTTAGATACTAATTCGGCATTTGGTGCTTGCATCCTTTTGACAGAACTTGTATCAAGTTGTATACATTGTGATTATCGAAAAAATCCTGTTTTGAAAAAACTGAGTGTTACGTCTTTTTTACTTTCCACAGTCGATATGTTTACTGGGAAATTGAAATATAGTTTAAATCAGTGATCGCCAAACGGTCGCTCGCGAGCTACCGTTACCTCGTCGAGACTTTTTTGTTAGCTGGCGTAGAATATTTTATCATATTTATAAATTTGCCAATAAAATTTTATTATTGAACTCCGAAAATAATAAAAAACCGAATGAAGACATTGTTTTGTTCTACCTTCTTATGTGAATCAACGTTTTATATTATGAAGGTGGTTAAGAGTAAATATAGAAACAGACTCACAGATTTACATCTTGATAATTGCATTCGGATGGAAGTGACAAGGTACTCACCGAGAATTTAAAAAATTGTGGAGGAAAGTGAATGCCATTCTTTTCACTAATTATTTTTACTTACACTTATTATTTTGTTAGTAAATAAAAAAAATATGTTTTATTAGAAAATCTGATGTTCTAATTTATTTTAAGTAATATAATAATATTGTGTATGGTACGATAAAGGCCGATGATAAAAAAAACTATAAAGAAGGGATATGTATAGGTAGCTCACTAGACAATTTCAATTTCTGAAAGTAGCTCACATCCCTATTGAGTTTGGAGACCACTGGTTTAAATGATACGTCTATATTACAAAAACAACAATCTAGGGAAAAAGTATACCAAAGCGAGGATTTCAAATTCCTCGGTGAGCTAAAACAAAAAAAAAGAGCTTCTGTGACAATCTGTGGAAAAAGTATACCAAATCGGGGATTTCAAATTCCTTGGTGAGCTAATCTGAGGAAATCTTGAGATAATCTGAGAAAAAAGTATAGGGAATTGAGGATTTTGAAAAAAGTCTCCGGGATTGGATACCCTAGGCACGCCACACAATCGAGAAAAAATATTTGAAGATTGTTGGCACGCAGACCCAAAAAGTTTCGCCATCACTGCTATAGATGGTCATCAGTGGCCTTCCGAGGAGACGGAATCCATCCGTTTGGTAGAAGAGACAAGCAGAATTCCGGCTTCCTTGAGGCATTCGCATCACGGCAGCCTTGTCTCACTCTTAATAATCACTGATCAACGTATTTTAAGGATCTAAAAGTGTCAAAGGTGGTCCGAGATTTTGATGAACAAAGAAAACGAATCATTATCATCAGAGCATTATATGGTAAAAGAAGCCCTGAATTTAAGTTATAAAAAACTGATATAAAAAAAATATTTACAAAAGTATTTGAATTTTAATATACACGCGATATACTACGCAGAAAGCTTGAACTAATAGAGATTACAACAGGACTGTGGAGTCGGAGTTGGAGTCGGAGTCGGAGTCGCGGTATTTTGGCTGGAGTCGGAGTCGGAGTCGTAAAAAATGAGCGGCTCGATTTTTTTTTGAAAAATATATTTAATGATGTGTATTCAAACAAAATAGTCAAAACTGTTGACATTTCATGCTTGGCTGACTAAAGATGATCTGATGCTATACATATATAGAAGTTAAAATGAAATTATTGAAAAATTTCCTCGGAGTCGGAGTCGTCTTTTTTTTACGCGACCCCACAGCCCTGGCTTACAATGAATGGTGGAATAAATAAAAATCAATAGAAATATTCTGCCTTGGTCCCATTGAGATTATATTACTGCAGTGCTCCCGGCCCAGCGGGTAATTCGATAGAACCGACGCTGTAAATATATTACGTTGTACAGACACTGGATTGAGGAGAGGCCTTTTCTGCATACACTGATTGAAAAGAGCCCCGGCTCTCAAAGTGTGACGGCGTCGAGTCGAGTTTTGTGTGCAAGAAGGCTCTCGGGCGTAAGCGGAGAGGCTTTTGTCATGCGGTCTCCTATTGTCAAATAACTAGGCCGATTGTGGATGGGCTTACTAACTGCGAGCAGCTGACAAACGATTCGTCACCGGGCAACATTATATTTGTATACAAAAAAAAACGTTTGAGCCATATCGGTAATAGCTCTATTCTTCTGTGTTCTTCTGACGGTTTGCTGACGGTTTGCAAACTTTTTTCGAATTAGAATTGAATTGAAAGCTTTTAGGTTCTAATTCGAAAACATTAAGCAAACCGTCAGCAAGCCGTCAGAAGTACGCAGAAAAACAGAGCTAATATAAATTTATATAATACTAGCCGGTTCCCGGCAAGCGATGCAATGCCACTCAAAAGAAAGAAAGTGTTTGTGTTTTAATTGTCTTTATTGAAGTGCACGTTTTCTTTTCTGTCGTGTTTGACGATCGACGTTTGCTGCCGATTGTCTTTGGTACGACACACGCGCTACCTACTGTAAGTAATTTGTATTATAACCTTCGCGCAAGTGCACGCATACCTTTTTAAAATGAACTGTATGGCAGACATTGATTTTTATATATAATACCAAATGTAAGAATGGCAGATTCCTCACTTTGGTCTTGCATAAGCCAAAAGCTATAACAATTAGGCTAGAAATATCGGATAATGCTAAAAAAATATTTAATACTAAAAATTTATTGAAAATAAAATATTTTCCAGTGTAACAGAAGGATGTAAGCAGGATAGGAAATCAAAACGACGCCGAGTGGGCGCCATATGATTTACATGGAAGTGGAAATGGAAATGGTCCAAGAATGATTGTTATTATATATGTAAATAGTGTTTTTTTTATTAAAGTAGCATGGGAGAACTGTTTCTTAACAATTCACTTCGTTGTAACAATGCGGCAGAAAATGCCCTCAGGACAGAGCTGAAACATGTTTTAGCGGCCCCTCGTACAATTGCAGGGAGGCAGGCAGGGAGAGCATTTTCTCAGAAAGGAAATAAGTCGTGACGCTCCAATGGAGCTGTATTCTTAGGACAAAGAGTCAAAACGATGGGATAACAACAACAATGTTTCACTGAGAATCATTTTCGCTTACATCTGGGCGAGAATAAATCTCGCATATCCATAAACTCTTACATGTTATGAAAATGTACTCATTACTGTAGACACGTATTTTTAGCATGTATTGTTACCAACTTTAGCATTTTGATTTTAGCCTTGTATAGCAATTTTTTTTGTAGTTTTAGCATATATTTAGCATATATTAATATCAGATGTAAATTTAAAAAAAATATCAGTTTCAAAACATTTTAACAGCCTTTATTGTAATTCAAAAAATTAAAACAACGATATAGAATTAACAAAGTACAAAGGAATATGTATTGTGTTTTTATTAATGGGTGATTGTATTGTCAATTCTCATCAAGTTCATCTCGTATGATTATTCGATTGTGTATATAAAATATTAGGCGCATTGGCAGCAGCTATAATTTCATATTATATTATAAAATTAAAGAAATATACACCATGTCTGCTCCTAATGTGGATCATACTGACTCCTAGTAGAATTTATCTAAACAAGTGTTTTTCTACGAAAACTGATTTCATTTTTAAAAGAGTGAAACTAGAAGAATAGAAATGTTATTAAATAATATCTTGAATAAAACGGGTGGTTCGCCACTGTTAAATATATTTTCTAACGGTTTAACCCGTCCTAATTGATGCAACTCATTAGTTAATCATTTCTTAATGTAAATGTCATTTGCATTACCATTATCGTTTGTTTGTTTTTCTATCATCCCCTCCTTGCCTCCCATTTTTATTTGATTTTTATTATAATATATCAGAACAGTCAAATTAAAATCATTCATACATAAGCAAGCATTTGCAAAAGTAGTTGTCTGAGGATGCCTCTGAAAGAGAGGAAACATGTCACATTTTGTAACACAATACGTGGAATAATCAAAGTTATTTTATTTTTTACTAAAATTAACTTCCACAAAGTTACCGCAGAATCCATCTAAAGTAGAAGAATAGAGCTTGGAGAGGACTATTGGTTAGCCAATCGCTCTCACCACACTATATTTTTAACTACCAAGCTCAAGGTTCACTAGCACTGACTATAAAATCTACAATCTTCCGTACTATTTTCGGCGATGTTTACGTGAGAAAAAAAATCCACGTAGTATAAAGTATTTAACCTAACCCACCGGACGCTGTGACCCGTAAATTCCGGTACATTTATTCCGAAATTTAACCTATAAAGGACGGTGACTATTTTCCCTTTGATGTGAATACGCGGGAGATTACTTTCCCACTCTATTTCGACTGCGTCTCCAGTCTCCACTGCTGACTAAGCACGTTGGACATTCAAACACTTCCGTCAAATCAAATACGAATCAGGCGATATTAAAAGGTTCTCCAATTAATTATCTGTTACGGCAATTAATTATCAGTATATGAAAATAATAATTAAGTAAATATTGCTGGCCTTTTTACGGCGTCGTTCGTTCATGACGCGATGGCCACTGGCTCGCATACCAGTACGGATTATTTTATAATTGGGCCCTTTAGAGTTGAAGTGAGCCAAGTGGTATTTTAGAAAAAAAATTAGATGCATTGTAATATTCTACGTCTTAAAGTATCGTAAAAGTGAAGTAACCTCAGTTAATATACATTTTAATAGTTTTATCTCCGTAAAATAAAAATATACAATCCACCAAAGCACCAACTGCCTGATCTTAAAAATCCAAGAAAAAAGTTTTAGCATTTTACTAGCTCTTTACTACTTATCTACTAGCTTTGGCTCACTTCACCTCTGATAGGCCCAATTAATTCTCAATCAAGGCCGGCGCCACCATACAGGCAAAATAGGCAACCGCCTAGGGCGCAAACCATTAGGGAGCGCACAAATGAAATATTCAAATTATTTTTATACACTCTAATAATAAGGTTTATTTTATTTTGTCGTTTGTATTTGTTCGTTGTATTTATATATTGTATTAAATATAATTTGAAAAAGAGAGGTTGAGCGACTTAGTAACAAACAGTTCACGTAGAAAAACTTCTATTGAGATACCTCCATTATGAGAACATATGCTTCATATTGGGAGAGGACATGTTTATATAAAAAATATGTCTATGGTCCCAAGTTATTTTTTTCATCATTTCTAAAAAAATGGGATGATTTGTTAAAAAGGGGGCGTGCCAATAATCGTTGCCTAGGGCGCTAAATAACCTCGCGCCGGCACTGTTCTCAATCGATGTATATTGCCGCTTTTCAGTAGGTATCGAAATAGACATAAATTATTATGAATGCGGTATCTATCACCTGTGAAGACTGTAAAACTTCTTTTGTAGGACAGACAAGTAGAAACATTATTTTTAGAATTAAAGAAGACGTAAGATGTCGCTATAAAAATACTTTTACAGAGTTTGCTAATTATTTAAAAGATTGGAGTTTTTGTAAATGAATAAAGTCATTAAAAGAGAGAAATTCATTTTCAAAAGTTCATTTTGAGAAATCCGCAAATTCCTAGAATTATGGATCCGAAATTCTCGGAAGAGATATAAAAAACGTCTCGCGGTATTCATTGTGGGGAAATTCGTTAATTCGAAATTATGGGGAAGACCTACAAAAAAAGTCTCGCGTCTTTTCGTGTACAAACAAATTCTTGCGTCTTTTCGTTTTGGGTCCCAAAATTCCTTATAAAATTGATACTTCAATAGTACAAAATAGGTGTGGAGGGCACAGAAAAATAAAACACTCAAAAGGGTTCACGGGCCCAAAAAGATTGAGAAATACTGCTCTACACTGCTCTATCAACAAATTTTGTAATATAATATAAGTTCGGAATAGACATTTAACCTTTAAGTGTTATCGATCGATCTCGCTTTACTATTCCCAAGAGCTTTCTCTGGTTAATTATGATATTTCTCTATTGTTTTCGTATGTTTAGTTCTGTGCATGGCATTGTTCGTTATGCTTAGTCACTGCGTGTAGCGCCGAGGGTTGGGTTTTCATCACATCGGGTCTTGGCGAAGATTTTGACTGAAGGCCCGCATCATAAATGTGTATTTTACAAAGAGCTTTTAAATTGAATACTATCGTGCTTTTCGAAAAACGAACTTGTTCGCTGAAATTGTCAGTTCGAAAATTCGAAACTGGTCTTGACCAAATCTTAAAGTAAAATCATAAAGAATTGTTTAAAATTGAAAGTTGAAATAAAATCTGTTAATCAAAAATCAGACAGACAGAGCGAGTTTGTGAGTGTAAGAAAGAAAGAGAGAGAGAGAGCGTGTTAGCGTTAAGCAATTATTGAAAGTTATTTATGAGTATGTCCACTCTCAAGTGCACGGATGAACTTGAACGTTCGTCAGTTCATCCGTCCACTTAAACGCCTGAAGATGCCGAAAGGCGAAACCCGGGTCGTTAATGAAAAAACTTGTCTGAATGTACATAATTTGAACGATTCAAATTTAAAGTCTTCATAAATGTCGTTTTTTTTAAAAAAAAAAACATTACCATTTGCAATTCAAGGCATTTAAATTAAATTTATTACTTCACCTGGGGGTCCATGGTCACATTTTTGCTTTGGGAGGTGTCCATGAGTATAATAAGTTTGGGAACCACTGTTATAGATGCTCCATTAGGAGTCTAAATGTTACGCATTGGAAGCGGGCAACGTACTAAAAAAAAAAACAAGATACATATGTTTATTATAATTAGATGAACCAACCGACGATTAATTCAACGCGAACCGGAGTTGGCAGCCTCGTGCATGGCGTCACTCATTCCAATACACTTAGTTACAATATTATAATACTATTATGTTTTCGTATTAAAACATACCGTGACATAACTGCTCAGGAACACACCTATTATGCTCGCAAACAGACGACATGACAAACGCAGAACATTCACCCAACAAGATTGTAATAATATTTGCTGATGTTATTGAAATAACTAAATTAGACGTTTTGACATGGAGCGGAAACGTTTGTTCGTTACCGCTGAACTGAATTATACTTTCGATCAGTGGTCCGCAACCCCGCACTAGTGTGCCGTTCGGAGGTGCTAGGTCAGTGTCTGCCAAGCTGTGTGCCGCAAGAAGTCTCAGGTGTGCCGCGGAAGAAGACGCCTCAAAAATTTTCATTTTAAATAATGCCTATTCATTTAAATTTTCTTCAATTTTAAATTAATTCAACATCTACGTATTCAAATAAATATTTTTCGCGTTCGCATGTACATATCGACTGTGGAAAGTAAAAAGGACGCAACCACACAAAGAGATTTTTACAGGAGGCACAAAAAACGTGTTTTAATGATTTTCGGCCATATGCAAATTATGAAATAAACACAACCTTAAAGTGCACGGAGACTACTAAACTGGTGTTTTATTGACATGATCTAATATTAATTTAAGAAATTGACTAGGAAAAACCTTTTTTTCAGTCTATTTTCTTGGTTTCAATTTTTACAAGTCAATCTTTTTTCAAACTTAAAAGCTAAATTTAGATACTAATTCGGCATTTGCAGCTTAAATTCTTTTGATACATCGTGTATCAAATTGGACACATTGTGATTATCGAAAAAAAGCTGTTTTGAAAAAACTGTGGGCTACGTCCTTTTTCCTTTCTACAGTCGATATATATTGTGGTTTGCTGCGAGGGAGAAAAGGTTGCATAGCACTGGTTTAGATCTTTCACAATTCACGGACTATTTTACTTAACATTCTGAATTTCCCACACCACTAGCAAGTATTATTTTAATTAATTTTCAAATGCGATGTTTTTCTCAGATATGCGTTGAGTTTCACAACAAAATTAAATTAAATAAAGAAATTAAAGAAATGCTACTCATAATAAAATAATACATGGAATAAACACTATTTAAAAAAAAAAACACCATCGGTTGGCGACCGATGCCTCAGATCTTTTGAATGTTACGTGATAATTTTATGCAAGCAAAATAGAGGGTGATCAGAATTAAGTAATTCTTCATCGTAACTTCAACCGCTATCAACCAGTCCTGTTCTCGCGCCATCCTTCGTTTCATCACCAGGTCTCGAATTCGGTCGGATATGTGAAATCTGCGGCAATTAGTCTTCCTTATTTCCGTCCCGGTTTGTAATAATAAAAAATAATTAAAAAAAAAAAAAAAAAAAATAGATTGACTTTCTTAAGTTGTTAATATTTTGTAAAATAGTCCGTATTTTTCTTTCATTGTTCCATCATATACCATTTTTTTTTTGTAATTTTCATTTCTTACAATTGAATAATTGTATCTTCTTTATATTAACAAAGGATAATATTTGTGTCTTCGTGAAATGTTTGAAAAAATATCAAAATCAAAATACGTAAGCGGCAACGAGTTCCGCTGACAACTGAATGATCGATAGTTTGATTTTGTTTTCATTTTTTCATTATGAATTATATGACAGCTGAACATGTAGATATTAAATTTGAATCGTTCAAATTATGTACATTCTCACAGATTTTGTCACTAACGACCCGGGTTACGCCTTTCGGCATCTTCAGGCGTTCAAGTGCACGGATGAATTTGAACTGTGAGAATGCACATAATTCGAACGATTAAAATTTAATATTGAAATTCCACCAAGCACCTTCAGTCGAAATCTTAAATTATGTAGATATTATGTTAAGATCAGTGTTCTCTCTAAGCTTTGCGCGTGTGCGCACGCACACATTACAACATAGCGCACAAAAGTTAAATCTCTATACCCACAAATAAATTAGTTGGCATTAAATAGTGTTGTTAATTATTGCCATCATTGAAAATCAACTGTTTTGTTTAGTATCTCTAAATACCGTTATGTGGCGCACAAATCTTTTTGTTTCTTCTCAAAGTTGCACAGCCAATGTCTTTTGCGCACACAACCTTCCGAAAATTAGAGGGAACATTGGTCAAGATGTGTTATATTTTTTTTTTGTGGAAAATACTTATTCAAAAAGACATAATTTGTTTTATGCTGAATAATATATTTTTCGTGCTGTGTATTTTTTTTTAGTAGAAAGGATTGTATGATCTAAAAAAAGAAGTGCATGAAAATTCATAGTTGTAATTATCAACATTAAGACTGAAAGAAAACGTCCAAAAAAGAAATCGGCATTGACTCCTGAATTTTGGTGATCGAACAAGAACCGATGCTTTCAACGTGGTTATAGTTGTTGGCGAACGCATAGTTTTACTATGTATAATAAAATAACGTAGAGTATGTATAGTGAATTTAAAAATCATCATATATATTCCTAAAAACAAGTTCCATTTGGAGAATCAGTCAAGTTTAATCATTCCGATTTATTCAATAAGTAAATTACATTTGATTGTTTATATCGGTAAATTTCTGTTTTTTTTTTTTTTTTTAATCCATGTCCGCTCCCAATGTGGAGCATATGGCCTCCTAATGGAGGTATCTTAACAGAAGTTTTTTCTACGAGAACTGTTTGTTACTCAGTCGCTCAACCTCACTTTTTTCAAAGTGAGTAGGGAAAGAAGGATAAGGCTAGAACAGGACTAGTGGTTGGCTAATCGCTATTCTACGCCCAGTTATTAAAGGATCAGAAGGATTGGAGGAGAGTAAATGATGTGAATTGACATCACAAACACCCAGTCTTCGATCACAACTTTGAATTGAATAATTCTCAAATTCACTGCGATCTGACCGGGAATCGAACCCAGACCTCCGTGATCGGTAGAGCAAGCTCAACCACAGCAGGCGATTTTTTACAATGCGAAAAAATTCTCCCGTTGAAGACAACGGGCTTACATCTCAATATATTTGAATAAATATGTTATGTATCAATAAGCGATGGGAAATGCTTGCAAAAGTAAATTCCATACCAATCAATAAATCAGCAAACACATTATTCGGTATGAAACAAAGGTCAACATAACAGACTTCAGAATCGATATCTAACTTGCATTGGCAGAGAGTATAAGAGGATCTGACAAATCCAAAAAATTCGAGCAGGGAACGAGGATGCTAATGTAATCGTAATCTAATTAGTAGCCAAGCTCATGTGTCACGTTTTCCCGAGTAAAACTAATAAATCCATACGAATTTCCCATTACGTTCGTCAACGGCGTAGCGGTGCTATTCTGGGACCAATCAAGCCAAGGACACGCGTGGTGCCACGTGGTATTCTTCCCAACACAACCCACCACCCTCCCGACCGTTCCTTCTGGCCTTCTGGCATTCTGCACAAAAATACTGAGCTCGCGGTGGATAGGGTGAACGCGAAATCAATGTCATTTTCAAGGCATACTTTTTTTAATTATGGCTACTCAAAATATGCAATAGAACACTTGACTTTGAATTGAGAGAGCATCGGATCTCAAAATTTAACGCCGTTGTAAACAAAGATTGTTTTTGTCATGTGATGATATTTCGTTAAATAATCAGATATATTGTTAATTGGTTTATTAACTGTTCTCCCTGACAAACGACCCATCATTAAAAGTTATGTATTTAATATCATATTAAGCCATGTCTGCTTTCAATTTGGAGTATATGGACTCCAAATGAAGCTTACCTTGACAGAATTTATTCGACAGGAACTGTTTGTTACTCAATATCAAATTAAATGTGATAACTTTGTTTCTTCATTTGTTACGTTATAAATTGTGACAAGTATTTCGAATCGACGGAATATTGCAAGTATTATGTATAATCAAGTCCTGTATTGTGTGTTCAAAACTCTTGGACGTTCGCCCTATTCGGTCGCGGTGCCCACGGGACCGAATCCATGTAATAACTTTTCAATCGAATCGAAGAATTTGCCTACAAAGCCATGGATGTTCATAGAGCTTACATTTCCTGCGATTCTTAGAGAATGCATCGTGCAAACGATAAGTAAACCAGTAGTCATTGTCTATCCAATTCTCACTAAATTTCAACTTAAAGGAATGGTTGAGCAAATGAATAATTACCGATTTTTGCAAATCAACTTCTGTTAAAATACTCCATAACTACATGGATATAGCTGTTCATTAACAAATATGTTAATTTTTTTTTTAACCATGTCCGCTCTCAATGTGATGGAGTTTATCTCAACAGATGTGTTTCTGCGAGAACTGCTTGTTACTCAGTTGCTCAACCTCTCTTTTTCCAAAGAGAGTAGGAACAGAAGGATAAGGCTAGGACAAGACTAGTGGTTAGCTAATCACTCTCGATACGCCCCGTTCATAGGATAAGATGGTTGGGAGGGGAAATTCAAGACATCACATACATCCATGCCTTCGAACAGAAATTCATAAATCGATTGAAAAATCAATTTATAAAACTGTCCGTACCGGGATTCGACCTCCGTAACCGAAGCCAACGACGTTTACCACTCGACCACATTGATTTGATATGTTAATATCAGATGTAATATCGGTGAGAACGCATGTCAGCATTGTCGCTTTGAATCGCTTCAAACCACGTCGTGATCGCGTTCGCATCGACTTCGCCCACGTAAGACTGTGTTTCGTAGTAGCGTAAATAAAAAAATAAAAACAAACATAATTAAAAATCAAGGATAGAGATTAAATGTTTGTTGTCAAATTTTGTAGAACCGATACAACAAACATTGGTCAAAAAGTCACGAGGCAAATGACGTACAGCTCTGTATACCACAGCACTGGTCATACTGTTTCCAAACAGCGTGTAGAGAAGGCAAAATAGCCAACAGGTGAATCAAGCACGAGGGTTAACCAATTATCTTAAAGGTGAAGGGTAGTTTTGGCGGGAGACGGCGAGAGGGCAACACTATATCCGCGTGCGATAAGCACGTATACGTGTACGTGAATGTGTGTGTAGTAAGTGCGTAGTGTTTTGAGAAGTTTCAAGGCGAGTGGGTAAAAGCGCGGGAAAAGTGACACTTCTTGGCGTCACCTCAAGAATCGCGCCGTTTTTTCATGCAAGCTTTTACGATTTCTCTTTTGGTATCCGTTACTTGCCTACGTCATGCTTTTTGTGTTTTTTGTGGTATTTTGTTGCCCAGCTATTAATACTTAGGTTACAAAATCAAGCTAGTAAAATTCGTCGGTATACTGACAGAGGACGTTAAGTCAAAATCGGAAGATGTGTAGTTAAATTTAAACACGCTCTATCTTTGAAAAAAAATAGCCATTTTTCATATTTTTTAATGTTATTTTAAGAAATAAAGTGAAATTAATCAATTCTGAATAAATAAATTGCATTTTGGTTTTGGATTGAAGCGATATTCTTTTCTTAGCGTAACAAGGGGCTCGCGCGAGCTTCTCCAACCTCATTCCAACCCACCCTTGATAACACAACAATATAAAACATATTTTATAGGTCGGAATAAAACGCCGTTTTTGCATCTTTGCATTTACATTATAATTAAACTTATGTCATTTATCGTTACAGATTTTTTTCATAAGCAACGCAATAATATTTTACGTCGCTCTATAATGAAATAAATTATCAAAAAATAACGATATTCCAGCAATCTCTATTAAACTTACTCCCCTTACAAACAAACGATAATAATAAAAATATGTGCACAATTTTTCAGTGTCTCTGTCGGCAGTATTTAATAAGGAGTTTACTTTTCCTTGTAGTGGCAACACTTCGAGATTAATTTCTCAGGATTATTTTACAGGTTCCACATTTAAATTTGACACCTTTGCTCTTCCGCGCTACCCAAACTGTTTTAAATACGGTTCGAAATTAGACTCTAAAATTGGTGTCACATTTGAAATAGTTAGAATAAACATATTTTTAAGATGTTTTCAATATTAAAATACTATATTTTTTTTATTCTAATAACAAAATAAACTTCAAACCTCTTCTAAGTGCTGCACTTCTTTCGAAATTTGTGTTTGTAATATTATATTATAGATTTCAAAGAAATTATGAAAGTTACCAGTAGTATAGTTAGTTTTTTTAGTGAAAGTATGATTTAATGCATTTTCGTCAAGAATTGAAAGTTAAATCCATAAAATTACCACTAATTTTATACAGCAATATCCAGAATGTAACCACTTTAAACGTATATACAGCTATTGAAATTAACTAAAAGTGTCTTAGGAGCAACTACACTGGTAACGTGCACTTAAGTATAAATAAATACAGCAGCTTTATATAAACAAAAAGCTTGTATGACTTCTGTTGAGATCTACTCGCTCTTCGTATGACGCCAAAATTTTAAAAAATATATATATAGTGCGTTCTATTAGCTGCTAGGTCGACATGGTTGAACGATTGAATCGACTTCCATCGCAGATCTTCCCTTTCCTTGTGCATCATATGAGCCCATGAGAGTTCAAGTGAGCCAAGTGTAATTTAGAAAAAAAATGAATAGGATTGCTTATAATATTTTACAGCTCTTAAAATATCGTAAAATTGAAGTAACCTCAGTTAATAAATACACATTGCAATAATGTTCTCTCCCTAAAATAAAAAAAAATATGCAATACAACAAAACACTAAATAAAGTCGTGTTTTTACTTAAAAGTAAAATAAAAAGTTTTACCATTTTACTACTTGGCTCACTTCACCTCTTGAGGCTCACTGCTCATATACAATGTTCCTGCTCAGGTGTGCGCGCATGTGCCCGCACACATTATTCCATCCCCGCACAGGCCGCACACAGAAATTTTGTTAAAAAGAAGTTTTTTTTTTTAGCAATTTTTTTTTTGTTTCAATACTTTTACCAAGCTCACCAAATCTTCCACATCTAGCATCAGTGAGTATATTCCTACATATTTGTGCACATTTTTTTATTTTGCTGAAAATTTACTGTTCACAGAAGTTGATGGTCCGTACAGGGCCGGCGCCACCATACAGGCGAAATAGGCAACCGCCTATGGTGCAAACCATTAGGGGGCGCATAAATGGAGTATGAAAATTATTTAATAATGTACTCTAATAATAAAAAAATAGCAGTACATTTAATTTCATGTTTGTATTTTTCGTTATAGTTATTTATCGTATTCTATACGATTCGAAAAAGAGAGGTTAAGCTACCGAGTAATAAGCAGTTCACGGAGAAAAACTTATGCCATATGCTCCACATTAGGAGCGGATATGGATATATATATAGATCTAATGATTGTGGATTGTTTTTTTGTTATTTCGAAAAAAAAATGGGATGATTTGTTAAAATGTTTAAACGTTTGCCTAGGGCGCCAAATAACCTCGCGCCGGCACTGGCACAATAGAAAAATTTGAGTGAACGTTGCTCATATGATGTGTTCAGCATCCCACATTAAAGCACCATAAAATTGGCGCATCATGATTTTCAAAACCTAAGTATAATTAATGACCCTGAATGTGAATTTGGGCTGAAAACTTTGACAAGCACCTACACACAAATGGCGCGCCTTTGCGACAACGCACTTTTACAGGCAGGAAACGGGTGAAAAATGAATATCCATCCGAAAAGTTGCCAACTAATTAAAATACAACCGCCATACAAAACGACCTGGAGCTTCCGCTAATTAATTACAAAATATAATTATAAATGCCTAGATACGGTAGCAACAACACATAAGCTGGCAACACTCAAAAACAAAACACAGCGAATTTTCTACACGATAAATTCGTAATTAAAAATGTAATATGTTCGATGTATTCTGTGTTAACGTTGTGAAAATTTGTTTTCAATATTAAATTATTAATTTAATATTTTTGTTATTTTACTGATTGTGTTGGTAATAAATTCGGGAGATTAGGATGACTGCAAAAAGATTTTTATTTTAATATCTATATATTATATGTCGCCTGCTGTGGCCCAGTTGGTTAGAGTTTGCTCTATCAATCACGCAGGTCTGGGTTCGATTCCCTGTCAGATCACAGTGAATTTGAGAATTATTCAATTGAAAGCTGTGATCGAAGACTGGGTGTTTGTGATGTCAATTCACATAATTTTCTCTCCTCCCATCCTTCTGATCCTTTAATAACTGGGTGTGGCAATAGCGATTAGTCAACCACTAGTCCTGTTCTAGGCTTATCCTTCTTTCACTACTTCTCACTTTGACAAAAAGTGAGGTTGAGCAACTGAGTAACAAACAGTTCTCGTAGAAAAAACTTCCATTGAGAGGCCATATGCTCCACATTGGGAGGGGACATGGATAAAAATATCATCTAGTAAAATAGAAAGGTACTATAGTTTTTCTCACTCCATGTCGGATCATATATGTAGATAGTGCAACGATTAACGTTGTTGGCTTTCGTGCCAGATCTCACGGATTCGAGCCCCAGTACGAACAGCATTTTTTCGATCGATTTATCGATTTCTGTTCGAAGGCACGGGTGTTTATGATATCTAAAGAAAATCCTTCCCACCCTTCCGATTCTAAAATAACTAGGCGTAGCGAGAGTGATTATTTAAAAACTTGTCCTGTCCTAGCCTTAACCTTCTATCTTTACTACTCTCTTTGGAAGAAAGAGGTTGAGCGACTGAGAAACGAACAGTTCTGAGATACCTCCATTAGAAGGCCATGTGCTCCACATTGGGAACGGGCATAGATAAAAAAAATAGTTTTTCAAAACAACATTATTATACAGGTAAACTTTTGATCTTTCAGCTGTATTTTTTACCGTTAAATATAACATTATACCTTAAATGCAAAATTACTTAGACAAGTAGTGTTTCTGTGTTTTTTTTTTCAAAAAATAAAAACAAGTTTGGCCTCTGCTACTCTAACCATCCGAATTGTAACTTTCACCAACTTGTGACAAAGGTCTTCAAATTGAGAGAAGGCAATATAGAGTCATCGAATTAAATTATCATTAAAAAGTAATTAGGAAACTCACCGTCATATTTAAAATAAACATCAAAAATATAATTCCAAAACATAGTAATAATAATACCTAACTTACTAACAGTAATTTCGAGTGTAGACAAACCTCTACTTTTTTAGAAAATCGTTCTTTTTAGATTTTTTGGCGATAGTGCAAAAATGTTTTGTTTCGGCAAGTAACGGCTGGTTTTCCAAATTTAAAACGAAGTATCATTATTATTCACATAATATTAAATTCATTTTAGAATCGACTGATGCTGATAGAGATGCTGGAAAAGACTTTATTTCCTCATCGTCCAAAATTATTGAAGATGGAGAATATGCCCCATGTCAAATATTCAATGTAGATGAGACTGGTTTATTTTGGAAGATAATGCTTAATCGTACATTCTTATCAAAGGAAGAATCAGTTGCGCCTGAGCACAAACCTTCTAAAAACCGATTGACATGGCTTCTTGGTGGAAATTTAGCTGGTGATTTGAAATTGATGCTAATGTTAGTTTATCAAGCGGAAAATTTAAGAACATTGAAAGGGAAAGATAAATACAACTAACTCTTGATAAGTTTATTAAATATATAGATAAATTTTGATAAATAAAAAATCGAAAGGACAATTTTTGGTATAATTTAAGATTTCGACTGAAGGTGCTTGGTGGAATTTCAATATTAAATTTGAATCGTTCAAACTATGTACATTCTCACAGATTTTGTCACTAACGACCCGGGTTTCGCCTTTCGGCATCTTCATGCGATCAAGTGCACGGATGAACTTGAACTGACGCTTAGTAAATGAATGTTTCGTGTTTATATAAGAAATAAATGTATGATTGATCTTAGAGCCATTGCTGGCGAAAAGGATGAGCTTATGGGCTAAGGATAAGGGTTATAAGGATAAGCTGTGGGGATTCCGATAAGCTTATCCTTTTCGCCAGCAATGGCTCTAAGCTCAATGATACATTTATTTATTATATAAACACGAAACATTAATTTACTAAGCGTCAGTTCAAGTTCATCCGTGCACTTGAACGCGTGAAGATGCCGAAAGGCGAAACCCGGGTCGTTACTGACAAAATCTGTGAGAATGTACATAGTTTGAACGATTCAAATTTAAAAATTTTGGTGTTTTTTTTTAAACTTCTCTACTTTCGAAAATTCAACAGTTTTCAGAAACCAATTGTGTGCGAAAGTGGAGGTCCGCCTGTGTATCACTTTACTCTCGGCAAAACCTGGGTCGTAAATAGAGCTTCCAACCCCGGAATATTGATCAATTTGACTATCCCGTTATTTCGAAATGTAGGATTACAGGATTCAAATACTTTCCGATTTACTTCTATATTCAATAATAAACTAATTCCCGACGGTATATCTCAGTTTGATTATGTACATGTTTTTGTATCATTCCTATATAATAAATAAACTGTGGTCTGACTCCTTTTCATATTTGGTAACAGTCGAAGACAGCTGGGGCAGCCATTTTTATTGTGTTTTTTTTTTCATATCTTTTTTTACAAAATTCATTTGCAATATATTCTTTTTTAGAGCAGGATCAGTGGCGTTTTGCCAATGGAGCTTGTGTTATTAAACTGACGATTTGTTTTCATGTTAAATAATTAAAATGCTCATTAAAAAAACTTTAAATTAATTCTAACGATTCTTATACGTACATTCAGGGGTGGGCTGGAAGGGGCTCAGAGGGGCTCGCGCGATCTTGTTAAATTTTACAAAGGCCGGCGAGCCTCTTGTTAAATTAAGAAAAAACAATATGCTCGAATCAAATTAGTATATAACTGCAATTTCTGACGTATACATTATCTACGACAGCTTCAGTATACAGTTGTACATTTTTAGCTACATATTTACATTGATACGTTTACGGTAAATTACATTTTTTTTATATATATTATAAGTGTATTAAGTAACAATCGATTGGTTTTATTTAATTACTGCATAGGAATGATAAAAAAATCACTATACGAGCTATAGGTTTCATTAACTTTTCCGGTTCTAAGCTCATGAAATGCGACCCCAATACCCACATTTTCTTAAATATCTATTTTAATATGGGTGATACAATGTTTATAATTAAGGTATTCTTATATCATAGTTTTTTGGACCTTTTGTAGTTTATATAAATACGATAAGATAAGAGATAAGCGCCCGCTTATCAGCGATCGTTCGTAAGATAACTAGGCTGAACGCCGCTGAACGCGTCAGTAGCAAATTAATATTTGCACTGAAATGACATCTTTTTTACGTGGAACTTAAAATATTATTATTTATTAAAAAAACCACGGATTTTTATAAAAAAAAATGTATGAGAAATGATGCAGAGAGATATTTTAAAGCCCTTAGACTATTATTTTTTTTTGAAATTCACAAGAATAAGGCTAATAATGAGGAAATACCTGGGGTCCCTAAACGACCCCCATCGGCAGAGAAGTATTTTTCTAGTCTCTGAGCCGCGAGAGTTAATAATAATCTAAAAAACGTTAATTCTCCGATTCGACATGTTTTACAAATGAATATTTGTCAAACAGTTTTTACAATAACATCTCTCACTAATTTGTAATACACGCAAAATTAATTTGACTACTTAACATGCTGTGACTTGTCCCAAAATAGTTCCACCAGTGTGTCATCACCAAAATAGAGTAACATACTATAAATAGGCCATCTCCCCCCAGCGTCAAACTTCTTACTATCATCGTCTCGAACATTTTCCTTTGACGGTGTAACAATGTTAAATTTAACATGACACTATCTCCTTATTGCATCACTTTACCCGTGTAATGCATTTTTAACCACTTTAGCGAAACAATGTAAGAGTTTAATTCAATTTAAAAGGGGAAGGTTTGGCAAGATGGAACAGTGCGTCAGTAAATTTTAATTTCATTATACTGTGACCTTTCGTCGAACAAATGTAAAATATTTCAACTGCGGGTATTTTTTGACAACTGTTTTAACCCTCCAGAGAAAATGTTTTTTACGCCATGCTAAAATCACGGCTAACTTGTATTCCTAACAAATTAAAAAAAAAACGCAAAGTCGTTGTATAGAAACCTCGCATTACTATATGGTCATGCTCATCCTTTTATTACAGTGTAATATTGTGTACGGACAGTAGTTAGGACACGTGTGACCGTATGGGCAGGCAAACATTCGGGGTTGAAATATAGCTAAACGTGAAATTTATAAAAATATTTACAATTTAACTTCTTTAGATCAACATAATTTCAATACAAATACATTAGAAAAAGAACTGTAAATAATTTGATGATTTGATAAAAAAAATAACTACCAGTTTCCAAAAGTCCATTAAAAAAAACGGAAATTCAAAAAATCGCACGTGCTTGTGGTGGCCGTTTTTGTCCCCGCGGCTGATGACTAACTGAAGTCTGTAGCCTTCTTAACCAAATATGAGTGGAAGCAAAGATATTCAGGTAGAAAAAGGATGAATAGTGGGATTAATAGACAACGGTGTTTACTGTGACCATATGGTCACGCTCGTCCTTGGAGGGTTAAGCCATTTGATTTTGTGATACACTATCTGGAAATCTTATCTTCGCTTGGAATCGGTATATCGGTCGAGTTGATCAAAATCTTTATTTTTATATTTCATATCAAAATCATAAACTGGTAATTTTTATAAAAAAACTTACGGTTTCTTAAAAATAATAACGCACCATTGAAAGGCTCATCAATTCTAAAACCTGTCAATATTGATACAACTCTTTTTGTTATCCATATCTGCTCCCAATGTGGAGCATATGGCCTTCTAATGGAGGTATCTCAACCAGTGGCGACCGGTCAGTGTGGCATTGGATCAATGCTCCCCTTGTATATGCAGGAGCGGTTATATTTCATGAAATAATATTCAAACATAACATTTATACCATACACTCATTTTAAATTCTTCGTGTATTTATTGTCTATATATGTATTCTATTATAGACAATAAATACCTCCTAAGACGAGGTACAGTGGAACCCCGATCTACCGTTCTCGCGATTGTTCGTTTTCCCGCATGGTTCGTTTATTTTTCATAGTCCGGCCAAACACCCATAAGAACAATGTAAAATAATCCCGCATTAACCGTTCCCCGATTTACCGTTTTCCTCGATCTATCGTTCAAATATTTTTGGTCCGCGTCCAAAATATTATCCCGATTGACCGTTTTCGTTTGAATATTTCTCATAAATAATCTTACCTCGCATTTCGTTTCGCGTTTGTTTCAGTGGAACCCCGATCTTCCGTTCTCACTATCTTTGTCTTTATGCATGGATCGTTTATTTTTTTACTCGACCAAGACCCCACCCCGTAATAGCAATGTTTAGTAATTCACCGTTAATCATCTCTCGATTTACCGATTTCTTCGATCATCTAAATATTATCGTCCCGTCCCAGTTACTATCTATCCCGATTGAACATTTTTGTAGAATATTTTTTTCGCTCATAAATAATCTTACATTTCATCTGGTTGCGTAATTTTTTTTAACTCAAAGTCAAAACTAAAATACCTAAATAAAGAAAACTAGAACTCTAGTTGAGAAACTGAAAATAATTGACGACATATGGATTTTTTTTTTGAAGAGTGTTTGTTAAAATTTAAGTCCCAAACTGCAAAAAGGCTACTTAGTTTGCTTTAACCAGTTAAAAATTACATTTATTTGTTCTTTAATTAATAAATAAATGAGTTTTGAAAATTAAACATTTTTTTGTGTTATTTAAAGATTTCCCGCATTATCGGTTTCCCGCATTATTCGTTCATTTATTACGGCCCTTGAAAAACGTAGAATCGAGGTTC
>CM062842.1:4038776-4059144 GCA_031772345.1 Himalopsyche anomala
GATGAATAGTGGGATCAATAGACAACGGTGCTTACTGTGACCATATGGTCACGCTCGGAGGGTTAATATTATATTGAGAGTTCTGCTTTTCGCGAAAGTTTCACAAGTGTGCAAAGTTTCAACTAAAGCACCAGAACCTTTGACTTACAGTTATAAGTTCCTTCAACTTTTCTAATAGTTTGTTGCAGTGGTGCAAGTTTGCACGAATCTTAATTAAAAGAGGCTTTATCGATGTACAGCCTTTTTTATTTATAAGACATAAGCCCTCAAGAGGTGAAGTGAGTCAAGTAGTAAAATGGAAAAACTTTTATATTGAAATTTAAAGCACAAACACGACTTTACTTAGTGTTTTGGTGGATTGCATATTTTTATTTTAAAGAGATAACAAACACTATTGCAGTGTGTATTTACTGAATCACTTCAATTTTACGATACTTAGGAGCACGTAAAGTCTTTATTATAACTCATTTTCTCTTAAAATACCACTTGGCTCACTTTACCTCCCAAGAGCTCATATGATTTTTTTTCTGAGGATGTTTCTAAAATAAACTTAACTACATATTTGTCTACATCGTTATACTGGAATGATTATTTTTAAATGAAATTATTGTGGAATATTTTTAAATCATTAACAATTTATAGTCCAACTTGTAAATGTTTAAATATGATTCAGGACGCTTATCACATCCTTCGGAAATGTTCAGACTCGAACAACGAACGGGGAAAATTGTACAAGACGATACGACTATCTGTCGACTCGTCAGTCACGCTGACTTGCTTGCATCTAAGGACAATTATTATAAAGTCTTTCAAGAAATTCACCGCGTCTTGTGGAAAGAGAATCGAATACAATGCATAAAAGCTTTTATTTTTTAACTTAATTATTTTTTTTATTTATCATTCTGCGCACTGCAGTGCATGCAACCAAGTATTGAGAAATTTCGTCTAGGGACATGGCAAAACTTTGAACATGGATAACGTTGTTACACTACGGAATACACTCTTTAAGAAGAGTGTGATGCAGTAGCGGGTGGTGGTGGGAACAACTTTGAGTACGCTAAGAAATTTTAAATAATACTTGGTAACTATCACTTTTTTGTTACTTTTTTTACCCGATATCCGTTCAACAGTATCCGTCCAACAGAATATTTCTTCGTAGGCAGTTTATTTCTCAGTGTCTTCACTTCTCTTTTTTAAAAAAGCAGCGATAGGAAAAAGAGAAGATAAGGGGTTAAGATAAGCCTAGTAATAAACTCAATACTTCGGTACGCTCCGCATTTAGGATCGGATGAATGGATGGCTTATAAACAAAATTCAACAAACCGATTGAAAAATCAATCCACGAAACAACAAAACGTACCAAGGCTCGAACATGTTCGTATCGTAACCAAATCCAATGACACTGACCACTCGACCACGAAGTAGGTTGAATATATCAACCCATAATCGGCAAAAGAGCTAAAGCGAAACAATTCAGTAAATTGCGTTGTAAGCAAATAATTGTTTAATATTGCCTAGGGCGTCCGTAACAAAAAATTGAAAAGTTAGCTCATTCACCTGATCTTTTTAGTGTTTTGACTTGTTATCGTTTGATCTAGGTAGATCTCGGTTGAGAATCGCTGATTTGTAGAAGTAAAAGTATTCAGACAATTTTAATTTAATATCAGGATAGGCATTAACGATATATTAATATTTACTAACCGCATTTAAGGAGTTCATTATTCGAAGATAATTAAAAAAAACTCTCGTCTGTAAAATTTATAATTTGTCAGTTACGATTTTTTGCCTATTAAGGGTCGACATAAGTAGTAAGATAAAACTTTCAAGTTTCAAAAGAGATATGGCTTAAAAACACGTCTACAGAGTGTACATAAAAAAAGTTCTCGGCGGTGGTACATCGCGTATCTGATATTATGAATTTAAAGTTTGAGGATTTAAAGGGAGATTATCTACTTGCGCGATGCTCAAGAACGTGCTTTTAAAAGTTAAATATTAAGTTTGTTGGATAAGCAACAGACGCGCGTCCGTTTTACCATATTCATGTAAAGTTGTTTGGATTACAGCACCAGCAAGAAATCTATTCGCTTTGAAAAGGGTTTTTGTATGTAAATTTGAAGATATAACTGACCCTAGATATGATCTAGAAACTATCTGCAGACGATAGCCAACATCACTCTTCTTTGGTTGGGTTGTTTACTAATTTTAATGTATCAATGTAAAATCACATACATAATGAAAGTAATTAGTTTATAATTAGTTTCTTACACCCCTCTTTGTTTCTAGTAGAAAAGGACAAACCCCGATATTTATTTTTGAATTTATAACGTATGATTTGGATACTTTTTTTAGTTTATTCGTTATGCGATAGTATGGTGAAACTTCTCAAAGAGGCGAAGCACGTGTCGTAAATAGTAACACAACAAGTGGAATAACAAAGTTATCAAATTTGATTTTATATTGATAAATAAACGGCTTTGGGGTACAGCAGAGAAGTACTACGTATATTCCACTTGGACGTGGGTGAGTTCCGACTAGGGCTTCCAATTAACCGGAAATTTAAGCTAACCGGTTTTCGGTTTTTTTTAAATAAATAAAACGGGTAACCGGTTTAAACCGGATTTATTTTCAAAAAACTAATTTTGGTATCCAATAACCAATGTTTCAAAAAGAAGTATTTTGATTACTTAAAAACAGTCAATTAGTGCATACAATTAGAAAGTAGATAAAATATCGCTGTTTTCGTTCGGAAGGTTCACTTGTTTTATTATCATATTATGAGTTTCCTTTCGTATTACAGATATTTGATTGAAAGCAGTATAGTTGTCCATGATTTTGACTATATACTTGTTATTATTATATATACAATACTTTATTACATCATACTTATTATAATACTATTATTATATACAACATTTTTAAATAATTATACTCTACATATGAATAGTTTAATAAAATCTTGTGGTGCTCAAACCAGAAAAAAGATTTTTTAATTAACCCGGTTAACCGCCCAAAATAAACCGGTTTTTTTTTTGTAACACCCGAAAAACCGGTTAACCGGTTTCGATTTAAACCGGTTTGGAAGCCCTAGTTCCGACGAATGCTATTTTTTATCTATGAAAGTAGAGTTCGTCGGAGCTTACTCAGTTGACTTTCTTATCAATTTTTTTCTACTGCTTTTATTATAAAATTGTTTTATGATTTTGTTTTCATCATTGTAAAAGTCTTAAATAAATAATTTGTCAATCATATGCAATGTTAATTAAATATATAAATACACTTCAGAGAATTTTAAACAAATGTGAAATTAATACAAACGAAAGATTTTGTTTTTTAATAATATGCAGTAAAACAGTAGCCCAGTTGGTTAGAGCTTGCTCTACCGATCACGCAGATCTGCGTTCGATTCCCGGTAAGATCACAGTGAATTTGAGAATTATTCAATTTAAAGGGTGGTCGAAGACTGGGTGTTTGTGATGTCAATTCACATTATTTCCTCTTCTCCCATCCTTCTGATCCTTTAATAACTGGGTGGAGCGATAGCGATTAGTCAACCACTAGTTATGTTCTAGCCTTATACTTCTTTCCCTACTACTCACAAAATTAACATTGTTACTCTACTTGTCGTGTAACGAAATTGTGAAATGTGCTATCATCATTAAACACAACACTGCAAGGTTTACAAATAAACTAAAAAAATATATTAATTCCTCATGTATAATTAAATTTTGATATAATTTAATTAAAATTTCGGCTCATATGGCGCAGTGGTTAGCGTTGTGGGCTTCCGTGCCAGACCTTACGGGCTTGAGTCCCAGTACGAACAGCATTTTTTAAATCGATTAATCGATTTCTGTTCGAAGGCTTGGGTGTTTGTGATGTCAAAAGTTCCCTCCCACTATTACCGATCTTTTGACAACTAGGTGTAGCGAGAGTGATTAGTTAACCAATAGTCAAGTCCTAACCTTATACTTCTTTCCCTACTACTCTCTTTGAAAAAAATTGAGGTTGAGCAACTGAGTTACAAACAGTTCTCGTAGAAAAAAATCTGTTGAGATACCTGCATTAGAAGGCCATTTGCTTCAAATTGGGAGCGGACATAAAAAAGAACAGTGAACACTTTAAAATGAAACACAAATTCAACGAATTTGCTGCTTTGTCTGTATTCTACTAAACTTAACCATACGTAAGAGATTGTCATTTTTGGTAAAGTCATGAGTAATATCTTAAAATTTTCAAATTGTGATATTTATATATACACAAATAAAAGCGGCTATTTACAGCATTAATCACGTTTTATGACGTACTCTGCCGTGACCTACATAAAGTTAAGATTCATCAATCATCAAAAAAGTCCACCGCTTTTGTTTCGCGCCGCGGCAGCCCCGAAAGGTCTCCCCGCGCGAGTCCCGGTCGCGCCTCGTCCGTTTCGCGCGCGATCGAATCGAACTTCCGGCGTCGCTCCTTTCCGCGCCAAAAATTCTCCCGCCGGATTTCCTCGCGCCGAATCGCATTTTCCCGCGTCATCATCGCCGACGGGGTTTCACGCGGCGTGGGCACGGGCTCTCCTACGACAATGTGTGTGTCGGATTACAATGGAATGGCAAATCGCTTTCCCTAGAAGCGAACCATATTACATCTATTTTCTGAATGACATAGTCTTTATATGTGTCATTTACAATACATAAAAATTCTTTACACCGATATAGAGGTTAAACCTGGTCCGTACTCGATGTTTTAAAAACATTTTTGTCTGCTTTGGCATCAGTTGTGTTGCTCGTTAGCTCGAATCCCAGTATGGACAATTTAATTTACAGGTTTAAAGTTTTTAAGCAATATCCACTCCAAAAATGTAGCATATCGTCGTTCATTTTCTACGACAAGACGTATTCAAAATATAAAATACTTATTTCACTCATATTTAATATGATAAAGACTGGTTTCAGCATCATCAACTAGTAAGAGAATACAATATTATAGTAGCATTTATACAGAACAAAATAAAATAATAAGGATGTAAAAAACAATTTTTAATGAAATGAATTTACAGATAATGATACAAAATATTAATCAGAGTATTAAAATGATTAAATTGACTAGTTTCATTGTTTTTTGGTGAGTTTTAAAATTATTAATTATTTTTTAAAGATGTAATTATGTTATAGAAAATTTAATGCCTCAACAGTTGTGTTTCTAATTTATCTGCTTGTTTACTTAGTTGTTCAACTTCTCTTTTTCGAAGGATATAATTATAATACTGGGCTGGACAAGTTATTAGCTAATCTCTTTCGCTACGTCCTTTTTTCATTTTATCATGGTATGAAGGATTTTTTATACATTAAAGACAACCATGTTTTCAAAAAAATAAAAAATAAAGTATCCATGTCCGCTCCCAATGTTGAGCATATGACCTCTTAATGGAGGTATGTTAACAGAAGTTGTTCTACGAGAACTGTTTGTTACTCAGACGCTCAGCCCACTTTGAAAAAAGTGAGTAGTAGGAAAAGAAGGATAAGGCTAAAACAGGACTAGTGGTTAACCAATCGCTATTGCTACACCCAGTTATTAAAGGATCAGAAGGATGAGAGGAGAGCAAATAATGTGAATTGATATCACAAACACCCAGTCTTCGATCACAACTTTGAATTGAATAATTCTCATATTCACTGTGATCTGACCGGGAATCGACGCAAAACCTGCGTGATCGGTAGAGCAAGCTCTAAACAACTGGGCCGCAGCAGGCGATTAGCCGATTATAAAACTGTCCGTACTCAGATTTGAGTCCGTGAGTCCCGCAACTGATGCCAGCGACGTTTACCGCTCAACCGCGGACTCGGCAGTGACAGAATATAAAGCAAGCTCGATTTACATTGTATTATTTTGTATGTCAACAGTAGAAATAAGTCCCCAACTATATTTCAACCTCAATTAAATCCATCAGTCTTGTTTGGCTTTTTTTGACAGGTCATTCAGCGATCCAAATGATGCATGGCCGCTCTGCCCTTCCTTTGGCCTCGCAGAACACTTACTCCAAATTCGTCTTTATTTTATACATCAAATCAAGAAGGATGAATATGTTCATTTATTAATTTCATAGTTAATTTACTGTACCGACTGTAAAAAGCGAAATGAACTCACAGTTTTTTTTCAAAATAGACTTTTTTGATAATCACAATATATACACCTTGACACTCGTTCTATCAAAAGAATGTAAGCTACAAATGGTGAATTAGTCTCTAAATTTACCTTTTATGTTTGAAAAATATGACCTTGTAAAAAAATAAAACCAAGAAAAAAGACTGAAATAAAGGTTTTTCCTAGACAATTTCTTTAATAAATGTTAGATTATGTCAATTAAACACCACTTTAGAAGTTTCAGTGCACGTCAAGGTTGTGTATAATTTATAATTTGCATATGACCCAAAATCATCAAAACACGTTTTTTCCGCCTCCTGTAAAATTTGATATGTGTGGATTACGTCCTTTTTCCTTTCCACAGTCGATATGTATCATGACTTAATCGAATTAAAAATCATGTTGTTAATTACTAAAAAATATCAAGATTATTAATTAGCATGTAGTTAAAAAGAGTAATTAAGCTTTACGGTTGTTTTTAGTTGATTTAGCCACTTCGGTTTTACGGCCTCATCAGAACAATGATCTACGTTAATAAAAAATTGAATTATTTTTATTCAAAATCAAAAAAATATCAAAAATCTTTAAATCCATAAACATATATTTTTTTTAACTCCCTATGATACTTCAAGTTGTACCCACTATCACCCGCTACGGCTTCACACTCTTCTTACAGGGTGTATTGCGTAGCATAACAACGTTATTCGTGTTCAAAGTTTTGCCAGGAATGTCCCGAGAAGAAATTCTTCAAAACTTGGTTGCATGCACTACAGTGTGCAGAATGATATATAAAATAATGAACTTGAAAATAAAAGCTTTTATCTATTTGCAGTGGCGGCCTGTCAATGTGGCATTGGGTCAATGCACCCTTTGTATCAATTATTTTTTCCATAAGAACTTTTTGAACTCCTTATAATTTGCCTTAGATGCAACCAAGTCGGCATTACTGACGTCGCCGACAGATTAATTAATTTACGAAACACACAACATATTCAAGTAATAGTAGATACATATCTTCATAAAATAACACAAATTATTTATTACGAATAAAAACATCCTCTCTCTTTCACGGGTTAAAGTATATTATAAAATATATGCCTTCGTACGGCACTATAGGTAGATTGGTAGATGAAATTAGAAATAAGGCTGTATGTACATATATTGACAGACGATAATCGTGTTCTGCGGGATTTCCATCGGCAGAAAACCGATCTATCAGACATACCGGACGAATGGTAATTTATCAAAACTACCCCTTACACATGGCTAGGGGAGGAACTGAGTAATTTTTTTCCAGCAATTTATGGAAGTGCTAAATATTTTCGTCGAATTCGGAAAAATATATTATCATGTAATTTTTAAACTGAACTACTTTATTAAGATATTATTGAGTGGTCAACGTCGTTCCCTTAGGTCACGGGTTTGTATCCATTTTTATTTTTTAAATAAATTTATGAATTTCTGTTAGAAAGTATGGATGTATGTGATGTCTTGACTTCCCCCCTCCCACACATCTTAAAATAATAAACACTAGACCTGTCCTAGCCCCATATTTATAGTCCTACTCTCTCTGTAAAAAAGAAAGGTTGAGCAACTGAATAACAATCAGTTCTCGTAGAAACACTTTTGTCGAGATAAACTCCATTAGGAGTCCATATGTCCCACATTGCGAGCAGGTTTTTTTCGATAATCACAATGAATCAAATTTGATACTCGTTCTATCAAAAGGATGCAAACTGAAAATGTCAAATTAGTATCTATATTTAGCTTTTAAGTTTGGAAAAGATGACCCTGTAAAAAACTAAAACCAAGAAAATAAAGGTTTTTCTTAGACAATTTCTATAATTAATATTAGATAATATCAATTAAACACCAGTTTAGAAGTGTCGGTGTACTTCAAGGTAATGTATATTACATATTTTGCATATGGCCCAAAATCATCAAAACACGTTTTTTGTGCATCCTGTAAAATTGTATATGTATGAGTTATGTCCTTTTTCCTTTCCACGGTCGATATGATATTAATTCTCATGTAAGGGTAAAAGTCGATGGAGAGGTGAAATGAGCTGAGTGTTTTTTTAGAAAAAATAGTTAGATGCGTTGTAATTATCTATACGTTTTAAAGTATCGTAAAAGTGAAGTAACCTCAATTAATACACATTTCAATACTGCTGTTTCCGTAAAATGAATATTAATTTACTCTTCAAAACGTGTTTTTATTGTTATATCGACTGTAGAAAGGAAAAGGGACTTAGCCCACACATATAAAATTTTACAGGATGCACAAAAAACGTGTTTTGAAGATTTTGAGCTATATGCAAATTATGAATTATACACTACCTTGAAGTGCACGGAGACTTTTAAACTGGTGTTTAATTGACATAGTCTAATATTAATTATAGAAATTGTCTAGGAAAAACCTTTATTTCAGTCTTTTTTCTTGGTTTTAGTTTTTTACAAGGCCATCTTTTCCAAACTTAAAAGCTAAATATAGATACTAATTTGACATTTTCAGTTTGCATCCTTTTGATAGAACGAGTATCAAATTTGATTCATTGTGATTATCGAAAAAAACACTGCTTGAGTCTCGGTTGCGACGCACGTGTTGTGCTTCTTACCTAAGTGAATAGATCTATTGTTTGTTTCGAGAAAGGTCATTTCCTGTCCATCTCAAAAATTACAAACAACTGTGCGATCGTAAAAACAATTGTCTAGTGAATCCTTTGTGTTAAGTGTGCTAGCTTTACTTGCAATTCTGGTGGTTCAACACTTATTATTATATAAATTGTATTTGTACGCTAAAACCTAATGCTAGAGTGACTTTAAAGTTATTCCGTTGCTAAATGATTATATAGTTCATACCTAAATAACTCAATTCAGTGTTTGTGTTGACTAAAAATCGCCGACGACGATATTGGAGGAAAACATCTTACCACCAAGAAGAATCAGATAACAAATTACCTTTCTATACATTTTTTTTTTTTTTTTATTAGTTAACTTGCTCATTGTTTATTGCTTCCTGTTTCCTAACCTACTGCTTTGTTTATCCCACTTAAACCTGTAACCTATTTTATCTTTACTTTTTTAAATTCCAATACTGTCTGCGATGCGTTCAGGACGGAAAACCAGGAATTCCTCCAAAATGTCGGTAATGAGTGACCAGGCAATGTCGCTAATAAAAAATATTACTGGCTATAATAACCAAGCGGCATTCGAAACCTTACTGCCAATATATGAAAAAATTAAGGATTTTGTTAACGAAGGGGTAGGCAAGTACATTTCGGACGGTACGCTACCACTAAAGGCCTCTACGCCAAAACAGCCACAGAAAAAAACCTCGAAACCCAAAACCATCGTCGTCACTCCCAGTTCACCAACTATAATTGATTCGCCACCCCCATCACCATCCCTTAGTAGTGTAAACTCTACCAATGACTCACGCATGCTTACCAATGAAATCGCGGCAACCTCCGACTTGATCTCGAATGATGGGTCTGTCAACTTTAAAATGGCTACAGCCAGAGATACGTTTGCTTGGCCGTCTCAATCAATTGACGACCATAATCTTACTGTTGATAGGGAATCGTCTAAAAGTAATATTACCGGAGAAGAGGTTGCCGAAAACCCATGCTCGCCTATTTTTAATGACTGCCGCGATAAGGCTCCTAACACACCAACAATATGTCTAAACTCTTCGCCCAGCGCTGGTTTGCCAGAACCTTCTATCTCACCTAAAACATACGACAAAAAACAAAAAATTCCCCCGATTGTCCTTCATAAAAAGGAAAACTATATAACATTTCTTAGGGATGCTAAACTTGCAGGCGTATCTATAAGACATGCAACAGATCTCAAAGATGGCATAAAAATCGAGGTTTCTTCAATCGACGCTTTCAGAAAAGCAACCAAACTGTTAGACGTAAGAAATGAACCATACCACTCATACATGGCGCATGAAGACAAACCACTCAAAGTAGTTCTGAGAGGCGTGTCAGTAGGCGTTAGGGAAGAGGACGTTTTGAACGAGATTAAACGGCTCAAATTTCCCATTATAAAGGTACAAAGAATGAAGTGTCATGTCAAAAAGACCGCGATCCCACTTGTTCTCTTAAGCCTCGAACGAAATGTGAGAGGGAAAGAAATTTTTAGCCTACGTAAATTCTTTGAAATGAACATTGTCGTTGAGTCACTGTGGCGAAAAACCTCAGCGGGTCAATGCCACAAATGCCAAGGGTTTGGCCACTCAGCATCATGCTGCCGTGGTCAAGCACGATGTGTGAGATGCGCGGGTGACCATTCTACTAATGAGTGCACTTACACTAAGGATAGCGGCCCAGCTAAATGCGCAAACTGTAGCGGGCCTCACACGGCAAATTACCGTGGATGCCCAAAATTTCCAAGAAAATCCCCTAATTCTAGGCCGCCGACACACCAACCTAACGAGCGGCCCTTGCCAACTCTTGCCAATAACAGTAGATTATCGACAGCTGAAACTCAAAATATGGCGAAACAATTAAAACCTGTTCCCCGTATTGAGCAGAGTGAGGCTAACTCTGTCCGCTCAGAATTGCCACACGCGCATGTTGCTCTGGATTATAAATCCATGCTCAATGAATGGCGCGAAATTGTGAACATCGGAAACCAATTTCTGGTTAAATATCCCGCCCAAGAGGCGCCCATTGATACAAACAATGGCGAATAAAATCCGACCGGCATCCTTACAGGTTCTTCACTGGAACAGTGGAGGTACCCTAAGACATGACAAAATGGAGATAGTTGACGTTTTATCAAGGTATAAAATTGACATCCTCCTGGTGAATGAGACTTTTCTCAAACCTTCACACCGTCCCACAATACCAAACTATTCTTTGTACCGCTTTGATCGCACCCGTACCTCAGGAGGAGGGACCGCAATATACATAAAAAAACACATAGACCATTGTGCAGTTCCATTACCAGCACTTGAAGGCAAACTAGAAGCAAACGCGATAGTTGTAAACACGAAGTATTCAGGCCTCATTAGATTCGTTTCTATCTATAGCCCTCCTGATGGGCAAATATTGACTAGGGACCTAGAAGTAGTTATTCCTATCGGTGTACCTACAATTGCCGCTGGTGATTTCAACGCGAAGCATCAAGACTGGTACAGTAGACTAACAAACTCACGCGGACGACAGTTAAAATCTTATATTAGTAATATTGAAGCAATTGTAGCCGCACCCTCCGATCCAACAACTCTACCAAGAAATGGAGGATTACCGGATGTTATAGACATTGCTATTCTGAGTGGAGTCAACCTTCCTTATGAAACTCATACAGTACACGAGCTTAATTCGGATCACCATCCTGTCATATTGAGGTTAGGTGATCCAACATATTTTAGTCATAATAACTTAAGTCAAACGCAAAAAATAGTCCAATGGGACGTATTTGAGACTTTTATTGACGATATGATAATTCCTCAGTGTGATCTTAAAGATAACCAAAGCATTGACTTTGAGATTCTTAATCTCAATACAAACATTAACTTAGCTGCCGCGTATGCTACAACAACTTTACAAAATACACCTTACAGTAAACCCCTGCCGATAGACATTAAAATCCTTATTAATGACAGACGGCGTGCAAGAAAAGAATGGAAAAAATTCTGTAACCCCTTAGTTAAGCAGCGCGTTAACCGTCTGTCTGCTGAAATCCGACTCGCTATGAAAACTTACCGCGAAAAAACTTCTGACGACAGATTAAGTGATCTTGTTAAAGGAAGTGACCCATATTGGGCCCTCTCCAAAGCCCTCCGCGCAGAAAAACACCCGCTGATGCCGCTTTACGGACCAAAGGGACCTGTTTTCACCATCAGTGATAAAGTTGAAGAGTTTGCAGATAGCCTTGAAAGCCAATTTACACCTAACTCAATTGACCCAAGCAACTTAGTCATGAATAAAAATGCGTTTGATATAGAAATCGCTGCAAAGTTAATTCTAGATCAATCTCAAGATGCAGACGGCGAAATAAACAATCCCACCTCATTTCAAGAAGTGGAAAGTCTCATCAAAAACCTACCTGACAAGAAAGCGTTGGGCAATGACAAAATTGGTAATAAGGCTCTCAAGCAGCTTCCGGAAAAGGGCATTAATTCGCTAGTAAACATTATCAATGCGTGCTTGAGATTACAATATTTTCCGGCAAGATGGAAAGAAGCTGATATTATTCTCATTCCAAAACCTGGAAAAGATCATACTCTTCCAGTAAATCACCGGCCAATAAGTCTGCTCCCCGCAATGAGCAAAGTCTTAGAGCGTGTAATTAAGATTAGGTTACAAGAAGTAGTTACGGTGAAAAAAATCATCCCAGACACTCAACACGGCTTTCGTGCTAGCCACTCGACAAACCACCAACTCCTCCGAGTAACGGAGTTTATCACAAGTGGATTCATTCTTAAAGAAGTCACGGCTGGCCTCTTTTTAGATATCGCAAAAGCCTTCGACAGAGTATGGACCGAAGGGCTTGTATTCAAAATGTCGAAGGCTGGTATAGGGTCACCGCTGGTAAAAATTCTCAACTCATTCATGACAGGCAGATGTTTCAACGTTAAAATGGATGGAATTCGATCCTCATCAAGGTCAACTCGGGCGGGAGTTCCGCAAGGCTCTGTTTTGGGACCCATACTATACAATATATACACCTATGACATTCCTTCCGGCGGAGAAAACGACGCAATTATAGCACAATATGCAGATGATACGGCTATTTTAGCTAAATCTCGAAATCGACAAGGCGCTGTCACGCAGGTTCAATCAGCTGCCGATACAATAGCAGACTGGTGCGACAAATGGCGAATCAAAATTAATACCGAAAAAAGCGCGGCAGTAATGTTTTCAAAGGGTTTTATTAGAAAACCTAATTTTGCTTGCATACGCATGCACAACGCAGAGATCAAGTGGTCCAATTCGGTTAAGTATCTTGGACTCACGCTAGATAGTCGACTTAAATTTAATGAACACGTCGCGATTAAAAAACGTCAAGCTAATGCTACAAAGGCAAGGTTGTACTTTATGCTTAACGCGAGAAGCAAACTTACTCTCAAAAGCAAGCTGCTCCTTTACACAGCAATTACTCGACCAATCATGGTGTACGCTGCTCCAATATGGACGTATGCTCACCGTAAACATATGAAGACTCTCCAGATTGTCCAAAATAAATCACTGAGACAGATATGTAACGCCCCGTGGTACGTGCGTAACTCGCTGCTTCACAGAGACTTGAAAATACCTACCATCCGCGAGTTCGTTCGTGAAATATCACAAAAGTTTCACAGCGAGGTAGGAAAACATTCTAACCCAACGATCTCTGATCTCCACAACTATGACGAGACACTGCCTGAGAATCGTTTTAGACCCAGAGCAGTCCTGCTCGACGACCCTCCATAGATCTTATATCGTATAAAATTGTCAATTTTAGAACGAACTTAGCATCACGAAAATGACTCTCTTTGTTTAAAAACAATTTGTATACTGTATGTGTGTATGTATGTATCCGCATGTGTGTGTACATGTACGGATATAGTATGGAGGAAGCATATGGAATGTGATTTGCAAAATAATGCATATGGAGTTCCCGTGAACTTCTTATCTCTGTAGTGATCGCGCCCTTCCGTCTGCGAACGATGGTAAGGGGATGCAATTTACAATTTTTCAAAATCTTTATCGATGAAGGAGACTGGAAGAACCTTGACGCTGGCGCGTCCTGGTACTTGAAGCTCCATAAATTTGATATCCAAAAAAAAAAATCGGTAAAAACCTGCTCGCAATGTGGGACATATGGACTCCTAATGGAGTTTATCTCAACAGAAGTGTTTCTACTAGAACTGATTGTTATTTAGTTGCTCAACCTCTTTTTTCTAGAGAGAGTAGGAATATAAATAAAGGGCTAGGACAGGTCTAGTGGTAATTATTTTAAGATATGTGGGAAGGGAGAAGTCAAGACATCACATACATCCATACTTTCGAACAGAAATTCATAAATTTTCTTAAAAATCTTTTAATAGAATGTGTATCAATTTTACAGGAGGCACAAAAACGTGATTTGATGATTTTGGGCCATATGAAAATTACAAAATATCCACAAGCTAAAAGTGCACGGAAACTTCTCAACAGATGTTTAATTGACATAATTTAATATTAATTAAAGAAATTCTCTAAGAAAAACATTCATTTCAGTCTTTTCTCTTGGTTTCAATTTTCAAAAGCTCATATTTTTTCAAACTTAAAAACTAAATTTAGACACTAATTCGGCATTGGCAACTTACATCCTTTTGATAGAACGTGTATCAAGTTAGATGATACATTGCGATTATCGAAAAATAGCTGTTTTTAAAAAAATGTGGATTACGTCCTTTTTCCTTTCCATAGTCGATATAAAGGTAAAAAGCGATGGTTTCAATCGTGTAAATAAACACTAATTGGTAAGAGGTTATCATGTTTTATACCAGGATGTGATTTATTATGATAATAATATCAGGTAAGCTCAAATTTTACATTCGCTGAGCATCAATCAAGATTGAAATTACGGGTACGTGTTGAGAGGTCAAGTCCAGGCACACCAGAATGCCAATCTCCTTATTTATGTCCTCGATTAATCGTCCTCAGGTGGACGAACCGTTAATTGGACACATAAAACTGTGGACTGGCCGTAAATAAGCCATAAACCTTTGCTTTATGCCCCAATTAAGGGGAATCTCATGAAACACTGTGCGCATCTCGCCATCTTATCTCTTTGAGAAACTTCGACTTAGGTTTCCAGTTTCTCTGAAAGGTTAAGAATTGGTTTAGGATTAGGGTTTCTGTGTAGAAACAACCCGAGAATAAATTCACACTTTACCAGCTTTGATTTCCGGAACATTTGAACAAAATAACCCGAGGCTTGAGACTTTGTATTAAATATATTGTAATCATTCAAAAAATATTTTTTTTGAGAACCTCTCTAGGTATTGGAATAGATAATCTTTCGTTTATTTAATAAAATAAAATATGAATAATGTAATGACGTGTGAGAGATGTTTTTTTGCAATAATAACAATACAGGAAAATCCCCATTTACACTAAAGTCGAACAGTGTAATTTGGGGTAGTGTAATTGGGGGAGTGAATCTCATACAAAATTTGGGATTTGGTTTTTTCCGCAAAAAATTCAAAACTAAAATTTCCCTTAGTTTTGCAAAAAAAAAAATATAGACGAAATATTTAGTTACCAAGTGATAAAATGCAAAGCGCGCCAAAATCCCACACATAGACAGTCGCCCAGCTATAGGTGTATATCCTGGCACGTGTTGAATACATAGACGCTTGCAAACATTTGACTGTATGCGCCTCCGACGACCATCTCGTAGCAACGACAATGGATTGCGATAGTGCAATTGGAGGATTTGCGGCAAATATTTCAAGCCAGTGCGTAATTCGGGGTAGTGTAATTGCGGGTTCCACTGTACAATTACTGACCCGATGTTTCATGTTATGATTTTATTCGAAAACTCAAACGAATCCCTCGATGTGCAATTAAAAGCTATAATAATATTAAAAATACAATATTATCATATTTTTTTTGCAATATACGTAAAAAAAATACTAATTTTGTACGAGTTTTAAGTTATCAACCGTGTTTATAGTCAAAGAAATATTTTTTTTATATTAATTAGAATTTTTAACTGGAAAATAATTTTTAAACAATTTAAAAAAATTTAAAAAATGTATTTTTTTTACGCATATAATATTTAAATCTTGATATTACAGCTAAAGCCAATGCGCCAAATATTTTTAAGTTGAACGATCATACGAGAAACACTCGAGGTAAATTGACATTACAGACACCCATGCATTAGGTTTCAAACTTAAAATTGAAAAACCTCAATTTGATATTGATTTTACCGGGATTCGAGAGCCCAGATCCGCCTGGTCGGTAAAGCAAGCTCTAACTAATTAGACCACAGCAGACGACATTACAACTGTATAAACATAGTAAAAAAGGGAACAAAGTAAATGGTCAAAATTTAAATCAATTTTTGGTCAGAATGAAAATATTTTAATGTGAGATATTTATAAAAATTTTGTTTAGGTTAGGTTATGTTTTTTAAATTTAATTTCATTTAAATTATGACTATTTGATATAAATTCTGACCATTAATTATTTATTTTGCCCTCTGTTAATTCTGACCGATAAATTATGACCATTTAATATAAATTATAGTAATAACAATTATGACCGAAACTGAATTAAAATTCAGACCGTTTAAATACGAGCTATAAAAACATCTTCTGTTACGTTTTAAATTAAATATTTTTTCATAAAATTTATACTACTAAATAAAATTTACAGTACTACGGTGTCGTGACACGAGAATATCCCGGGAAATGACTATTTTATGTCTCGTGTCCCGGGACTTGAAAAAAGCCGAGTCTTTAGAATCCCTATTTAAGATAGATTAATTCCTTTTTTTTACTTCTCATTTAACTTGTAAACTGAGTTGAGTGATTACTTGTATTGACATACTAATTGAAAGCGGATCCGAATGTAACAAAAATGAAGTAATACTTATGTTGTTTGACATGAATTAGCAAGGTAATGGCTGTAGTGAACTAAAATTAGTCATAATCATCAGGAACCGTCAAGCCTAATAAGCAGCTATTATATTTTTGTCGCTACTGATACATACAAGGACTATTTATTTAGTTTTTACCGTGTCAGCTACCAATGAGTAACATATGGGTTCCTAATAAGTTTTTATACGAAAGCTATTCGTTACACAGTAGCAACACTGAATATGGTTTGAAAAACAGTGAAAATTATCTTTTTACTCCCTTGAAGTGGTCTTTAATTTTAAATCATTTCCCCTCTTTCTAGTAAATTTTTTAAATCCATGCCCGCTCCAAATGTGGAGCATATGGTCTCTGAATGGAAGTATCTCAACAGAAGTTTTCTACGAGAATCGTAACAATTAAATGTAAATAAAATAAAAGTGACATTAATACAAATCGTTGTTTAATTTTTTATTATACCATTCCATCAAGTACTGACAGTGAACACATTAAAAATGATTAATTGATTACATAAGCTTCTTATAACGGTCTTAGTAACGGTGGATGTGATAATATTTTCGATGGTTTCGGCGGTTTTGTGGAAGTTCATTTTAATACAAAATTTAGAAATTTTTAGAAATAAATAAATCTCTTAACAAAAAAGAAATATTATAAAATAATATTTTTAACAGGACAGATGGCTAATCATTACTTACATTGTTTCCAATTAATAGAGTAATCACCAACCTATCTGATTGATTGCAGTTCATTAGTTTAATAGTTTGTAATGTTTAACGTCATTAGTAGTATGATTATATTTGTTTGCTTTGTTTCGATTCTATAACCCCCTCATTGCTTCCATTAAAAGGGAAAAATCTCAATCTGATTGATTGCAGCTCATAAGTATCATTATTTGTTTGCTTAATTTCGATTCAATCACCCCCTCCTTGCTTCCCTTAAAAGGAAAAAAAACCCTAACTCCATTTTGTAATTTTATAATTTAAAATTTTAGAATCAATCTTGTTTCAATACTTAAGCAAAGTTTGCGATAGTAAGTCTGAAGATGCCTCTGAAAGAGGCGAGACACGTGTCACAGTGTAGTAGCAAAATACGTGGAATAATCAAAGTAAAAAAAAGATATATTGCGAAAGTGATAAATTGACTTAATGTTTTTTTCCAGAAACTTGTCCTAGTGACGGATTAAGCACATGCGAGGCCTCAAGCGCAATAAAATTTTGAGGTCTTGTTTTTCGGATAACATAAAAACGTCAGAAAATTCCAATTTAAACAATAAAAATCTGAAAAAAAAGTATAAGCTATTTTTGAGGCCTGTAATATTCGGAGGCCTCAAGCGCGCTTGGTATTTGCTTATATGTTAATCTGCCACTGCTTGTAGGTATTGTAGTATTAAAATACATTTCGCGACCCGAGTACTACAAGGTTCTATGTGAAAAAATTTGACAAAACAGAAAAGTAACAATGCGGCAGTCTTCCAAGTGTCATTATTAGTATATATTATTACTTTTGTTTCGTCAAAAATTTTCACATAGAACCTTGTAGTACTCGGGTCGCGATTTGTTATTATGCCTTATTCAATACAATCTTAATTGGTTGTTTTATCAAAAACAAACATTTTTATTTTTTTATTCGATAAACTTTATTTTATCCTTATAAAATCTCCTCAAAGATATACACTTAGAATAATAATTCACATCGCTATTAACTGTATATGGTGGTTTTCATTTCATTTGAAAAATTAAATTCACTATTAAAATGCCTTCACGCGGTTATATATTGTTAAGTTAACCGCCCAACGTAACACTGTCATGTCGTCGGTAAACCCTAACTAGTGAAGGCGACATTGACGCAGGCAGAGCCCCATTAAAACATGTAAAGCCTATTTCCGGTTCTTGGAAACTCAAGAAAGGAAGTGCTACAAGGGCGGCGCGTCCTGCTACTACGTAAGCTGAATTTGGTGACCAGGAATTATCATGTTTCTTTTCTAGTAGCAAGTACAATTTAAAAATATACGTTCCATTTTGTACCACGCAATGAAAAGAGAATTAAAATTTTCTGCTCCGACTCAAGTACTCTATGGTAATATGGAACGACAAAATAAATGTTATTCTTTATATATACAGTGGAACCTCTCTTAACGAGCATCTCTTATAACGAGTAAGTATAAGTTTTGGAAAGATCACTTTCACATCGTTGCTTGACTCAAGATGCTAGACAAAGCGTAGGAAGGGGTTACCAAGAGAACCCTCACTTAAGCTTGAAAGAAGCTTTGCCAAGGAGCGTTGTCGAATGTGATTTTGAGGGGTTTGAAACAGTACCTAGTGGAGTCTACAGCCAGCGAGATTGCATCTTTGGACAATACCGTGGGACTGTTGGTGGATAACAACGATATTGATGAGCTTGTGAAAGAGTAGTCAAGAGCTGACCACCGAAAAGTTTTTTTTCACTTTTCACTACAGGATTCAAGGAGAGAGTAAGATTCAAAAAATGTTTGTTATATCTTTGATAGATACAGCGGTAACTTTGTGGAAGTTAATTTCTAATATAAAATTGGATTTGATAACTTTGTTATTCTACATGTGACACTTGTTTTGCCTCTTTAAGAAACATCATCAGACTACCGTAACGTTCACAAATAAATAAGGTTAAAAATATCAAAGTAGAATTCTACAAAATTGTATAACTAAATACGTTAATATTTTTAACTGTATTACAATCGAGTTCTACCAAGTAGATGCCAATGTAATCAATTTACAAATAAACCTTTTTTATTATTCAGTGTATTCGTAAACGTTGTGATAGTCCGATGATGCTTCTCAAAAAGGCGATACACGTGTTAAAAGTTGTAGCATAGCAAATATTAGTACAAATTAATTACTTATACTCATTAAGGATGGCAAATCCTGAAGAAAATTAGTTCAAAAATGGTGAACCGCCTGTCCTTTTTAAAATTGTATTTACTTATGTTACTGTCTTCTTTGGCCATATTCGCTCCTTATGTGGAGCATATGGCCGCCACGCGGCACCTCCATATTTCTCTGTCTTCCGCCAATTGCTTTGCTTCCTACAAAAGCTAATGTACATAAGTAAAAACATAAGTAAATAAGTTGAAATAAGTGCCGCCTGTGTGATCGAGTGGTCAACATCGTTGGCTACCACTACGGAGGGCACGGGTTTAAATCCCAGTACGGACAGTTTTATAAATTGATTTATGAATTTCTGTTCAAAGGCATGGATGTATGTGATGTCTTGAATTCCCCCCTCCCACCCATCCTATCCTATGAATGGGGCGTATCGAGAGCGATTAGCTAACCACTCGTCCTGTCCTAGCCCTTTCCTTCTATTCCTACTCTCTTTTAAAAAAGAGAGGTTGAGCAACTGAGTAACAAGCAGTTCTCGTAGAAAAAATTCTATTGAGAGAAACTACATTAGAAGTCCATATGCTCCATATTGGGAGCGGACATGGTAAAAAAAAAAAAAGTTGAAATATTTTTTTAAATAATTACCGCAAAACAACAGTCTTGGCACGCAAGAATGACCCAGGAAATGACAAGTTCAGAATTCTTAGTATCCAGTGACGCATCAAACTTTATGCGTATCTACATTTTTTTTTAACTTGACAGGGAGTGTCTTAAGGGCAGCTACTCAAGA